>VWZV01011283.1:905020-1061806 GCA_013397155.1 Irena cyanogastra | reverse complement strand
AAAGATGATGATAGGTAAGTCATTCCCAAAATACGATCCAGTCCATCTAACGTTAGAAATCTAAGTCGGGGAATAAATCCTCCCTCTGGAAGCATTAAAGGGAAGCCATTAGACTGAGTGTGCAAGGAATGAATAATTGTCTTCAACAGTCTTACGCCCCTAAAATCAAGGCACAAGTTAGGCAATATTCCTCTCCCCATTGCTACATCTCAATGGAATCCATTTAGATGGGAAACAAATAGTGAGATTTTTAAATTGGGGCAGCTCAGGGCATGTTCATAAGCATAACTCCAAGTTTCTCAGGAAATTCAGTGAAACAGTAAGTAGAGGGTTTTTCTTGTGAGAATTGTTTTGGATACACTTTTGGACTCAATTCTTGCTGAGGCTTTTGTTAGCTGTGCCTTACTCTCTCAATACACCATGGCAGAAGCTTACTGACTACTGCAGGAATCTAGGTGACTGATGCCTAAAATATGAGATCTTGGTTTTTAGGTATTGATGTCCTTGACTGGCTGTATTTCCAATATAAGGAAAGTGATATGAAATCCTCAGTCACTGAGGAAAAAAAATGAGATTATTACATACAAGTGAAAACAGTAGAAGGCATAAAGCACAGCTTTAACTATAAATTTTATTATCATATCAGGTAGGTTGTTTTGTCCTCTGAAAATATGAATAAGGATATCAGCTTCTTCCTCTGGCAGTTACTCGAGAGTTTGATGATAGAACACTGGCTTTTTATATATAAGGTCCCTTTGAATGGTTTCTTCAAAGCCTCAGTTCCTTGTAAGAATACCAAGACTTGCAATAAATTACATTTGCCATGCCAGTCTGTTTCTATGATGGTGTGCCTTATATGTGTACACTGGCACGATAAGCTGAACCATACAAATTTTCTCTGCCTATTGTGTTTTAATAACCCTCATGAACTGGAGCTGCAGTGTAGGTTTGAGGCTGTTTGTTGCCACAGGTTGGCTATTCCTGTAAGACAATATGAGCAACTAATATTTAGTTATGATGATCAATTAATATTTACTTGGCTGTGTATTTTGTCACCTCCAACCTACTTGCAGAATAATAAAACAAGCCTTGACCTGCATAATTGTATTCTGCAAGTAGTGCATTTTGTTTTCCAAAATGCCCAACTGTGTCTTACAAAGGTGAGGAAAGAGTCCATTTCCTCAATTCACAAGTGTATTAGAAAAATAGATTGAACTCCCTTTGGTTTCTTTCATGTTTGCAAATTTGTTCTCCAAATAACTCTGCAGTGAGGAGGCTCTTTGTAGTCCCTGATCTCTTCTATAAAGGGGCCTAGATATTAGATTCACCCATTTTTCGCTTAATTCTCAGTATGGAGCTCTGACCTGATAAATTAATTTTTCCTAGATGTTGACTGGCAATTCCTTGTGTACCCTTGAGGATATAGCCTTTGTGGTGACACAAATGAAAATTGCAAGCTTCCACAACAGCCAGACCTAAACATCTGTCCAAGTAATACAGGAAATTATCCATCTCCTCTTGTTTCTAGTAGTTCTGGGTAAATTCCTGAGCAGAATTTTACTTCTAACACCTGGAGTGCATTTGTAACATTAGATATGGCTCTGTTCCAACGATACAAATCCGTCATCTTAGAGAAGTTCATGCAGCTAAATGTAACTGCTTCTGATAATAAAAATGTATCCACATTTTTATTGGAACCATTTGTGTATACAGAATTCAATTCTGTTGATGTTGAGATTAACTATACTGTTATTTAGTGCCTTGGAAATGTTTTCTTTCACACTGTGTAATAACCTTTTGGTTGATTTGGCCCCAGTGGAAGATTTAGCCCTAAGTGTATACTTTGGAAAAATAACATCTGTTCCTGTAAAAATAAATTTGAGAAAAGGCGATTAAATAACAGAACATTTGTGACTATGTTAACTCCATGAGGAATTCCTGATAGGATCAGGACCTTTGTGACATAACATTATGGTGATATATATAGACTTTAACCAGGAATTTCATAAAGACTTAGAGTATGAGTCTCAATAAAGAGGAGACATTTCAAAGTAACATTCATCCAAACAATTACAACGTTTAGTTAGAGGAACAAGGAAGAATTGAAATATCATTACAGGAAGAAAGTTCTTCACAGAAATGATGATTTACAAAGAACATCAGATCCTCCTGACAAATGAACTCAGGAGTAGGTGTCTGACTTGCTAAGGAACTGATTCATGCCTATTAAAAATATGTAAAACTTTGAAAATACTTTAACTTCTAAGCTTACTTAATATAATTAAAGCACCTATGAAATTGAAATTCATATCAAGAAATGGAATAGGTGACCATTTTTGTCTCATATAGAATTTGCACTTGCATTTGATGGTAAGAGGAGATAAATTTTAGTATATCACAAACTCTGACCCCATCAGAGTTGCTTTTTAGAGCTATAGTTCAATCTACTACATTCCTTATCCTAATTTAGATTTCAACAAAACAGATTCTGAAACAGTATTGCTTATTGTGATCTCAATTTTGCAACGTATTACACTCATGATTAGCTTCAAGCATATAACCAGTCATGCTGCATATAAACACACCAATGTGTGTATGTCAGACAAAAACCTGAATGAATGCAGTGGGACAGGTTCTTAGTTAAGTTTTGCTACAAGATGTTTACATATAATATATATGGTAGGCATATTTACGTTCATAAATAAATGTCCTGATCTAAAATTTTTCGCAGTTAGTTGAAAAAAAAAGCATATTATAGAATCACGGCAATCGAGCATCTTTTTCACATCTTTGCCGTTTAATTCCCTCCTGTTTATGAGGAATAGAAGACTTATATGTGACTAAAAAGTTGAAATTTCTGAAATGAAGGTTACATTTATGCTCTTCAAGAAAGTGTTCAAATCATGGGGTAGGAGATGAGATTTAGCTATATTAGCATAGATCACTAGTACCACTTTTAGCATCTTGGTGTATGGGCATGACTTCGGTAGGTCTTACCTAGGTCTTTTGTGCTGCCTGTGAATATCTCAGACAAAATGTATCACTTCAAACTACTAGGCACCTACGATTAACTGGCTGAAATGAGCTCACTATTAATAACACAGGTGCCTACAGTGTGGACATGTAAATTAAAGCAAGAAAAACTGTACCCAGTGTTATAGAAAACTTAGAAGACAGACAATGAAGAACAAGCACCTCTAATTGGTTGTGGGTGATCTCAGGCAAGAGCCATCTGTGTTGCATATGCTTACCCTACTTAGATGTTTATATGATGTATATCATTAATGTCCAGATGATACAGAAAACAGTATTCAGTGCAAAAGTCACTCCTCAAACAGGTAAAATAAAGCTGTGCTTCCATGGGTCAATCAGCAGTTGAGGCTCTTGTTCCTCTCCTCTCTTTTTTTGCACCTGTGTCTTTCCACTTTCTGTTCTCCTTTTGCAGTTTCACCTTTTACTCCACGCCAAATATGTGCAGCCATTGCCAGGGTTTGCTCAAAATTACTAATTCAGCTTTAAAAAAATCCAGTTTTGATTTTCCACTTTCATTTTCAATAGATTAAGAGGGCTAAGAAAATGCACAGAGGAGTCCAAGACAGGTCAGGTACACTTAATGAAGTGGAAAAGGAAAAGGAAAACGAAAAAAGGAAGGGAGCAGAATGGGAGAGAGAGAGGGACAAAGACTAGAAAAAAGGAAGGAGCTGGGTTCAGGAAGAAGGAACAGTACTTCCTCTTCTGTCGTCAATAAATCATGTACCTAGATGTTATGCACATGAAATCAGAGCCTTTCTTCAACCTATTTTTGTGAAACTTAGTGTTCATTGGCAAAGTAGATGGAAAAATGAGATTTTTTTTTAGAACTCATTGAGGAAACATTAATTAGTCACTAAATTACAGGAGATGTTATCTAATCTAACAAAGAGATATCCCTAAGTGAGTAAAATGATCCTTACTTTAATTAAGAAGAATAAGCAAACTGTCTCTTGAATAAGAAGGAAATAAAAGTTTCAGGTAGAAAGATTAAATTTGTCTGGACCCTTGGAGGATTTAAAAAGTGAGATTGGTTACCACAATTCAGCAAGAAAATCTAATCTATAGTTAATTCAAAAAGTGTTAGTGCAGAAAGAGGGAATGCCTCAAAGCCATGAATACTGGCAGAAAGTCAGATGGATAAAGGTGAAACAGAGTGCCTTTCATGTGTGTTTTAAATGTTGTGGATAATGTCTTTATTTATTGTGATATTAACTTAGTTTTTATTAGGAATAATTTTACTGCAATTATGTAACGGCATTTCCAATTCCTCAAGAATATGAAAATCTATCAGTGATGCTTCTTCGACATTTCACCAAGTAATTGCAGTAAAGGTTACTTAAAAAATAACTTTCAAGCAATTTTATCCAGTAGAGTCTCTACACAACTCTAAGAGTTTGCAAGGAGAATTCCCCTATTTCTCTTGCATTGGCTGGCTGGATAACAACAAATCTGGAGGGTCAGAAAACCAGCAATAACTGAGAAAAGAGAGTGGCATCAAGGAGATGTTTGGCTTAACATTTGAAAGCAAAGGGTCTTCTAGCAGTTTGCTTCAGACTTTATTTTTCTTTCTCAAAATTCAGAGAAGAAATGAAAAATAGGATTTGGAGATATTGCGTTGAAGATTAACATCCAGGAACAAATTGTCATTCAGCTTAGTGATCAATATGTATTAAGCCCCACTGTAGATGCTGTCTTGAACTCTGAAGAGAGGTCTTCCAGTTCTCAGGCAACTGACATGTTGATTTTGCTATGAAAGCCTGTGAATTGTACCAAATTCCCCGGAACAGCACTACGCCCATTGTGAGGGAAGCCAACAACCTTAAGATCATTACTCTTTTTCAGTAACTGCAGCAAGAAATACTTGCCAAGGACGTTATTATAAAGATTTGTGCACCCTACATGGATTTCAGGATGTCTAGCACATCTTTTACTTCTTGAAACCATTTCATGTTGCAAGTATTGAGTGATATTCAAGATTTGTTCTATGGACTAAGCCAATGGTATCTAAGAATTCCAGGCTGAAAACCAAGGCTGATGTTTGCACAATTCTGACGCTCAGAAACCTTTCAAAAAAGAAAATAATTTCTTCTGGGTATAAAATTTCCAGGCATTCTGGTAATAAATCCTGGTGGAGCTACATGTCATCACAAATTCTGTTATTCCTTCCTGTAGATGAAAGTCCGTTGCAGCTCAGCATAACTTCTCCGATGTAAAAGTGTGTTTGTCTTGCTGATTTGGAAGAGAAATGAAACTGGAAACAATCAAAACAAAGCAGCATGTGTCTTCTCCTTAAAGAGAGGATGAGAGAACACACCTGGAAACAACACATTTGTGACAGGTGTTAGTACCATCACTTAGAATGCGATTGAACATACACTGATGCAAAGAAAAAGGGCTATGAAATAAGAATACATACTGTGTGAAAAAGAAAAGGTTTTATTATTACTGCTCAATAAATATTTTTTCAAAACAATGGCCATGTGTTTAAAGATTAAGATAATGCTGATTAATGGACTTAGATGAAAATTAGTTTAATATTCAGAAAATTTCTTTCAAGTTCTACACACAGTCTAAATAAATATTTGCAATACTTTCTGGCAATTCTGTATCTAACCATTGATTATAAAATTTATTTTACATATATAAAGAAATTAAAATACTTTCAGGGTTTGAGGGGTTTCTTTATTCTTTTTTAAGAAGAAACTAACATCCATGATTAGGATTTTAATTTAATTTTGCCCAATGAAGGAGTTCAAAACTGAAAACATTTCCACTGGTTAGGGAAGTAGGGAAGTAGTGGTATATATATATACATATATAGTGGTTTATTTATATTCCTTTTTATTCTTTAATATTTTTTAATTCATTTTCTGATGTAATTTTTCACCAATTGCAGTTTCTATAATGTGCAAAGGGACAATGTTTTTCCAAGTTATAGGTCAGTCCAATATATTAAAAGGACATATAAGTCGTTCTGTTACATCATAGAACTAATTGCTTATCTCTTGGTCATTAAACCTTGTATTTTTGGATACCTCCATTTCTCAGGACTCCATTCAGAACCTAAAATGATGAGTTCACACACTTTTGTATTTTCACAATCTAGTTAATTATATTTCAAATCAGCTTGTTTTTTATCTTTTAGTTACGTGATTGTTTGGTTGTGGATTTGATTTTTTTTTCACCATATTGTGACTCCAAATAAATTTCTGATGTATTTTAACTTTTTTGGGTCCAAAGCCATGAAAGTATATAGTGCTTCTCAAAGGGCTGAAACTAGAAAGAACCACTCTGTGTTCTCAGTTTGATCTTTGGACTGTTTATCCTTTTCATTCTAAACAGTCAGTTGACAGAAAGCAGAAATAACTGAAAGCACAAAGAATTTAGCGCAATGCTGTGGTTTTTTTTCTAGATGTATTATTTAGATACTGTGTTACTAATCCTGTGTTTCCACAGCAGCCTAAACTGATGTAAACACTGCCTGCTGCAGTCCCATCCTCTGCTGCATCTCTCATTCATGTGTTCCACCTCCCTTCTTGACCTGGCTGTGGTGTTTGTTGGGCCCTTCATTTGCCTGTCTTGTGTTCAGCAACACAAAAAACCACAATTTGAGTCTCAGAAGGAACCAATGATAACTGAATTGAGTCCCAGAAAAGATGTATCAATTCATACTTGACATTTTGGTTAGTGCGAATTTACAACAGCTGCAGCTATAGACTCATAGTCTGCATCTGGCTCTTCTTGGTTGCTCTTCTCTTTGCTCTTTTCTCCCCTTGAATTTTTGACACTCTGGGGATCTAAAGTCAGTTTAAAAAGACTCTGTCATTATAGAAGCTTGTCTGAATCTCCCAAGCTGTGGTAAGAATTTAGCCTAGGAAATTAAATGGTGATTTATATAACAGGATATAAAACGTCGTGTTGATGAGCAGACAAGTTCATTTCATTCAAAGGAGATAGCTTGCTGTATCACTGATATTTATTTTACCTTTTTTTTGTGACACACCATAACAACCATAAAAGCTCACTGAGCTGCTCATGTTAATGAAATGGCAAAATAAGTGCACATATGCAGTTTTTTAAAACCGTACATACAAACCCATACCCATTTGTTTTTGTATGTAAATAGCCATATACACATATAGATATACATTAGTACAGAGGACAGTTGTTGTCTCAATACCCATTGCATCTGAACTGTGCCTGAACTGTGTCTGCAGTTCTTAGTGTTCGAGGACAAAGAAAGTAACTTCTCACAGTGTATTGGGTTTGCCTTTGAAATAAAAGCACAGAACTATTGACAAAAGGCTCACCTAACAGCAGAGCTGAGATTAGGTGCTGAGGGTTATTGTCTTCCTCTAGTCTCAAAGCTATGTGAAATGTCAGTTAATTGAAAATGGTAATTGTTCCACACAACAACATCAACTGCTTCATTCCAGGAAATGTGCTGCTCTTAAATTAATAGCCATCGATCCAGAGGTATTTCATGATTCTTCTCCATCGTTTTCTCAAATTATCCAGCTATCAGTCCTTGGGAGAAAACCTATTTCACCATTTTTATTGACCATTCTTTACTGAGTGACCTGGCTTCCTGTTCAGATAGACTAAAATAGGTCTATCCATCTGAATGTTTGTCAGGCACACCGAGACACCTAACTTTCAAAACACCTACTACTTTTTACTATAAATACTCAGAATGAAAACCATTAAGTAATAGTACAAAGCAGTTACATGGTTATTACTGATTAATACAATGAAGTACGCTCTCATGCTGGGAAATTGCTTTTATGGTAGTAAAAATAGTTCCTTTCAATAGTGCATTTCAGTAAAATTTAAATTCCAGTTTGATTTCTTATGAAGGAATGCAGGTTATTTCGGTTTCTTTGTTTGCTGAAGGAATATGGTTTTTTACAACCTCTTTGAATAACAAATAACAATATAATTGTTTGTTCTTCGTTATTGCACAGAGAACAATTACAAAGACTGCTGCATTCCTTAGCTGTTCTTTTGAAAGCTTAATAGAGAAATTACGTGGTGCAAAGATGTTCCATGGAGGAGACAGTTTACCTTCCTTACATAGTCATTAAAAGAAATCAAAAAATATCATTTAGATAAGCAGTTGAAAACATTTGTTGAGATACAACTCATAATGCTTTCTGTGTTTGCAGTTCAGTAAATTATTGTCTAGTAAATTTAAAATTCAATCTCAAAATAAATTGTAAATTCTATCAATTAATTTTGGAAGACAACAGTCGTATTTTTTCAAAGCTTCCATTTCCATTTTAACTTGAAATAGTTTCACCTTCACTGATATATTAATAAACTGTATTTATTCGTAATGTTTAGATTCCAAAGTGAAATTTACATAGAAAGAATGATGGCAAAATCGTACAGAAATATAACGTTTTAAAATAAATGTATATTAATATCAGTTGTGCAGTGGCCTAGAAAATGCCTCCTTTAATCTCAGAAAAAAATACTCTGCTTTTCTCTCTTCAAGGGCTTTTTCTTACAAGGGGATGCAATTTAATGTAAACGGAAACAGTTGCCAGCAGGAAAGAAAAAGCAGTTTGGGTAATATGAGATACTTTTCTATTGTTTCAAAAATAATAGGCTGGTTGCAAAGAGTTTCTCTGTGTGATCTTAAGTTGCTGTATTTTTGTCTTCTTTTATCTATTAATAGACAGTTTTATATTAGAAATGGAAAGGGGAAATCTGATTAAAGTTTCTAGGACAGCTACAGTATAAAATCAGTTGAAATTACATTTCCACAGAACATACATAATGAATTCTGATGTTATATACCAGTTTTAATGCTCAATCTGGTTTATAGTTAATAGAATCAAAAGGTATGTGAGCCAGGGAATATTTTAAGAAAAAAATTTCAGCAGCTCAGAGGGAGTGGAAAAGATCCTTAGGCATATGGGGCTAAGCAAACAAAAGTGGAAACGACTTTTGTGAAGAAACATAAAGGAGTCAAAATAACTAACTATCAAAGGTAAGCATGTTTTTGCATCTTTTATACTTGTGACAGTGAACATATGCACAGTTTGCATCCCATTTCTTGCCATCTTGTACATACTTTCTTTTTCAGAATTTTGGTTGCATAGTTGGAAAGTAATTGTGAATCAGAAATAACTGAATAAATTATTTGGTGGTTATGCAATGAAGGGTAGTTTTGGTCACAGAGGCAAAAGTTCCTCTTCAAAATCAGATTTTTTTCCAGATCTTGTGTCAGAGATTTGTCTCCCTCCTCTATTTTATTCTGTTTCAAAATCTGAGATTGACTATGGTTTCATTTTTTTTAATTAAAAAAACCCAAGAAACAAGGGTCATTTGAAATTATTGAATCTTCAACATCATCCTTCATGTACCACTCTAAGTCCATGTTATTCCGAAAGGTTACCTGGTTTTTGACAGCTTTTGGAAATTTGAACTACTTGGACAAATTTGTACAGCAATGATACTCAATTTGAAATACCTGAAAGTATCTGAATATGTAAGCACAGCTGTAAGTGTGTTGCTGTCATTAATAAGCCTTGAAGATCCCAGCCACTTCCAGCCTTTGGAGATTTATCTCTTTAAAGCTTATATTAGCAGCTAAAGACTGTCTCTCTCAAAGTGATTTCACATTAAAATATCATAAAAATAACATTAATTATAGAGACGAGGATTACAGATGTAGATAACAGCTGAACATTGAAAGTGCTAAGCAGATCTGCAAGATAGCAGTAATGACTTAATTAAAACAAAATGCATCTGTATCTGAGCACAGCAATAAAGGAAAAAAGGGCAATCCACAGTAACAAAAACATGAGCGATTCAGCTGAAGTATGTAAGAGCAGTGTGTAATAGATTGGCTCAGGTGACTCTGATTTATGCCAGCCTTAAACATTAGCATTCTAATGGCTGCCAGAAATTTAGAATATGTTATCTTTTGAGTGCCAGGTGGTTTAGAGGGTAACTACCAATTACCCATAAACTGAGTCATATCAGAAATGACTTAATGTTTTATTTCCTTCCATGGCCAAGCTGGCTCCGATACCTTTGCAACAGACTTCGTTAACCCTGCTTCCTGATCTAAAGGGAAGCTGTCCTTTCCTGCTTATCAAATGGACTGAAATGACCTCAACAGGGAATAAAGTTGGTGCCAAGAAGCAGAGTAATATCGAGGCCTTTTCATACCAGGTGATACTCTGTTTGGTGCATATGGCCCACACAAAGCTTACCTCCAGTCCAGGCCTGGTTCTAAGAAACCCTCATATGCCATGTTCTGCACATTCTGAAAATTCAGCCATTTGTAGTCTAAATGCGATAACATTAGTGCTTTAAATACACTTTAAATTCCTGTGACAAAGCTTAAAGGGAGATGTATTTTCTCTTCCTGGCGTGGCGGGGACAAAAAACACACTCCCCTTGTGTCAACTTTTTCTACGTAGTCTTTAGATGGAAAAGGCCACAGAAAAATTCTCACTGGAGATACAGTGGTACTTGCAGTTGTTATAATAATCATAACTACCATTTTTACCACTCTGCTTCTGTCACAAACTGTGAGACCTGATTCAAGAAACTGCCTAATACAAACCCCTCCTTTCTTCTGAAAAATTGGAGAGCAATTGCTTTCTTTTGACCATGCAATATCTTCCTCTGAATGACGAAGAGAAGGAGTAGTAGCCTGACTGAATCATGACAGCAAAAGGCTTTGGCTGCATTAGTCCACACTGTATGCTGCCTGTAAGGAAATTAATTATCTATTTTATGTCTCATATTGACTTTGGTCAAGTAGAATTGATACACTGTAGGAACATCCAAAATGGCTGATTCTGCATGGATATGTATTGTTTTCAAGCAAACAATAAAATAATCCCTTAAAAACATAGACGCTAACTTAAGTGAAATTTACATCACTTCGATGGGACTCTTCAGAACTTTACTGATAAGAGAAAAGGGAGCTTTAAATTGCATGTAGTGTACACGTTCCATTTCTCAATGAATTAGTAGACTTATATTGAATATTTTTATTAATATAGAAATCTGTATTGACTAAGGGATTTTTTTTAAATGAAAAGACTACACACTGTATTCAAATCACAAGTTTTCACTACAATGATGCTAATATTTTTCCTTCCCTGAAATATTTATCTTCACTGGAGGAAAAAAAAAATTCTTTTGCTTATATATGTGTCTGCCTATTCAGGATGTCACATCATGTTCTGAAACTATTAAAAATTATTTTAATGTGGGAAATATTTAATTGCCTATGCAAAAGACAATGCAATTTTCTTCCCCTGTTATAAAAAACTTCATTATTTTATTTCAAAGGGTCTCTGAAAAATGTAAATTTAAAATTACAGAAGTTTTCATGTAAATAAGGAGTTACTTTATCTAACAAAGTAAAAATTTAAAAATTAAGTTTTAGTCCATTAATTTTCATAAAGTTTGATCTTGCAGTCGTTATCTAGACTCATACAGATTTACTTCTAAATTCAGAGAAAAGCTTTGTATGACTAGGTGAATATAAAGGAAGTTTAGATCACTAGCAAGTGGGAAAAGTGCAGATGCTGCCTAGACATCTAGGTCTGCATTTAGATAAATAAAAGACCAAGTTTTAAAGAAATATGAAAAGTGAAAATATTATTTTGACTGCTGTCTGCAGATGAATGAGAAGGAAACCAGCTGTTTTGAACATGTGGCAAAAATAATGAGAATTAATTGTAGCACTCATCATTTCTGAGAGAGACTGAATATGCAAAATATGCAGCATTTCCATTGTCAATGAGAGCTCCATCTCTGGAAGACATCTACCCTTAAGTAAACTTTAGTTTTCCATCAGTCTTTCCTCTTCAGCACAATTACTTTGCTAGGGTATCTGAACTGCATGGTCTTTTTCATACTAAGTAGAAAGGTCCAATTTTCATACATTTTGATATTGAGAGTGTCATTTTATTAAGAGAATGAGATTTTTGGTGCAGCATACTCTGATAGAATATCAATTGAGTCCCATTCAATGGCTACTTCAGAGCTACTTAATTTTCAAAATATCACTGAGTCATAAGTTAATTAAATTACATAAATTTAAGTCACTGATGGAAGAAGTAATATTTGATATAAATAGCTGTAATTTTTTACTGAAATCCCTATTAGGAAAAAAAAAGTATGATGATAGATCACCAATGTAATTAACAGTCTTTTTATGAGTCATATGGGAAGACATATCAAAAGTAAGTTAGCTGTTCCTGGGCAGGTAAGCAGGATCATTGTTGTTTCTTCTTTCTGTGCCTGTAGGGCAGAACTCAGTCAGACAGTAAAATTTAATGATGTACAGTCTGATGTTAATTGTGCATGTACTCATGGGTCACAGTAAAGAGTTTGTCAGAGGCAGCAGCTTGCCTCAGGTGTTTAATGCCACATGATTCATAGTAAATGACTTGAAGCTCTCAAGTATCTACAACTAAAAATAATTCTGCTCTCTGCAAGTGCCCTCCAGAGCAGAATGGCTATCTGTCAGCACAAGATACTGGGTAGTAATTGACTCCAGTTAGCACCATCTATGAGCCATTTCTCAAGGATAAAAAAGTGATAATGGCCAGCTTTGTCATTAGAAACCATGTTCTTAGCACTGCCTTAATTTTTAATATTTTCCCTTACCAGCAATATAAAAAACTAGCTTCTGTCTTTATCATGTATAACGTAAAATTGCAAAAGCCCCCATACCTCAGACTTTAAACATAGTAGCAATTTTTTTAAGCTTCTTTGGATGTATTTTCAAAGATAGAAGCTCTCTTCTTTTTCCCATTTATTCTCTTAATTGGAACTGGAAGGTTTTCCTTCGGCTTCCATGCACATCATATCCAAAGCAAATGATGGGGTGGGGGACGTTGGAGATTTTGCATCATTGATGGTGCTAAGCACATTTGAAAATTCAGTCTTTTGAAATTCTACAGTTCACCTAAAACCTTCATGACAACTTTCATGCTTCTAAAACTTCTAGTGCAATGCTTGCTTCCAGTTCTACTTAGAATTGAGAAAAGCAGTAATACAAATATGAAAAAAAGGTAGAGAGGGTTCTAGTACTTTGAAAAATCAGTGACAGGACCCGAGGGAATGGCCAGTGGCAGGACCCGAGAGAATGGCCTGATGTTGTGCCAGGGGTGGTTTAGGCGGGGTATCAAGAAAAATGTTCTTCTCCAAGAGGATGGTTGGGCACTGGAACAGGCTCCCCAGAGAAGTGGTCACAGCACCAGCCTGACAGAGCCCAAGAAATGTTTGGACAATGCTCTCAGGCATGCTGGTACAATTCTTGGGGCTGTCCTTTGCAGAGACAGGAGTTGGACTTTGATGACTCTTGTTTGTCTCTTCCAGCTCAGGACATGCTATGATGCTATGACAATACAATAAACCACTATAGCAAAATTGACTTTCACCTTTGCAGTGAGTTAACATGCCAGTGCCTCTGACTAGCATAAAATTCCTTCTCCATCTCTGTACCATGTCCTTTCACTAGTGGTTATTTGGAACCTGCTTGCCTTGTTTCCAGTGGCATCATAGACGTCAGACATCCTCTGACATCTAGAAATCTGACAGATCCCTTCCCAAAGATCAATGTGTAAAGCTGACATTCTTTTAAGACAGGGAATATACTGAGTGACTCTCAAATTTAAGTGTCAAAAGTTGAATGCCTCTGCGTGTGCTCAGTCACAAGATTTGCAGATATAGGCTCCAGTCAATGGGAAAGGAAAAAAAACACCACCAGAAGATGGTTTGGAAGTCTAGATTAAGTGCCCTGAATTGTTCTGACTCTCCTGAGGAATGTTTTAGCAGTTAGTGTATCAAGAATAAAAAGAAAGATTATTGACAACAGAAAGCTTCCTACCTCCATCTGGCAAGGAAAAACTTAAGGCGAACATTGTATACCACAAAGCTCTTTCAAGCAGAGCAAAGAGATTCATGTTTTACTTTTAATGTGAAGGCATGAACTGGTGCTACTCCTTGTACAGCACATGTAATTTAGCAAAGTTTCTTCTTTCAGCTGCCTCAATAGCTAATTGGAAGTGATAAACCACTCCAGAGATTTTAGGTCTATTAAATTATTCCCTTGAGGAGTGACTGGCTAGGGAGGAAAACCTTGGTAATTAAGACAGTGGATTAGACGCTTCAGTTAAGAAGATTAAACACAAGGTAAGGAGATTTAAAGAAAAAAGTATAAAACATAACAGCTAAGAGAAGGTATTAATACTGTATATGGAAATATACACATGAGCTGGATCCTTTTTCACCCTAGTGGAAAATTTCCTAATACAAGCATAATGCATATATTTTAGAGATCCTTCAGGCTACCAAAACTTTTGACATGGTATCTGTATATGTACCTAATCTTTAATCTGATTTGTAAAATGTGTGTTACTGGATATTCCAGTCATTCTTTGCTGTGACTGTGAATAGGGTCACACAGACCATGAAATCGGTTGCAAAAGGTTTATGGTTGGAGTAACAGAGGGAAGGTAAATAAGTACTGCTTGGTCTTTGCTAGCAAAGTTTATGACATAAAACATGTTGCTTACAGATTCTGACAAATTTTATATATGCAAATATATATATTTATATATATACACACACATATATAAATTAAAGAAAGGGTCTTTTTCAATTTGAAACCAAATGTGACCTTTAAAAAAAAGAGGGGAGGTGGGAGAAATGATTAATGGTCTTAATTAATATGTAGAATAGGCGAGCTGGAAAGGTTACAAGTTAAATCATTTTTCTGCCTGTAAATGCAAATAGTTCTTCACACAGTTGGTTATGCAACACTAATGCAGGAATATTTGCAAATATTTTCACAAATCCTATTCAAAAGCCGCAAAATGCCAACACATACTGTTGGTCAGTAAACAGACTGGAAGACACAGAGGGCAGTGTGCAATTATAAGTCAAGGAAAGAGTCAGAAGGCTGCTGTTAGGAGTGAGAGGAGGCAGAACAGAGCCAAGGAACTGGAGAAAAATTATATATTAATGTATAAGAGATCTGTGGATAAAAATCTTGACAAAGTCTTCTTTTACAGCTTCTGCATGCTAAATTTCTACTGCTAGTCTCTTGCTATTGGAGAACTTGCTTCCTGTAAACCCTTGGAAGCTGTATGAAGGCAAAAACCTTCTTTATTCGATCAATCACTTTCAGTACTTTTTGATAAGAACAATTAAGGGAAATGAACTAATATATTTTGACTGGATCTTCTTTTGTTCTAACACTGTGTTGTTTATAGACAGGCTTTGCAGATGTGCTCATAACCTAATATCAAAACAGAAGCAAAAAGTTGTATAGACCAGCTGTTCCATAGAAATGCATATAAAAGTAGTAGTTGCTACATCAGAATCTAGAAAAGTGTATGACAATTTCAGAAATATTCTGGAGAAGGGAAGCAGAAAATAACCTTTTAAGGCACATTGTAGACTCTGTGATCCTGTAGTCTGCTTGAAACACATAAGGCAAAGGTTTAAAGACAATTTTGTAGATTGTCTTTAACAGCACATGCATTTGAATAATGTAATTTGCAAGATACTGACTACGCAACTTTCTCTGCTCGAAATTATTTAGATCTTCCATTAATATACTGATTCTTTTAATTATGAGTTCACTCTGCTTGTATAGTTCTAGCTATAATTGTAGTTCGGTGTACCTGAATTTACCTGTAGTTCGGTGTAACCTCATTCAGGTTCGGTGTACCTGAATGAGGGGTGAGAAAGAGATCTTTCCTGAAGATAAAACACAGTCTGAGTGCTGTGTTTAACCTGACCATGAATTTTTTCAGAAGTTTTGCAGGCAGTTTTTCTCCAGAAAATGTGGTTCTGCAGTCATGTACTCTATTATTTACAAAGAGTTGGAAAACCAAATATAAGTCTTCTCTGGTTGCAGCCAAATCAGCTGGCAAAGAGTTACTACCTGGAACAGGTGTCAACTGGTAGGAAAAGTAAAGACAGAAAACAGAAGGCACTGTAATCTAAATGTCTAATTATAGATGTTTGTAATCAACATATCTGTTCACGACTTTGATCATGTGTGATACATCCTTACCCAGCACACCCCTTTGAGTGGTGACACTACTATTTCATCTTTGTACATCTGCCTAATAAACCTGGCTAGTCTGTGATGTTGCAGAGTGACACAGAGTCCCCAGGCAGTGCAAAGGAGAGCCCCTTTATTGCAAAAACCAGACCTTTTTAAGCAGTTAGCCAGCTACCAGTTTGCATAGTTTTAAGGCACAACAAGCCCAAGTCAACCAAGCAGCATACATCACGATGTGGACACATGGCAGTCACACAGCACATCTCACATCTCTCATGTTTCTCACATCTCTCTACCCCTCCCTATTCCAGCTGAGTCACTCTCACAGTTCCTTTCTACCTAGCCTAAGTAGCAGGCCTGAGCCATGATTTCACAAGGGCAAAAAGGCCCTTATTTTATAAGGCTTTACCTATATGCAACACTAGTCTGATTAATAAACCTAATAAAATTTGAATAGAAAACTTACATGTTCGATTTATTTCTCTGGTTTCCTAAAATTTGTGTTCCATTTCTCTAGTGGTGAATTTTTCCAGGTGACCAGTTATGTGAATTCTTCATTGGATCAAGGTTTCCCTGCATGTAGAAGGGGCAAATAAATATTCACAGGAAATTTATGATATTATGAAACTTCTCTCTTCTGAGCATCAAAATGAGAGAACAGTAAACTTGATATTCCTACCTGACAACAGTTTTTACTTCACAGTTACTGGCCAGCCTGAGAGCCAAGCTTCATACCTCCATTTCTAGAGATACATGAGAGCTACTTCATGGAATAACATGCACATGGACAGAATAGTTTGGTCTTCAGATGTCCTGACAAGGAAGTTACATTTCTGTGATGGTGGAACCAGTTCACCTCATAGCCCTTTGAAGAAGAAATAGACAGTTGAAACGTTATACTTGTACTACCTACTTACACTCCATTAATTGTTGTATGAAGTGTTCTTAAATTACCCTGCAGCTAGAACATTAAAGTGTGGACTTCATAATGACTACATGGAGGAGTTATAGAAATCACAGTTATTTCACATAAAAATTGAATGAGGAATAATATATTCTATTATTATTTCTCTTTACATAAGCAAACAGCGAAGAAAGACTCAAATGTCATTCATGGAGACCCCTCTGTGAAATCACTTTTTCCCACTCTAGAGGAAAAAAGTGATTTCCGTAGTTGAAAGAAAGTTTTACAGCAAGAAAAAGAAGTTTTTTTCTTAGATACTTTATGTATTAGGGATTAATACAACAGTTGACTGATGGTTGCATAATATCTTGGAAATGATGATTTAATAAAAACATTTTTCAGCCTGTGAGCAATGCTTGCAACTTAATTCTGAGAGCCTAGAAAACTATCTATTATAATTAATTTAAGCAATTTTCTAATTAGCTAACAGAAGTGGAACAGATTTTAGTTGATGTGAGATATTTATTTAATAGAATAAATGAGCTCTGTTTTAAAAATTTTTTACCCATTGCAGATGTTGTAACTCACTCTAAGAGGTTCATCCTGTCCTTAAGCATCCAGAGGTCTGTTTGCAATGCATATACAGAGGCTTCCAGAAGAAAACAAATCTATGAAGTTCCTCTATTATGACAAGTAGAAATAATATTCTTCTCACTAAAGTAAGCTTATACACGCTTTTACAGTTTGCGAAGGATTTATTATGCTTGGCTGAACTTACATGGATAAAGTAGGAATCAGTCTGAATTTTATCCAAAACCTGAACTGAATTTTCTGCTTTTCTTTTTCAAATTGACTCAGAGTAGATTATCTACTCTGTACATATAATTAAAAGTCTATAACATATTTTTATAAGTGTATAGTTGTTATGAATTTAAAATATTGTTGTAGTCTATACTAATTTTGGAATCTGTGCCTTTGTACTTCCTATCATCACATATTTTAAATCGCTAATCAGGAGATTTTCTGGTTGAGATCTGCTGGTTCAAGATTGCTGATATCATGGTTAAAAGAAATATTTTATGAGCCCTCATAGGTGTATAAGGTGTATAATAGGAAATGCCAGAATATACATCTTTCTTCTCTGGATCAGTAGATCAGTCTATGTCCTGGGGCCCAAACAACTGAAAATCCCTTGAATGCTGGCAGATTTCACCTGTGTTTTGCATTTTGCTAAACAGATGGGGAGAAAATTCCCAGTACTTCCTTCCTGAAAGTGGCATAGAGGAAGAGTCTAATAATAATCACATAAATGAATGGCATTTCTGCTTGAAACATTTCCGAGAGAGCACTATACACAAGCAATGAACTGATATAACTGACTGCAGATGGCAATTTAAAAAATGAATACATTATTAAGTAGACTTGTCTTCCCTTCTAAAACTGAATAAGGAGGTCACTGAATTAGTTTTCTTTAATGAAGTCTATGACAGGTATTTCCGACACAGAGCTAGTAATATCATCAAAACCAAATATTAATATTTAAGATTTAGTTTAAATCACAGTCTGGGTTTTGTCTTTTTTTTTTTTTTGAAAGCAAGGATCTGTTTCTTGTATGCTATTTTTAAGCAATTGGTAGAAAGATTAGTCTGTGAAGCTATAGGACCCACTACCATTTACACCCTTTATTCAGCAGGAAAACTTTAAGGTAGATATGTCACAATTCAGTGAAATCATGTACGTTTTTAATTTGGTTTTTTTCAGCTTCTTACAGAGTTCTTGTTTCCTCCATCATTCCCAGAAATTCAAGTTCAGGGGCATCCAGGAAATGCATCTCCACTGCTGCCCTGATGTTTAGAAATTAGACAACATTGTCATTGTAAGAAATCCTTTACTAGGAAGACATTCTTTACTGTGAGGGTGGAGAGGTACTGGAACAGATTGCCCAGAGAGGTTGTGGGTGCCCCATAGCTTGGAGTGCTCAAGACAGGGTTGAATGGATGTTTGAAAAACCTGGTCTAGTGGACGGTGACGGTGACCCTGCATGTGGCAGGGGGAGTTGGAATGGACTGCCCAGGGAGGTGGTGGAATCACCATCCTTGGAGGTGTTTGAGGAAAGACTGGATGTGGCACTCAGTGTCATGGCCTAGCTGACAAGGTGGTGTTCAGTCATAGGTTGGACTCGATGATCACAAGGGTCTGTTCCAGCCCAACTCTGTGATTCTGTGGACTAGATGGTCTTCACAGTCCCTTCCAACACAAACCATTCTATGATTCTATGGCCATTAAGATCTCAGATCAAGATACTACCCTGCAAGAAAAGACAAGGACCGTGCCCACTGTGCCCTTCCAAAATCTCTCAGGAATCCTGTGGTCCACGTTGTGCCTTTCACAGAGTGATTTTGAACACTGTGCTTGTGCTTTACATCATGTTTAATGTAAACACAATATGCTCTGAATTTCTTTTCTGCCAATTGCAGCTTGTATACTGTGCCAGTTTTGTCCACCTTGTGTCAAGACTTAGCTGATGGGTCAGAAACATCGGCCAATTTTTCTTTCAGCTGATCATCCAGAGTGGTATTTCAGTAGAATGATTTTTGGGCAAATAATATTTTTAGTTCATTTTCAGCTTCTTTTCTGTGCCTAAAAGTACTTCATTAGAACATGTGCTTACTTCAGAGATCCTTTTTGTGCCTTTAAATCTCATACTGAAAATAAGAAGCCCCTTTTAGAATCATGAACACCATAGGAAAGGGTTTGTTTCAGGGCTAAGCTCATGGTTGAATAGATCAATGCTCAGCGAGCACGGCAAAGCATTTAAGTACTTTTTATCAGTTGGAACCTCATTAACTTTTTTGAAGATGCAAAGCTTGTTTCAGAATTCTGATTTATTTGTTATTTTTGTTCCTGAATGAACATATCACTTACCTATATTCACCTTTATGTGTGTGTGTTTGTTCCTACTGACTGTGAGTTCCATATCTGGGACATGTTCTCTCATATTGACACCCATACGAAACTGTAATAAAAGAGTAAATGTGTCTGATGCATATATCATGCATTGTATGCTTTTATGTAGACTTATCTGTTTTGTATCCCATTACTAGGAGGCATAGAGCTTCATGATGAGTTCTGTAACAAACAGAACTAACTGGATATTTTCTTGCAGACAGCTGGAGACAGCTGAGCCCAAAATGTTTTCATTCCTGCATCTTATTACCATATTTACTTCCATGGATTTTATTATAATCCTCTGAAGCCATTCTTTGTTATATTCTTGCCTAGCTACCCTAGATCAGAGACTCAATACCTTTTTTTAGTATTGGGTGTTGTCTGGTTGCTACAAGTTTCTGGTCTGTGCAATCCCAAAATTTTGGATCTGTGGCCAGATCTAGGCAGATCATCTAGGAAAATGACTTTGGATAAGTATGCCAGATGAACTGCTTGTAAAATGTCAGAAGTAAATATGTCTAATACAGCCAGGAATACCTGAGTATTTTTTATCGTGGAGGTGGGAACTTAAAGTACTTGACAGACTTAACCTTGGCTCTGGGTTCTGTCACAGAGAGCCTGGACATTAAGAAATTTCTCTCATTTTCATCACAGAAGGTGTTTTGTATGGTCTCTGTAAGAGGATATATTTACACAATAAGGAAACTGGACATGAATTATATGGAAAATGCATTAGTCAAGTAAAGTCTAATGCCCTGATCAATCAGCATTAGACTTGAGTATAACCAAGAAGGTATGATTATGACCAGAAATCTCTGAAAAGGTAGAGAGAAAGTACCAAGAACTTTGTTTTGACCTAGAAGTTCTGTATATAATGCAATTCTTGCAGTGAAGAAGCAGAATGCCTTCACTAAATTGAGAAAGATTAGAAGAGGGACAGCTCTTCGTAAAAACAGATTAGCAGGGCAGTAGCAAACATCTTCAAGTTATCAGGATTGCCTTGACGATGGAAAAGAACAAATCACACTCTGTGAATTCGAAATTGCTTTCCTAACTTTCCTTTCCAAACATACCTCTTTATCTCCCAACTGTAGGAATTAACATCACACCATTTAATAGCAAAGGCTGACCTGTTGATTTATTTGAGGGATTAAGGCTAGTGTTACTATAGCTTTTGCCATAAAAGGAGAACTGGAAGGGTAGAAGAAAGACTTGGCACCCTCAAAATCAAAACAAAATAATCGTAAAGGTACTATAGTCATTGCCATAATAGCTTTTGTGGTCCAAGTTTAAAGGACAAAAATTGGCTTTCCAGGATTGGCAGTCCATTAAGAATTCATGACTTGTTCACATCTCTAATTTTGAGTGACACATTTTCTAGTTTGTTTTCTCTAGGGTGGTTTATTTAGAAAAGCTTTCAACATATGAATAAGTGAAAACTTGGTCTTATACGTGTGGCCCCAACAAAAATTCCTAATTATGTCTGGTCAGGAAAAATATTTTTGATTAAGTAATAAGAAAATGAAGCCCAAGGGTTTATGTATAATAAAATACTGTACCAACATATAGTATTTAGAAACTTTCAGAGGGATCCATGAAACCAGATATATTTCTCAAAATCCTTGCCCAGGAAGACTCATTGTAACTAGGTAACTCGAGCACCTCATGACATGCTGGCAGAGAGAGGCAGAGGCATGACCCATGCCTCCACCCACACTATGAGGAGACTGGATATAAGATAGATCCAGTCAAAAATAGGTATATACATTATGTCAGGCCTATGTCTGCATATAGATCCATCAGAGTGGCCTTAATAAGTCACTATCGTGGCCATCACCTGCAAGAGTGCAGCTGCAAGCCATTTGCAGACTGAAAATAGCTTGTCTTCCACCAGTTTGGGCGGCTGTCATGTTAACTCAGCTTGACTCATACTGATGTGCTTCAGATAATCCTTTTAGATACTGACAGATGGTTCTCCACATTCACTGTGTGGCCACAGAGGAAGGATCAAAAGGTCGAGTCTCCATGCCTTTTTGACCCAAATCTGCAAATCCTACCTCTCCACCCAGAACACAGACTGGGGTAGATATACATTTCAGGTTGAAGCTGGGCCGTATTGCACAGCCAATAAGGACACAAAAGTCTGGACCAAGGAGGGGAAAAAAAAAAAAAGAAAAAGCTCAAATATTTCACTGGAGACAAGCCTTGTGGGCATACTAGGAACAAGAAAAGGTCCAGTGTTGTGACTCTTTCTTTTAATGCATTTATGAATTTTATCCTGTGACTCTTTTGTGCAAACAATATAATTAATTTGACACAGTAAGAATTGAAGCACCTGCAAAAACTCAAACAAAATGTAGTTGAAGGCATCTGGATCACATTTTTGGTGCTAAATTTCTCATAAGTTGCACTTCATGATCATATACAATATTGAATATAGCCCTAAAATTCTTCTGAATAATATTGGGCTCAGAAAGTATTTTAAAGTTATTTATGACTTCTGAGTACTATTTCCTTTTGCTTTCCTCCCTACACCACATATGCTTCTTAATTAGGGTACTTCTTTCTAGAAATTACAAACTCAATTTTGTTTGGCCTAGGATTTCGATTTTTAAGGGAAAAGGTAATGTCCACAGTTATTACTCAGTAATATATACAGAAGTGGTAATTTGATGCTAATGACTTTTTTTTGATAAAAATTCTTGTCATTCCTTGAAAGTTACTATATTACTTTTGGTACATATAATTTAAAGGCCTTCAGTCTCCAAAGATTTATTGTCATGATTAATTTTAAACATCTGCTTAAGTCATTGGTTTTTATGAGGTTACTTGTGGTCAAAGTTAAGCATGTGAATATTTTATGTAAGAACAAGGCCGTGATTTGCTGCAGCCTAACAGGGTTAAATAAAAAAAAAATTAAAAGTTTAAAATAGAACAGTTGCCAGAGCTACATTACAAGAGCCCCAGTAAAATATTTGAAATACTTTAAAACAATATTACTTTTTAGAAGTGCCAAAGTCGTATTGTCACTATTTAAAAAATCTTAAAAAATTAAAATATAAGTATAAATGTGCTAAGAGAATATATACAAAGAAATAAGCTTTGTCTAGGAACTCAAGAGTTTCTCCAACATCCTTTTGGTCAAAATAGGGTTTGTTGTTATATATACATAAATGCACCCATGCATATGCCTGTCAGCAAAGCAAACTTTTTTTTTATTTTTATTTTTTGTTTTTTATTATTGGACTTACTGTGGGTTAATCCCATAGTCAGCTAAGCCCTGCACAGGCCCTCACTCACTGCCCTGCAGAGGGATGCAAGAGAGAATCAGAAGGGTAAAAGTGAGGGCGCTCATGGATTGAGGCGAAGACACTTCAATAGGTAAAGCAGAAGTTGCACACTAGAATGCTCCAAAGAAGGCAGGTTAAATATCAGGAACAAATTCTTTACTGAAAGGGTGGTGAAACCCTGGAACAATCTGCCCAGAGAGGCTGTGGAGTGTCTCTCACCAAAGACATTCAAAACCCACGTGGGCACAGATCTGCGCCCTATGCTCTAGGATGACCCTGCCTGAGCATGGATGTTGGACCAAATTACCCCACTGTGGTTCCTTCCAGCCATACCCATTCTGTGATTCTGTGAAATGAACAATCCCATATCTGCCGGAAAAGATTCTACTGGCTCTTTGGAAATCTCTTAGGCACAAGCAGAAGGACCTGTCTGAGAGAGTTCCTGTAATTGCCAGCAGCATCCCCAGGGTGTTTATCGATACATCTATCCATACAAACAGTGCCTATCAACTGGTGTAGGTCCAGAAAAAACTTCCTAAAGTAAGGATGGGATGGTAGGGCTGACTGAAATTCCCACCTGAAGAGGTTCTGTGGTAATTTGTTGAATGCATTCTTTGAAACTAGATAGCAGCTCAGTCAGCCACTCTGTCTCACATCAGTTCCTTGTCTCATCTTTGCTTCACAATAGATGTGACGTTCTGGGCCACTCCAGGAACAGATGGCTGAATGTGCTGGTTATGTGCACAGGCACAGACCTGACATTTGGGTAGTCCACAAGTGTAGCTGAATTTTCCTGTTATACTGCAGTTACTACTTTCATTCCATAAATTTTGCTAGAGGGTCAGCCTGTTTACAAATAGCAATTTCTTTTCAAAGAGACTGGTTTTTTTTTTTGGTTTTTTAAGATAAAAAGCTTATCCCTATGTAAATAGATTTTTCTCTTTTGTGAAAGCTGAAGCATTTAAGCATTAATGTCTTTCAAGCCTTTCTTAACACCATTTTCCCTGTTTCTTAATAGGCACGTGAAATCTACTCCCAGGTGAAATAATGAGCTACAACTGAAGTTACAGCAGTTACAGGGATATCTTTCCTCTTTATTGAGTTAATCGTCATCAACTCCGGGAAGGTCATTCCTGACAGATTTTGTCAGATCTGTTCTTAAGGGTTGCCAATCTTGAGTCTCTACAATTTATTTCAGTAACCTGTTTAGTTCTTAGAAGTCTTTCTGATAGAAAATCTTTCTCAAAGTCTAGCCTAAAGTTTTCCTGCTTTATTTTAAGTCTGATCATTTTTGAATTTTCTACTGTGGACACTGAAAACAGAAGATTTTACATACATTAAGGCAGTTATCATGTCTTCAGTTTTTTCTTCAGGCTACAACTCCTCTTATGAAAACTTTCTTAAAAGCCATAGGAGTTAGAGCTCTGTCACTGTTGTGGGGTTTTTTCTGGATTTTATCAAAATGTACCATATCTTTTTATGGTATGTATTTCGAGAATAGAAAGCAGATTTCTAAAAGGTTAAATTGCTAAATGAAAATCAAGTGAAAAAATTTACAGATTTTCACATGGGAAATCATCATAAAACATATGGATAGAAATAGTTTTAATTTTGTGGGTTCTGCCAAGTCCAGCTTTGATTTTTATTCAGTACGGTAGAAATTCAGGGAACATCCTGTAGTCACAGATTCAGCAAAATTACATAATCTTGTACATCAAAAGTAATGTGGGAAAGTTTATATATAATTAAGCAAGTGGACTGAAGAACTGGTTCATAAAAAAAATAGGCCAAGGGCTCCTGGGTGCAATACACCAATCGATCCCATGCCCATTGGTTTCTTTTCCTATCTTGGGCACCGTGCCAGCACAAAACTTGCACAGCTCTTCTGATTATTCGCCCTCAGCCAGTTTCTGGTTGTGCTTCATGATTTAGAATTGAACTACAGAATGAAGGAAAGCTAGAGAAAAAGATTTGCATTGACCCCTTTTTCTGCTCAATTTCTCCCCACCATCTGGGATCACAAAAGCAGCAACACCTTGCACAACGATATCAGGCATAGAGTTTGTTGCATGAAGCTCTTACTGGATGCTTGTTCTTCAGCTAGGGACAGTTCAATTTATACTTGCCCTGTGTCATATTTTGTTTAATCTATATATCTGCAACTGACCAAAGAATGATTTTTTCTCTGTTCCAATATCATGGTTCTTTACTGTTATGGTATATATATTTGTTTTAATGATGATTAATTTTGTACCATTGATTTTTCCATAGCAAAAATCAGAATCTATAGCTATTGCATTCCTTAACATCTTAATGCTTTTCCTTCTGTCACTAAATCACTTTCCTCATTCTTTCTAACTTTTAGTCTTTCTCTACCAACTCTACCATATTTTGCAGTTTCCCTTTCTTCCATTACCTTTTCTCTGTTTTGTTTCACAGATAAAGACAAAGACAAAGACACAGAAAAGTATTTCCACTTTTTGCTTGGGCTGTTATGTTTATGTGAGTCTCTTGCTGTCCTTATTCTTCATCTGTCTATCTTTCTCATGTGTTTCTAGGACTGTGAGTGTTCTTTGTTTGCTGATGCTGCTAATGATTATAACAACATTCCTGAAATTTTACTTCCCTTATTTCAGTACCTGTATTAGAAAAAAACACACAAATAAAAGTCCCACATTTGTACTGCCCCTTCCATCTGCCATGCCCCAGAGATTCTACTCAGATGGCACTTAGAAAAGGCAATGGCACAATGCATAAAATTCAGCTAGAACCTTAGGTTAATATTGTTTATTCCTCTGATTACAGTACTTTTCTTGTCAGGCTGTCAGAATTGGGATAACTTGTTCCTGTTTTCAGACTCTGTGCTAGTATGGCTTTAAACAACTGAAAGAATATTTCCTTGAATATATAAAGTTAGAAGGCAACTAGCGCTCTTTATGGCTTTTGATAATTAGCCACAGCCACTATAATGTCCTTCATTTTACCTAAAAGTTTGTCCTTGAACAAATTCTAGGCCTCTTCTGTTCTCTTTGTGCTTTGTGATGATCTTTGCCTTTTCATTGATTCAGCACTTACCTTTGAGCCTTACTTTTCAAATATGTTGAATTTGCCTTTTATCAGCTTAAAAATGTGAATCTCATGCATATTTACATTGTAAGCTGTGACAGCTCTGGAAGAGGTCAGTTGTGTCAACTGCTCTATACATCCACAAGAAACTCTATTATCTCTTGAACAGACACAGCTTTACAATGTGTAAAACTAAGCATATTTTTCTGATATTACCTTCTTATTTTGAAACTCATAGTTTGGGTTTTAGTTTTAAATAAGAATGGTCTTAATGCTGTAAAAGAAGAAAAGCTTAAATGAAAAAGATCTTTCTTCTGTCGTAGTTTTGTGGTTGTCACCAAGGAACAGTGTAAGATTTAAAATTATCATTGTAATATTATTCTTTCTAATTATGGGATGATGAGAGTAGAGAGTAGAGAATCTTAACCAAAAAAACCCCAAAAAACAAAAAACCAAAAAAGTCAGTTGAATCAGATATTTCATAGGCTAGGACCTGATTCAAAACTCTTCTTTGCAGTACAAAACCACAAAATATTTACATTTCATTGCTTTTAATTTTATCTCCTCTTTTTTTGTAGCTGGACTTGGTCTGTTAACTCATTTTAAAAATATATATCTCTATATGATGATCAACACTGGGGTAAATTATTGGTGAAATTGAGTTTTGTCTTGAATTGGATTTAAAGCTCATGGGAAGAGTCAGGACAAAGGAAAAATTACACAAGTACAGTAGGTGAACTCAATCCTGACCTTCAACATTTCAGAGTAGGAATTGCATGAAAGATGAAAGATGAGGCTAGGACAGCTGTAACCTAAGAAAAGAAGAAACAAGGGTTTACAAAAACACATAATAAAACTAATCTCTAGGGGAACTGTTTTATTTGTTTTAGAGAAATCCTAACCTATCTATATATATGTTCTTAATCGAAATTGCAAAGTACTGCCTGCACAGTTTCCTTTGCTGCCATTTTGCTGGTTCCTATGATCACTCTGAGTGATATTGGTCACTTACTCTGATATAAACACTTTTATCTCTTTTACAGTTCCAAGATACTCTTTTTACAGTATTTATTATGTTACAAAAGAAATTATACAATGATATTTTTGGAGCCTTATGTTGCTCTGATAATGACAGGCTGAATTTATCCAGAAGGAGACTATAATGTCTAATGAAAAAAGAAAACCCAGCTTTTCCCAATGCTGAAAAAAAATATTTAGAAAGTAAAAGTAAAGGTAATTTATCATTTATGACAGCATCTGGCAAACATTTTAAACCCTGTTGTATAGCTTTAAATCCTATACATAAGCTGGCATGAAAACCTGAAGTTACTATCTTCAGAAATGATTAAGGGAGATATTTTAATGCAAAAATACAGAAAAGGAAAGAAAGCAGCGCATGACATTTTTACATTGAGTTAGAACAGACTTGTTCTAACAAGTTCTTGTGACAACTTCATGAAATATTTTGATAGAAGGAAGAACACTTCCATCAAAAATATTTAATTTCTTGAGTTCTTATTAATACATGCCTCAGTCTCTTGTTAGGCTATGGAACTATATGTTCATATAGTACAGCAGAATTCAGACAGGATTTCTGTGAAGTGTCACATGTAATGTCAATTATTTTATATAAGATTCATGTTTGGGGAATTGACCTTCATTTAAATATTAGAAACTAGTCACTACAATAGGAAAGAAATTATCGTTCTTCTTCAAAAGGAGATGTTTGAAAGGACAGCATAGGAATATCAGCAGATATTGTTTCTTGTGTCACAGAACACATATATTTCTAGTGTTATGTCTTCCATTTCTTCAGCCAAGAAAAAAGAAGAGAGGAAAAAAAGGGATTTTACCCAAGTTTTAGGCTAAAAAGTTACTGTGTTTTGAAATGCATATTTTCAGATTTCATTTGGGACCTTTTTATTGCAGGAGATGCTAGGAAGCAATTAATTAGAGCTTAACTGGAGGACTCTGCACCGGGCCACCTCTTCTGCCTCCATTCATATTCTCAGAATTTTATCAGAGACTTTCATAGCAACAGGGAAAGCAGTCAAACTGATACAAAAAGCCAGCAAGAAATACACCTGCATACTGTTCCTCTTACATATCTATCCAAGGTATCAGCCTGTCACATTCTGATCTTTTTGGCTTGCTTTAATTAATGAAAGATAACCAAAGCTGGGGTTTGTTTCATTGCTATTAAACCATAGGGCATGATGTTTAGTATGCATGGGAAGAAAACAGATGTACTTGAAACAAACCAAGAAAAAATGTTGTCCCAAATATCCTTCATAATTGTGTATATTTTTAGAAAAAAAATTTTTCACACATTTAATGACTCATTTGAGCAACTTTTATCACTTTTCCATGCTGAGTAGCACTGCCCTTGATAAAGGGTGTCAGTGAAAAAATCACTGAAGGTGGCTTTCATTGTCAGTAAGTATAAAAATACGGTCCTTACACATCTGTCATTTGTTCTTAAACTACTCGGTGTCCTTAATTAGCACAAAAAATAAAGATTAAACTTTAACCTCATTTTGTAAACTTTTCATTTTAAAGGAGGTAATTCTAAATGGTCAGAAAGCAGGATGTCGTTGCCAATCACATGCACACTGCACCATAAAAATAACAGAAAAAAGACCCAGCTGCAGATTAAGAAAAGCAGCTACTTGAAAGTCACTTCTTTTCTTCTTTAGCCTTTATAGACACTTCCATTAAACAACATGCTTTAGGGGGAAAAAAGAAAAAGTAATTTGTTTTGTTTTGTTTTCTTTCTGTATTAGGAAGAAAGTGGAAACAGTACTGAAAACTCTATAGATATCCGTTAAGGGTTCAATTTGGCTACTGGATTTTTTCTCTCTGTTTCTTTCTATATTTTTCATTTCTATTTTTTTAATTTTCAGGGCACTTTGAAAAGAATAACTCAATTTGAGTTAGTTCTCTGTTTGAGTTTCCACACTAAGACTGCAGTGAATGTTGCTCTTTGTAGCCCTGGCTTTATCACAAGGCAGAGGAGTTTTATTTCTTTGTGTGTGTGTCAATTGAAACAATTTATTTGAAGACTTTGAGAGTGAAAGAAAAAGCTAAAAAGAGGCTAATAAAAGTCAATATCTTCCCTTTGAGCAGTGTCAATCAATTCCCTGAAACAGATTCCCTGCTTGTTCAATAAGAAAATTACTTTGTGCCACAAATGACCTGGAGAACTCTTGGGTGTCCTCATTATCAAGAAATACCTGGTGTTCTGGTCTAGAATTACCTATTTTATTGGCCTTGGCTTATTTGTATTGTTATCTGTTTCAGACAATTTAGAAGAAAATATCATTTTATTAAATTATGTCAAACTGAAAGATAAATAGCAGTTCCCATGACAAAAAGTGCTATGATAAGTTTGGAATTATTTGGCATTAAAACAGCTCGGTAAATTGATAGTGTGTAGTGGATGTTTAATCAACTCAACAAAGACATAGGTTTGAGATTTTCATAATACTTTTGTAATACTTTTTGTGATACTCCTGTTCCAAGAAGGGTTCCTTTATATGCTTAATCTCTGTTATCTGGCTCATATTTTAGTGGTAAGTGTCATAGTAAAAAATAAATAGGAAAATATAAATTTACTTAAAAGGTCTTTTTAATTTAAATGGTAAAAAACATTCAGCTTGTACATCTAATGCAGCTTTCTTGACAATATTAATCAAGTCACAGTGAGACCTTAAAACAGTAGAAATATTATTTTTAAGTAAATCTATTCTTTTTATAACAAATTATTCTAATGAATAACTTGTGTTTGGGTAACTAATTTGCGTCTAGGTACCTAAGATTTTTTTTTTAATGTAACATAGGGTTATTATATACTTAGCACATCATGCTACAGTGGGCTTCAGCTGGGGAATGCTAAGGACTATTTTGTCTAAACTTTCATAACAGGCTGGTTTTATCTGGCTTCTGATTTAATTTTTTTTTTTGGTAGTTCTAATTTCCAGTCTTTAGGCTTGTTTTTTCACTCTTTACTTTACTGATCAATAAAAACATACAATCTCTATGCTAAACAGTGTTTGAAACAGTTCCTCTGAGGCATCTAATGAGATTTTTGCTTGTTTTCAAGGCTATTTAGAATGATTCTTAGTCCTTGTTCACACCAATCTTCTTGAGGGAGACGTGTTAAACACCCACACATTCTTTTCTATCCCTACCATAAGTGTTGTACAATACACACATTACAATACACAGTTTGACTGTAATTTGGTCCCTGGCTGATGGAAGGCTCTAAAGATCTTGTTTCTGCCTACAATCTTTTGAAAAATTATCCTCTTCCACCATAGACAACTTCTCTGCTAAGTACTGTCTTATTAATACTGGGGTGGGGGTAGAGAGCAAAAAATGTCTGGCAGAAATTCCTTACAGAAAGTTGATAAAGGATAGCGTGCCTGCTTCTAGGAATTAATGAGTTTTATATATGGACAATTGCAGATAAGATCTGAATTGTCAAAAATACTTGTCTGTTGGTGAAGTACTAAAAATGTATTCTTAGATGACTTACAATTTTATCTTTCCTTCTTGTGGTGCTGCATGAAAGATGCTTTATTCTGGACTATGTAATTACTGTTATCCTTCTGCTGTGTTTTGCCTGCACATTAAAGACAGGGAAAGACAGCTGATCTACACAAACTTTTTTTCTGCAAGCCAAAAGTAGGTTAGATATCTCCAACTTCAAATCATAGCTGAAAAGTATGGCATTGTTTGCCCACAAGGCTCTAGCTGCTCTTCTTATGGCCACATCTATAAAGAGTAGAAGTAGATTAATTAGAAATTCCTATTTTCTCAATCAGCCCCCACTTAAGAAAAATTTCAGGGTGATGTTTCTAACTAATTTTTCTCTCTACCATTCACAATGTCTCAAAAAGCTCTCTATTCTTTCATTATTTTCTTCACTGAGAAATATGGATGTGGTTTGTCACACAGGTGTTATAAGTTTTAATTTATCTGCTTCTCCATAGGTGATAACTGAAAATGGGGATTGCTCCCCCCATAAGTGAAATGAATATTTCAGAAGTTCAATTCTCTGATTCAGCTGAAATTTCCTACAGTGGGTTCAACATCTGTAGAAAATGTGTCCAACCACTCATTAATTAATTTAGTGTGCCTTGTGATAACATTACTCATGATGAGTTCATTTCCTACTGCTGCAATTTTTTTAAACGCTTTGGTAAGATTTCCAGAGTAATTCAGTATTATTTCCAATATGAATTAAGTGGATCCATGTTGCTGGGAATCTCTTGATACGCTGAGTGTTTCATTGTATTGAGAAACTTTGATGTCCTCATCAGAGTGAACAAATGCCTTATTCTTCAGAAAAATAAACATGGAAAATGAAATTAAAAAGTCAGTGCAGAGTAAGTCTTGCTCTTTTCTATGTTCTAGTTCAGATTCTCAGTTCTTAGGAGTAGGCATCATGTTCCTTGCATGTGGTGACAATCAGGTGGCCTTCACAGCTGAGCTAGAGAAGGAGAATGTAGTTCAGTGTTGTTGCCATAAGTTGTGCAAGCAGCACTGCTCGGGCTTACTGAAACATAAAGGTCCTTTCAGTGAAAACAGGAACGGCAGGATTGGCTCTTTTATTCAGTAAATTGTACAACTGACATATTTTTTTGCCATGCTTAGAAGTAAAACAGAGGATATATATTTTTGTTTTCATATTGTTGAGTTATACGACAATGAACCCCATGCACTTTACAACCAGGACAGAAATTTACTGTCAGTCTAGAAAAAAAACAATCAAGACAGAACTAAACTTGAAATTATTCAATTCTTGTTTGCAAACTGGTGACCTTCGACTGAGTAAATAGCTAAGGGGGACAGATGGGGAAAGGATACTTTTGCACTGTTATTATGTGTTATTTAAGTATTTCAAGGAGCTATTAATATGCAAAACAAGAACTCTTTATTCTAGTTTTCTTTAGGGACAAGAAACAAAACCAAACCAATCAAACAAAATATTTGTCATTCTGTGCTGAGGTGTAAAGAAGAGAGAAAGTACCTTTGCAATATGCTGTACCTATACTTCCAAAGAATTGAGACATGCTTGAAAAGAAAAATCACTTTAAGAAGCTTTTTGTGGCTGTTGTACTAGTATGTCTCAAACATTCTTCCAAAGCAAGCCCCAAAGTATGTCACACCACTAAACCTAAATGTCTATTTTAGTATTTATCATTGGATTTTTCAACTGCATACTTTCCTTCAGTACTTTAAATTAACTTCTCTAACAAGGGAGTAATAACATGTTTCTCTGTTACACTGACTCCATCTCACAACATAAAATTGAATATATAACATTAAGTGACTCAGTTAGTATTAGAAATTGAAGGGCGACTCTAAAACTAGCCATAAGAAATAAGATACCTTTGTTCATTCCTTTTGTTGACACACTTGACATGCCTTTTAAAAGAATGAACTCAGGATAATATTTACACCCTCTCTAGCTGAAGCTTGAGAAGAAAATAGGAATTATGTTTTCAAAATATCTGAATGTATTATTACTCTGCTTAAAGAAAATAAACAAAGTACTTGACAAAGGAGAGATGGTATCATACAAAATGATGAGGTCAGAAGACATGGAAATTCCAGGAACTAGAAATTAAGAAATTGATGGGAAATCGAGAAAAGGTTCCAAGAGGAAAATCACAGATCTCTGAATATATCTGAGATGCATGGGAGCAATGTTGAAAATCCGAGAGCGACTGCAGTGAAGACAAATGCAGGTGGATAGCAATATACCCTTATCAAGCTGATAACAGAGATGGTAGAGAAAATATTGGAGGATGAGGGAAAGATTCTAGAACAAATAAATCAGGAAAATACAGAGTGATTTCTAAGCACAGAGTGCATTATTTAACACTGAAGAGAGTAGGATATCGCAAATGGACTGAGGAGCTGAAAGTTCACATAGAAAACTAAGTAAAAAGATACTAAGTAAAAAGTGTAAAAATTTAGAAGTACTTGTAGAGATTGCATGCTAAGCAGCTGTTTGATTTTGGCTTGGTTGGGTTTTTTTGGTTGGTTGGTTGATTTGGTTTCTTTCTTAAAGCGACATTTCTACAATCACAAAATTACAGAATAGTAAAGAATTTTAGCAAGGTGTTGCTTGCTGAAACTTGTTCTCTAAATAAGGAGTCTAAAAAAAACATATAGTGAAGCTTCTTCATTTGATTGAGTTTAAAGCCTCCAATTTGCAACTCTTATACTGTGTTTCTCTTCTATATATCCTTTAGAAACCATTGCATGACCCCTGGGTGGTGTATAAGAGTGTTATAAATTATGGAGGTGAATAAGGACTATATCATACAATATGAGAATGTGAAAAGATCTAAAAAAATTCTCTGGTAGCAGATTTAAAATAAACAACTGTAGTAGTTTTTCCACTCAGCACAAGACTTTCTAAAAAGTCAAAAATTATTTCAACAAGTTCACAAAGAAATGGTTTGTCTGTGGCCATCAGATATCACATTTCAAATAGATGTTCCCTCTGTAGAAGGCACATGCCCTGTGCACATCCTGTCTTATATTCTTCCACACATACAAGTTGCTATGGCCTTCTATCAGTGGTGCTACTTTACTCTTCCTGCACTTACAGTAATATAAGTATGATGGTATATACATTTCACTTGGTAATTTTAGGTAGCTCAGAATTTGAGAAATTACTTAGTTTGGAAATACGCAATCTGTGACTTCCACATATTACTTTTCTTGTGCAACTCCCTTTTTTTTTTCCCTACGATAGGAAGTTTTTCTCATTAATTTCTGATTTAATTATGTCCTTTTTTTAAAATTTAAATGAGCTGTGTTTTAACAGTGACTGATCTCACGTTTGAACGCTTTTCATTAATAGTTTTGTTTGTTTGTCTGGAATGTCGCTGAATACATGAATTTAGAAAGGAAAAGCCTAATGTCTTTCACAAGTAGTATCTGAACTCTCTAATAGAAGAGCTAGGTCAGGTCAAGCTATAAAACACAGGCAGAAGCACGTTTTATTAGGTAATATTCATAGCTCTAGTATTAGAGGAATTTGTAGTATAGAGTTCCTATCATTCTTAGAAAGATTTAGATGTATATTTGCAAATATTCCAAGGACTGTGAAATACTTAGCAACAAAATAGACAACAGACATTATTTCTGTCCTATGATTTACCGTTTAGTACTAGAAATTTATTTTTAAAAGTGTTTCTGAAGGAATAATGTTAAGGGTAATAATGAATTTTTATCCAGATTGCTTGCATAAATTTAGATGAATGGCTTTCTTAAAATAACAGCAACAACAACAAAACAAAACCACGCCCATATTTTCTGGGTTTGGCTTGCCTTTATGTTGTTTCCCTCAGTATCAAAGAACAAATCTACATACTCTGAAAGTGCCTGGACTCTACAGACCAAAAAGTAAATGAAAAATTACATCAGACTCAGTAAAAAGTTTCTCACACAAAACTCATGTTCATGCAAAGCTGACTTGAACAGAGTAAAAAAGCAGTCTAACTGAGCATTTCATTTTATGATTGTATTGCTAAAGCAGTACAGAGAGAGAATATTTTCTTTCTAAAATAATACCTCATTGGTTTAGCTCATCCTTTCATTATCTCATAGAAAGATCAATGTCAACATAAATCTTAACACGTAGATAAGGAACTTGACTGTACATGTTCAAATTACTATAAAGAACTAGATGTTACCAAGAAACATCTATTTCCTTAACTTTTTACATTAAACACTCATCTTTCATAATGCCAGAAAGATGAATGGCTATCTTAATAATATTTCAAGCACCAAAACAAATATACAATCTCATTCGATGAAAGGTGAAGCAAAAATATAAGATATGATTTAGAATGATATTATAATGTATGCAGATACAAACTTATGAATTTTTGTATGATGAATTTTACTTCTTTTCCTACATTGTCCTTGAGAGCTAAAAGACACGGGGTTTTTTTTGTTTTTTGTGATGTTATGTTTGTAAATGTCTTGGGAGATAACCTATTTACAGTTATTTTATGAATTTAAAAGAGCTTTAGATATACGAACAGAGAAAAAAGTATTTAGGCAGGGAGGAGACATAAAATTTGCATTAAATTTCTTGTCACAATCACATGATGAGGAATATTACATGCTTCTGTTTGAATTATATTCATACTGCTTTTCCTTCATAACAATAACCAATAGGATACAAAATCCCTAGTAGGAGTATTGAATAGAGAGACTCTCTGGTATCTCAAGTTGAGGACTTGAATCACAAAGAGTTCAGGAATGTTTTTAGGTCCTGATGCATTAAGCTATTGAGAAATATGGGGCAAAGTTCTATCTGTAAGTGTCTTTTAGTATTCCAGTCCTTCCTTTTCAGGAAAAGGCACATACACGTGCCTTTTCTAGCACTGAAACAAATAGTGCTGGCAACATCACAAATGTCAGTGTTTGCCTTCCCTGCAACTCTGTCTGTCCATACGTAAGGCAGGATCAGGAATGTGTATTCTGAGAAACAGAGCTCTGAGAAGTCAACAGACCTTGAAACACTCTGGTATCCTTTTAAAGCAACGGGCTTCACAAGGTGACTTCTCTGACCTGTAGAGGGTAATCTTAAAGACAATAAAACTGATTTAAAGAGAGCTTTAAAACAGATGCTTGGTCAGAAGTTTGGACTGGTTACCCTATGTTGTACAGCTTTGTATTGGGTGTGGGCGGCAAGGTTTTAGCAGCAGGTTGGCTACAGAGCGATCTCTGCGAGATCAGGGGCTGCCCTGTGCCAGACACAGCTGTGTCCAGCTGGCTCCACAAAACACCCACTGCAGGACACAGCTGAGCCCATCAGCCAAGTGTGTGGTGCCTCTGGAAACACATTTAAGAAAGCACAAAAATGCCAAAGAGTGTGATGGAGATAAAAAAGGGAGAAGCAACAGTGAAAATGTCAAGGTTAGAGAAGGAGCTGAGGAGAGGGTGCTCCAGGCACCAGAGAAGAGATTCCTCCGCAGACAATGGGGGAGAGCACAATGAAGAAGGTTGTCCTATTCAACCTATGGAGAACTGTGCTGGAGCAGATATCCACAGTGTGGCTAGTGGACAACCCTATACCAGAACACATGGACATTTCCTGAAGTCCCTGGAAATACCCTTTATAAGTGGGGGAAAGGTGTGAGGAAGAAGAATGGGCAGAGAGGTGCTGCTGACTGATCATGATGCCCCATTCCCCATCTCGCTGTGCCACATGAAGCAGGGGTAGGTATAGGAGTTGGGACTGAACAAATGCAGTTAGATCGGGCAAATAGATGGGGGAAAGTATTTTAAAATTTGCCTTTACTTCTCACTATCCAAATTTATTTTAATTCTAATAAGTAACATTAATTTCAAAAATACGCTGAGAATTCACCTTTTGTAATACAGCCAGTTCCACTCAACAGGCCTGTTTGAGACTGTAACACGACATCTTGTATTGCTGTGCTCCATCTTTTTCCAGAGAGCTGGCACAAAGCAAGTGTATCTAGATCATAGAATGGTTTGGGTTGGAAGGGACCTTTAAAGATCATGTAGTCTGACCCATCATCCATGAACAGGGATCCACTAGTTTGGGTTAGTCAATTCCTCATCCAACCTGATTGTGAACACATCCACTGACAGGGCACCCACTAGTTCCAATATTCCACCACTCTAATTGCAAAAAATGTCTTCCTTATGTCCAATCTAAGTTTACTCCCTTTTAATTTAAGGATTTTTATTTAAAATCACTGAGCCTTGTCCTGTAGGCTGGTAAAAAATCTCTCTTCGCCTTTCTTACAAGTCCCATTTTAAGTGCTGGAAGGTTTCTATAAGATCACCATGGAGCCTTCTCTTCTCCAGCCTAAACAACCCCAACTCTCTCAGTTGTCCTTCAAAGCAGAAGTGTTCCAGCCTTCTGATAATTTTCATGGACTCTACCTCAAGTGAAGTCTATTTTAAGCCTACAGTAAGTGATATTAATTTATTTATCTTACATGATATTTTCTCCCCCCGTCCTGTTGAGGAATGGGAATGAGAGAGCACTAAGGCAGCAGCTGACAAGTTTCTATATATCAGAATATTAAAGCTAGCAAACTTCCAATGCTTTGTTCTCCCACACATTTCCATTTATTACATTTCGATAGTATTGTTTATAAGTACTGATGAATTGTTTTAGTAACTTCGTTCCCAGTCTCAAATACAGGTGGAAATCATAAAAAAAAGAAAGGTAAAACTGACAACAATAAGAACGTTAAAGTTCCCATTGTAAGGTAAATTGTAAACGTTGTTCCCTCTGTATGAGATCTATGTATTTTCTGAGAGAGGTTTTTCCAGATCATTTTACCACCACCCCTGCAGTTAATACAGATAGCATTAGAGTTATGTCAGTAAAGGATTATCTTGATAAATCAGCATGTTTTATTCAAAAGCATTTTATATCTGTCTTGGTTGTCAATTTCAGCCTATTGGACACTAGTAGGTGTATTCATTGACATGCTATTTGAATTGTTATTCCTAGGCAGCATCTATCATTATGAAGAAAAGCCAGATCAGAGGTGAGATTTTCTAGTTGCTGTGTGAAAAGCAACCACTTAAAATCAGATGGCTATTTTTGGCTACAGCTCAGTCCTTGTTATTGTATGCTTTCTTTTAAGTGCAGTTAAATTACTACCCCTGGAACCTAAAGTAACGAGCAAAATGTTGTGAAATGCAGATTTTTACATTATTAATCTCATCTAGCATCTCTGTAACACATTAATCACTGAATAACCTTCAAATCGTACTAAACATAGATGTTAATAGTAGAAATTAGATCTGAAAATAGCTATTTGGTTTTCTATTTCATGTAGTCACCAGATTGTTCCCTAAAGAATATTTTCCAGTGCTTTGTCTCATCTAGACTTAAGTGTACTGAGCAATAAAGCTTCTGCTACTTCCCTTTGGAGACTGTGTCACTATGTAATAGATTTCACCACTGGGATTCTTTACCCTATTCAATCGCAGTAAAATATTTCACCTTCTCTGAAACAGGAAAGAGGAAAAACATAGGAAAAGCAAAAATATTTCTTGGCTAGAAGCTAGCAGTAGGGCTCTCTAAAAACCAGGGATGTTACACCTCTTAAAATCTCATTCCTTCTATGATACTATTTTAATTTCCTGTGATATGAAACCTGCCATTGCATTTTTAATCACCTTGTCCTAACATAAAGGCAAATCCCACCTGCTCCCTTTGGCTGTATCAGTTAGCTCTCATTTTGCATTTCTTATTTGTAGTTTCAAGACTGTCTTGCCCTTGCAAGTGAAATGCTGAAATAGCCACATAACCACCAAATTTCTTTAAGTCAGATTTATTAAAAACAGTGAAAATTGATTTAAGACAGTGTATCAAGATGTCATCACCTTTATGAGGCATTATCTTGTTATTGTTGAGGTAACAAACTTGCATAAGCAAGAAAACAAGTTTTTATTTTTCAAATTAATGGAGCAGAGGCAAGGATGAGGATAGTAGTTACACACATTACTAGGCCACTGGCTAGAAAATACCAAAATGACTGACAGATATACATACAGTCACCCATTCCTAACATGTTCCTAGCACACAGCACAAAGAATATTTTGACTAGTTCTTGGATTCAAGAAAACATATATTCTGAGTGGTAAAATAGTCTAGGCGCTGTCAAACAATATTATATAAGGCTACATGAAGAGAACAGATTAAGGCAAAGGGCAGCTGAGGAAACAACAGAACCATTCATGTGTAATAAGGCTTAACTAGCAAGTTAGAGTTTCATAGGGAAAAAATACAGAGAAATTGAAAGCAAAGACAGACACACCCGCACATGAATGCACATGCACACCCTCCCACACACAGTCCTGGACAAGTGGAGGTCAAAAGAATGAAGGGCTTCTGAAATAGGCAGAGAGAGTGAGAGCTGCTGCTATCACAGTGGGCAGCAACAGTGATCTTACTAATTCTGCTGAAACAATTCCTGTCAAAAATACTTCTTCCTCCATACCCCCATTCCATATCCTGTCATTTTACACAATGTTTGTGCTTCTCGCCAGTTTCAGCCTTTAGCCTTTGCTGACAAGACTGCAATGTGCACTGAGGGTGTTGCTCTCACAGGCAGGTGCCTTATCCTATTGCTCAGCTATTTTTTTTTTTGCTTACCTAATTCTTTTCTTTAGTATGCTGAAAGGAGCCTTTTCCCCATCGTCAGTGTTGTACGTCTTCAGGGGCCAGTAATTAATTGACATCTGGGGATTGTTTGTAGGTCTAGGTCCTCTATTTTCCAATACATTTTCAAGGCACTTGCCATTATCCCATGCTTGAACTTGACATTGTAACAAGAGACATCTGGTATCAAATTCACACAGCCACTTCTCATAACAAGTTGGTAACATGCTTCAAAGGTCAGGACACTGTCTTTGCACAGTTGGCATAAGCTTTCGTTTGCATTTTTACTGGGCCACTGTACAGTGTCCCTGTTCTGAATTTCTTTTTTTTGTTGACTATGTAGATGGTAAGAAGTGTGAGGGAGATAGAAAAATAAGAAATCAAGTCACCTTCATTGCTAGTGAGTGCATCCCTTGCAAATTTAAGTAGATTAATTTAAATGGCTTTTCAACCTGTTTAATCAGGTCAAAACATTGTGGTTAAAAGATCTTTAGCTCTGTTCTCAGAGAAGGCAGTTTCTTCAGGCTGAAGTTTCCTATTTTACACAAGTTTTGTACCTTGTTTAAGAAATTAAGAAAGAGAAACTGGTGTTTCACAAATACATATAGTTTTCATTTTTAGCTTTCAAAGAATTGTGACTTTCGTTTTAGGATAATTTTGCAATTAAATGCAGATCAGACCATGGAATAGAAGCCTTCTGTGTTTTATGTATTTTCATAAAGGTAATTGATTTTTTTTATCTTGTTTGATGGTTAAGTAAAAAAACTTACAGCATCCCAAATAATTGTGTTCCAGCATTGGTATTTTATAACTATCAATCCAAATTCCTTGACATAATGCTACGTATGTCAGTGAAGTTACAGCTAAGGTAAATGTGTGTGCTTTATTTTCTACTTAACAATTATGTGGTCATGAGTTGATGCAAGATATATATCTATGGAATATAATTCCAAACTCATTACTTCCTTTATTTTAAAATCTATTTAATAAAAGTTTCCTCTAAAAATCCGACTATAGCTAGTTCTAGTAACTTTGGCTCCTTCAGTGTGCTGCCAAATGCAATAGGGATAGTTCTGGCATATTCAAATTACTTTCCTGTGGATATTTGTATAATTTAAATAATATTTTTAAATGTCACATCTGTTGGAGAAATTGTTATTACCTTCATATTTACATTCCCAATGTATTTGGATGTTTGTGACTCCTCAATTCACCGAATGGCATTTTTTTGCAATATAACAAACTAATATAAAATATAGGGTTTTCTTTTTTGTGGATATATTTGCCTTGACTTTTAGAGGACTTCTTAAAAAAAATTAGCCTGCTTTAAAAGGAAATAGGAATTTGTCAATGAGGTAGGTTGTGACTAATCTCTTTTATTTGAAGAAGGGAGTTATATTCTATACACTACAAAACAGTGTGGATAGTGACAGTTTAGTTCTGGCCTTGAATGCCTAACACTGCTCTCAAATCGAAAAAGGATTATTTAAGATGTTAACCTTGTAGTCATGCAGGACTGCTGTCAGATATAGTCTGAGCACACCAGACATACCAGATTTTAATAGTATTAGATGTGTTTGGAACATGGTTCTGTGGGAATGAGATCGGCCATGCTTTTTAGCAGAGTGAAATTATGTGCTATGCCTGCAGAGACACAATCTCTAGGATTTATGATTAGCATAAACTGCCATTATGACTGTTCAATTCTAGAGTGTTCTGGCAAAATTGGATGTGTTGCATAACTAGGTTCCTAGAAAAATCTTTGGAGTAGAACTGCTGATTTTCTCACTGATTCAAAGCACCAAAACAGTTTGAAGATAATTTGTTCCTGAGAATCGTTTCTAGTAAGAAGGATTGAGGCAGCACTGACTAATGTCCTCTGGCTTTCAAAAAATACCTCTAGGCCTGCAAAAAATGTAGTATGTCCTCATGAATATCTCCAGTGTTTCCTCCATGTCCTCTGTTTCACGCAGTAAAACCTAGCTTGGCAAGCTTCATCACACTGCTCCCAGAGCAGCACAATACTTGGAGAAGTACACAGTAATATTATTATTACATTTGAAGCCTGCAAGAGACCCAGGAGAAGTGCTGGATGATAGAGAAGTACCTAGTCCTGAGCAGGATGCTAAGATGCTTTCTGTAAGGTTTAGGTTCTATACTGTCTACTGCTTGTAGCATAGAAGAGGTGCAGAAGCTGTAACCATTCCAGGTGCTCTAATGAGTGGCTCTGCATGCTGTGATCCTACTCAGCCTTGCTTCTTCAAGCTCTCAAGAAGGTCTTAAGATCAGCAGCTCTCCAGAACTTAAAGTGTATGTTTCAAAATGTAGCAGGAAAGCAGTAAATCTTGAACCATTACTTATTAAAACTCCCATCTGATTTTCTCTTTAGTGTGAAGAATAACCTAAAAGCAACAGAAACCTAATTCTTGTGGTTTAAGATCAAATCACAATGTGAATACTAAATGGCTGTGGATACCAAAATAATTTAATCATAGATATATGCAACTTTATGAATTACACAATGCTCATGTTCCATGGGAGAGACAATGCAGCTGTGAAGTCATGCTGGTTAGTGCAGCAAACAAAGCTATGGGATGTGCATTTCTGGGGCTGGGCCACAAGGTCTGAAGTGCTGGAGTCATGGTCCCAAGTCATGCTTCAGGGTCATGCATTCCCATCAGAGTTTCACAAGATCTCCATTTAATGTGTCCCAGCTGGAATCTCTTCCTCTGGCTTCTCTGAGTATTCTTGAGTGTCCTCATTTGTAGGATTGGGTAGAAAATATCTCACTAACCAAATTGCATTCTTTTCCCAGTTTGCTGTCAAGGTCATCTACTTGTTCTGGACACTCCAGGACATGTCTTCACATGATGATCAACAGGCTGCTGTTATAGTTTGGCTATCTATCTAATTGAACTCACAAGCAAATATTTCTGTTGTTTGGAACAGATGGATTGTTATATTTTGCTTACTTCTTCTATGTAAAAGGGTCAGTACACTGCTTTGTTCTACCAGTTAGGCTAACTAGACTAAATTCATTAAACCTGCTTTGATGGAAGGGGATTGTTTCTATATGAAAAATTTTGAACACCTTTTATTTTCCTGAACCAAATATATGTATGTCTTCCTGTGAATTGTATTCCTACTCCGTCTTCTGCCCAAAACACATAGACAGTTCTCTCAATAAATTGAAAGATTTGCTGTAAAATGTATCTGTCCATTAAAAAGTCCCTGCTAGTGAAGTTTTCTGACATTCAGAGGTCTTTCTATTTTGGAATGTATTACTGAAGATACCACTGCACATTGTAGTGAGACATTTTCCCACTTATATAATGGTACAGCTATTAAAGTACTTTATGATCGAATGTCAATAAAATTTGAAATTGAACAACTTTTCTTTTAATGTTTAAAAATATTAAGTTTTATAACCCATACTTCTTCACTAGTTCCACAAGACTTGAAATATACTTCTTACCAGAAACTTTAGTTAGGCAAGACATTGCTTTGGACATTTTTCCACTTACCTGTACAGCACATCTAGCATGGAGGACTCATACCTTATTGTCAAAAAGTTGGTATACACTAAGACTAAAAAAAGATAAAATTTTATGAAATGGTAGAAGAAAGCATATATTTCTCAATAACTTAACTAATTGTCAAAATTAAGAAGAGTGTGCTGGTATAAACTCATAAATATTAGATTTGAAATATAGCATTGCTCACAGTCAGCAATTCTGAACAATAGTTATCTAATATATTTTCTTTTAATCACCAGGAATTTAATTTAGTTATGCGAGGAACCCAAATTCTTTTAATTTAACTGTCTATTTCACAACTGTTCAATGTGCAATGAAAAATATAAAACATTAGTTAAATTGATAAGGTAAATTTCTCACAATTCTTTTCCCATTTGCACTCTGTGATCTCACTTTATGATATAAACTGTGACACTTCAGTAGGAAATGTTCTCATTGTGCCATTATAATAAATCCAATATCTTTTTCATCAAACTATAAACAGACCTTTAGACGGTGAGTTCAGAATTTTGATGGTATCTCTTTTTCTTTATCTCACTTAAACACATGATGCTGATGTCTTCTTTTTAGCATTCAAGAGATGCAAATTTTATGGAAAAATATTTGAAGCAAAGGAAAAAAAATCAGTGTGGTCTGTGTGTAATTTGTGAAAAATTTAGTGCCTACCGATCCCAAGCAGAAAAATTTCTGCAAATAGACTTAATGTTCGATTTCATCCCAGTGGTATGAGGTACCCCATCTGGACTATTGGGAGTTCAGAAATCATAGCCATTAGCATGAAATAGGTGGAACTAAAAACCACTGCAAGCAGAGTTATGATTTAATCTTCCTGAAAGCTAGAAGATTTTTGTTCTTCATTTCTATACTTATATGAAATTTGACAGCTTTTCTTGCTAAATCAATGGGAATTGCAGTACCAGGGCAAAAGTGAAATAGCTGGACTGAGCAGTAAATACTTTTTTCCCTCAGTTTTTGTGAAAGTCCAGTTATTGATTCTAAAAACAAAACAACAACAAAGCATTTTTGCTTCCCCAAGCACTAGTTCTAATACATTTCCATGTTATTTCTCTTCACACACTGATTTTCAGAGACCAGTCACCTAAGTTTTAATATAAATACTAAATGAACTTTTCTTTCCCAAATGCACAAACCTAGATTTCTCTCATTTAGAATAGACTTCAACATTATCCTTTTCAAAGAGTGAATCTACCAAACAGATTTTGAATGCCTGAAGAGGAGTAGAAAGGAAAAGTAAAGAATGTTCTATCTCTCTAAAATAAAATAAAAAAATAATAAAGATAAGACTTTTATCACAATAGTACACCTCATACATAAAATAAATGCCATTGAGGAAGACCTGGACAGACTTGAGAGGTGGGACTGTTTAAACCTTGTGGGGTTCAAAAAGGCCAAGTGCAAGGTCTTGCTCCGGGCTTCGAGACTCACAAACATGAAAAAAGGCTCAGTGATGCTGGAATTGACAGCAACCAACCCTGAAGAGAAGGACTAGGCAGTGGTTTTAAACTGAATGAGGGAATGTTTAGAATGGACAAAAGGTAGGCATTATTTTATTATAAGGATGGTGGGACATTGGAACAGGTGAATGGCCTATCACTGAAAGTTTTCGGGATCAGCTTGCACTTGATTAACCTGAACTAGTGGAAGATGTCTGTGCCTGTGACAGGAGGGTTGAAACTAGATAATCTTTAAGGTCCCTTCCAGTCCAAATCATTCTATGATTTTCTTTTCCTTCCATTGTAAAATGGCCCACACCTTGGAAACATATGTAGCATGGCAGTTTAGATTGTCTCTTACAGTCTCAAAGAGGGATCTCAGGCAGCACTGGCCAAGTTACAAGAGGTGAATTCTCAGCTGTCATTTTTCAGAAGCTCTGGGGCTGATGTCTCTAACTGGCCAGGTTTGGAAGCTTGTCTGAACTTCAAATGAGTTCAAACCATTTCTGATATAAATACTATCAAGGATGCCATTACCCACAAAGTCCACCATTTTCCAGGTAAAACAGAGGAATAATATTAGATACTGAGCTCTTGGAGAACCCAAGGAAATATGTCTATAATTTCAACACTGATCAATACTGATACCATCTGTCCTCACAAAGGTAATGCTGCAAGTGGCAATCATGCCTCAAGATAGGATGATCTGTGCTCTATTATATCTACATTATCTTTTTCTCTTCTGTCATCTCTCCATGTTTAAAAACAGTAATATACTTCCAAAACAGAATCAGAAATAGAGGAAAACTCATTGCATCTGTAAAATTTACCATCACTTTGTTACAATGTTTACTGGAAATTTAGAATACTCAGCACAAATAAAGAATTTATCATAATACAGCTGAAGATACATATTCTCTGTATTCATTCAAAGAGCAACAAGTCTTTTAAAACTCTGAATGTTTTATCATTTAGTTACTCATAAAATAATACACAAGGAAAATGGGAGAATGACCATTTTAGCACAATCATAAGAAAATAAGTGTCTTTTTCTGATGTTTTGGTTTGGAGAGTTGGATTTGTTTTTCCCCAAAATATTCAACATTTAACTCCATGAAGTTGCATTCCATGGTGTAATTCTGATGCTCATCTTTCTTGTCGGTAAATAGTTTCTGTTCCTTTTTTATGTTTCTAGGGTTTGAAAATTTTGAAACTTTCTTCCATGAAAGGTTACATTGTGAAGAGTTCAATAGCATTCATATGCAAAACTGGAACTTGACAAATAAAATTGGAGTAAGTGTTTTCTCAGTATGTAATTTCATAGAATGTATCATTACTGTTGCTATTCCAAAGTGATCATGCCCTGCTCTGTTGGCATCTAAAACTCCCTTTAAACACAACAGGGAGGAATGTCCTCTGAGCATGTAGTCTCTATCATTTATCTTAGCTAAACATTTAGATAAAGATTTTAAGCAATTACAGTTCACTTCCTTCTGTAGTTTAAGACCCCCAGTGATTTCTTGGCAATTTTTGTGTGTGCTCTCTGAAGTTTCTTCCCCAGATCCTTCATTAGCCTTAGAAATCATAATGTGTGCTTCAGTTTAAATTTTATGGTGTCTAATTTATTGTAGACACAATGAATATGGTACATAAATGGGTAGGTTTTATAACCTTGAAATAAAAGTACATGTCATGCTGGGTTTCTCGCTTGTCTTCTCTAACAGTTTCTATCATTTGCATGCAATTTTGGGATTTTAGTATAAACATTCAAACAACTTCCTGATAAACTTTCTGTTGATAATGTCAACCTGATAGGATCTAAATTTTATTTCTGTAATCCCTCTGCTGAGTTTAGGATTGACCCTAAATTTCATATTGTTTTTATTTTGTATCCCTGTTGAATCTATAAATAACATTAGAACCCGTGGAGTCATGCAAGATGTGAGTGTCAGCTTTGTTAAAAATATGACAAATTTTACTTCTCTCACAGTGCAGAGAAATAACACTAAGGACTAAATGCATTTTCATAATAGTAGATGTGTATGTTTGTGTACAAAAGTACACAATGATAAGAAACTCGTTACACTTTTAAAATTTGCAGAAAATTAAGACTATAAAGCAATTAAGTACACAAAATCTCTTCAACTTTCATGTTCTTCCCTAGTATCTGTTTACAAGAAATTCAATTGCGTTGTGCTGCTGCTCACGCACCATTCAGGAAGCATATATTTTAAAAACACTTCTGTGTCTTCCTGGTGATGAAAATACTTTGATTCTTGCAAAAAAGGAATTACCTACTGAATTGTATTAATTTATCTGCTGACATGTCAGAAACTAAATATTTATTATGGATTTCAATACAGCTCCCTGAGGAAAAACTGCCTGGCAAAGCATCATGCATCAGACTAAATATGCACATAAGGTAGATTTTCTATTCCTTAAAAAGTCTACTCTGATACATAAAATTCCCTGGCTGTGAAGAATATGTCACAGGTTTATAAACAAGGGAGCTTGTTCCCTCATCTTTAGTCTTAGAATGCTCATTAGGTAATTCTAAGGTTTCAGTATTACTTTAATTCGCCAGGTGGCCAACTAAGGTCATCAGCAAATTAGTTGAAATACATTGGGTTTAGCTTGGTGCACCTTTTGAGAAAATGTTTGGCCAAACTCTATTTTTTCAGTATATTCAGGGACAGTCTAGGCTACCACAATGGGTTTTGGGCTTTTTTTTCCCACTAAGTTGTTAAAGTCTTTGTCCAACTGTTTGAATGAATCACCAAGAGAATGGTTACCAGATATACAATTCTTGTCTGTGTTTAATTTGAACAGGGAATAAGCTGCAACCCAACTGAGCTGTGTTTTGAAATAGTTCCCTAAGTACAAAACACTTCTGAAACCAGCCAGCAATTTTCAGTGTGCATAAAGGACAAAGGAAAAAGGCTGGAGGGTGAGTAGCGGGATCTTGTCATGGTAGGGTCCCTGATACAGGAAAACTAGGATGACCAAGAAGTGCGCATAGGGCAGAAGTCGCTGAGGTCTTTTAAGACCAGTGAGCTGCTTTCCAGACCTCCTGCTTTGTCCTCACCTGTACTTTAAGCTATACCTCTCTGAAAGGGCATTTGTTCCTCTGGGAATAGACTGTTTGGTCTTGAAGATGTCCACAGCACTTTCTTGTTTTCTGGAGGCTACAGGAATGATGTAATTTACAGGTCAATGGGTTTTGGACAGACCTTTGGCCTTAAAAACCTTTAATCACAATGCTGCAGTATTTTGTAGCCAGGAAATATTTCCACATCTAGCTCCTGTTTTCCTGGCAGTAGAGAAGTAGGATGCTAAAGACATGTCTTCTTCTCTGCCTTGTTCATGAAGGGGAACAACCTTCCTAAACCTGCCTGTTACCATCTTGATAGCTCCAAAATTGCTCTGGCCACATGGTTAAAAGTAATCATCCTAAGACTTGGTCCTGAGAGTTTCTGGTAGAACAAATATGCCATTTTGCTAATTAGCAAAATACACAGTGATTCAATTTGTAGGTGTCTTTAACAATGAAAAAGTACAGTTTAAAGACTCATTTAATTCTTAGATATATTACGGGGTTTTTTTGAGTTTGAAATTATTTTTGCTCAAGTGAATCTCAAGACTACATGCACAGAATGAACTAAATTCACAGTGAGACTAAGAGCAACAATAGAACTCCCACATGGATATCTAAATTATTGAACACAAAGAAGAATGTTTTGCAACTTTGATTAGGGAATTGTTAATCAGGCCCGTAATAGAATGTAGGTCAAAAACCAATTAAAAGACTCTGACTAGAATTTGTGATTAGGCAACCATTAAAAACACTGAGTATTAAAAAAAATTAAAAGATGGAATAGATCCATAAATATGAATTCTTTTTTTCTTGAGCTCTGGGTGCAATGTGACAGTTTGAGCATCAATAAAGCAGTTAAGTTAGCGATCAATTACTAACTTCAGGAACAGAGAAATTGTTTGGCTGATAAAAAGCGTATTCAGCCTTTGACAAATACTTGGCTGTCACTATCATTTATCTGAAATACCACTGTAGCAGCCCTAGCTCTGGCTTTTATTTTTTATATCTTCCCAACAAATAAACTGTGTATGGTGTTTTCAGTCAGACTTTGAAGTTCAATCTGTTCTGGCAAGGAAGTGGTACTTCACAAATAGTAAAAATACAGTTCCTGCTGTTACTTACCCTGCAGAACTGTTCTCATATCAGAAAGTCTTGCAAAACAAATGAGCAGTTGGATCTCTGGTAAAGTTTTGTAAAACTGCAACAGTGTGACAATAAAAGAACATAGCAACAACTCCAGCACTTCCAAATTCACAAAAATTTCAAAGAAGAAATATATATTTATCTGATTTTTGATCAACAAAAAAAAAAGTGATTGGCATACCTCTTTATCCCATCTTCACTTGTACCTCCAATAGTAATAATTTCATTCTATTAGGACCTTGTTTCAAATAATGTTTTTCCAGTCAAACCTGACTCTGTATGTATAAAGTATTTAAAATTCTGTCTTTAAAATTTAGCAAGCATCACCCATTTCACTTAAAAAGAAAAAACTAAACAAGCAAAAACTTCATTTTTTGTTGATTCAAAGGGATTTTTTTGAAAAAAATGAGACAAAAGTAGTGTATGATATTAGAAGAGTATTAAAGTGGGAACATTCTTTTAAATTATGAATTAAAATTAATTTTCAGATTAATTCAGATTAAGAAATCTCAAATGGAAGTGAGACAATGAAGAGATTGTTATGCATAAACTGTACTCAATTTAACAGGATTACTGATACCGATATGCTAATGTTCTGAAGAGAAGATTTCAAAGGGAATAAAGTGGGTATTGGAAGAATTTCAGGGTGCAGTCTGTGTCTCTCCTCTTTCTGGGTAGTATGTTTACTCTTTCATAAAAATCCAATAAGGAAGGTTGACAGTGTTGTCCCCTCATAGATATATTTTGGCAGTAAATGTATGAAACTTCAAGAAGAGTTCTGTGTTTCAAAGAAATAAATATAAGAAGAGAGATATTAGAAAGGCAAAAGGGGAAGAAGTGCATGCCTGTTTATCTTTTAACAATAGTTTTGGTGACAAGATATGCTATTTCTGTTACTAATTTTTAATAGATACCTGTATACATTTATTCTCCAAATGGAAACCTGAGATATTATGAATATACATGTTCTTCAGTGAAATAGTTCAGGGACCAAATCGAACCTTCTGTAGAAGGTAACTTCAAATGAGCTTTTTGGGAAGAATTGATAGCAGTAATTTTGGACATGGCCCTGCAAACACCTTCACAAGGTCTGAAATCAGTGCAGCACAGGTGTTTTAATTTGCATTATAAACAAGGAGAACAAGCATGATATAAATGGTCTGCTTTATCAAGAATAGAGTAGCCTGGAAGCTGAAGGAGGGGATAAACAGCATTTGAGCATACTGCTGATGGATAAAGCACATGAGCTTTTTTTCTGGCCTTGAAGATGGAGGAAAATCACATTTGTTGTGTTCTCCATTCATAGCATCTAGCCCTGGACTGCCTCTGACTCCAAAAACTACAATTATCTTTTGTGTGTATTTTGTTTTTAATACGGCAATATGAATACTGTTTTTAGCTCACCACAATGAGATTTTTCACAACACGAAACTCAGGACAGAGTAGACATATGAAGAATGTTCTGGACATGGCATGAGACATTGGAAGTTGCAAAGGCTGCTATAACAGGGTTGGAAGACCAGCAATGGTGACAGGATACCACTTTTGACCAAAACTGGCCATAGATGGTAATTTCTGCCAAATAGGTTCCCTAGAACTGCACCTGAGCATTGCCCAAAACGTGATCAGAAAGACCAGGACTAAGCCAGGAACTTTGGCAGAGTCCCTGCTTGATGCTCCTCCTTCCTCTTTTATATATGAGTACAGACATGACTAAAAGGGCTAGGGCTAATCTCAAAGACCTGATCCTTCAGGCTCCCCTTTTGATTAATGAAGAAAGAGTTAATAACTTTTAATATAGTTTTCTATTCTGAGTGTCTAGAATTGTCTGTCTTTCTGTAAGGAATAGTATTTTCATATATATATTTTCAGACACCTCTCTGAAGTGTCCTCAAGATGTATGTAAATTATAAATGTAAAAAACACAAACTTAATTTTAATTTTTCATAAAAATCATATGGTGATAAGTAGATTTTATAATATACCCTATTTTACCTTGAGGGAAGCAGGACCATATTTACATTTTTTGCTAATTCAACTGTTACAGCTAGTAGACTAAATTTCAAGGAAGATGTACCATGTTTCAAACTCCTTATCTATATTGTCAATATGGCTATGATGCCTAGGACAATTCTGACTAAGAGATACCCAAGTTACTAGACATGGTCTAGAATTTGGGCAAGACAATTCCAGAAATTTATGTAAATCAAAGTAAGGCACGTAGAAAGAAGATATGCTCCACACAATATAGGATGAGAGATGTCTATGTGTATCTAAGACGCTCCTGGTATTTGGTTTCTTTTTCACAAACATTAAATAGGGCTAAACAGGCTTGAAAATAGACAGTTTCCATTTTAGTTTTCCCCTGTGGTGACTATGAACTTTCTTTTCTATTCCTCCAGAGACACAGCTGGAAGCCATGCGGACATCCTAGAATCTCTAAAATTGCACTCAAAACCTATTCTTAGGTAACTGAACTCACTATTGGATTAATTTGATTTACAATTAGAATTTTATAGGAGGTGCCAAACAGACCACAGCAAGCAGCAGCTTGGAAAATGAGCTATACATCTCCATTGATCTTTCTTCACACACGAGTTATCCAAGGGAAATGTTTTGGTTACAACATCCTGGCCATATATGTAAATTTTCAAGGGAGATTTTGGCTGCCTTTGCCCTTATAATAAAATTAAAGCTGTTGAGTCACACAGAACCCTATTGTTTTTCATTTTAATATATTAACACAGAATCACACAGTTGTTAGGATTGGAAGAGACCCTTTGGAGATCATCCAGTCCAAAACCTCTGCCAAGGCAGGGTCACCCAGAGCAGGAGACACAGGAATGCATCCAGGTGGGTTCTGAATATCTCCAGAGAGGAATACTTGGTGCCCCACAGAGGTACATACTTGGTGCCCCACAGTGCTCTTCCTCCCTCAATCTAAAGACATATTTTCTCATTTGAGGTGAGACTTCTTGTATTTTAGTTCATGGGCATTGCTCCTCATCCTGTTGCTGGGCACCACTGAAAAGAGTCTGGCGCCATCCTTTTGGCACCCACCTTTGAGATACTTATGAGCATTGATGAGATCCCCTCTCAGTTTTCTCTTCTCTAGACTAAACAGGCCCAGCTCCCTCAGTCTCTCCTCATAAGGTGCTCCAGACCTCTCACCATCTTTGTGGCCTCCAATGGACTCTCTCCAGTGCTGCCTTGTCTCTCTTGTACTGAGGATCCCAGAGCTAGACACAGCACTCCAGATGTGGCCTCACTGGGGCTAAGTAAAGGGGCAGGACCATCTCCCTGGACTTGCTGGCCACACTCTTCCTGGTATATCTCAGGATACCACTGGCCTTCCTGGCCAGAAGACCACACCGCAAACTGATTGCAAACTTGTCATTCACCAAGACTCCTAGGTCCTTCTCTGCAGAGTTGCTCTCTAGGAGAACAACCCCCAACCTGTACTGGCACTTGGGATTATTCTTCTCCAGGTGCAGGACCCTACCCTTGCCCAGTATTTATCCCTGGGGAATACAAATGACTACAAGACTTCAAACTAATCCTACTCCACATTTAGCCAGTTTTCAGTCCACCTCACTGTCCATCCATCTAACCCACACTTCCTGAGTTTATCTATGAGGATGTTGTGGAAGACAGTGTCAAAAACCTTGCTGAAATCAAGGCAGACAACATCCACTGCTTTGTCCTCATCGACCCATCCTGCCACATCAAAAGCTATAAGAGGCTATAAGATTTGTCTGAATGCATGCTGGATACTCCTGATGACCTTCTTTTCTTCTACATCCTTGGTGATGACCTTCAGAATGATCTGTTCAATCACTTTTTCAGGAATGGGGGTGAAAATGACTACTCAGTAGTTTCCTTTATCCTTTTTCTTGCCACTTTTTGGAGATGAGAGTAACATTGGCCTTCCTCCATTCATCCAGCACTTCTCCCATTCTCCATGATTTTTTCAAAGATGATAGAGAGCTCCAGAGAAACAACACCTGCCAGCTCCTTCAGCACCCATGGGTGCATCCCATCAGCATCCATGGATTTATGGATATTTAGTCTGCCGAGCTCACCTGTAACACAACCCCCTACAACCAGGAGGAAATCCTCCTTTTTCCAGCCTTCTTCTCTTACCTTTGAGATCTGAGATTCCCAAGGGCTGAGCTCAGCAGTAAAGACTGAGGCAAAGAAGGTACTCAGTAATTTTGCTTCCTTGCCTCCATTACCAGGACATCCACCTGATGTCCTGGTAATGGAGGCAAGGAAGCAGCAGCCCTGTATTTTCCTCAATCTTCCTTTTACTACTGATGTTCTTGCAGAAGCCCTTCTTGCTGCCCTTGTTGTCCTCTGCCAGGCTCTATTCCAAGTGGGCCTTGGCCTTCCTCATCACATCCCTGCACATTCTGATGGTGTTCAACAGTCCTACCCCATAGTCTCTCCCTTTTCCCACATTCCATTAATTTCTCTCTTCTGTTTGAGATTTACTAGAAGTTCCCTATTCATCCATGCAAGTCTCCTGCCCCCTTGATTTCTTGATCATTGGGATACACTGGTCCTGAGCTTGGAGGAAATGGTGCCTAAATAATGACCAGCTCTCTTGGACACCTTTCTCTTCTACAGCCCTAATACATGGGATTCCTCTAGGTAGGTCTTTGAAGAGACCAAAGTCAGCTCTCTGTAAATTTAGGTTTCTGGTTCTGCTTACTGCTTTGCTTCCTCTAAGCAGGATCCTGGGTTTCACCATTTCATGGTCACAACAGCCAAGACTGTCTCAACCTTCACATCTTCAAGCAGTCCCTCCTGGCTTGTTACTGTAAGATCCAGCAATACATCTCTCCTCATTGGCACCTTCAGCACTTGCACCAAAATGTTTTCTTCAGTGATCTGCAGGAGCTTCTGTGTGTCGAGCCTTGTTGTCCCTCCAACAAATATGAGAGTGATTGAAGTCCTCCAGGAGAACCAGAGCCCATGAACACAAAGAGATTTCCAGCTGTCTACAGAAAGCCTCATCAACCTCCTCCTCCTCCTGATCAGGCAAACTGCAGTGAAAACCCACAGCAGTGTCACCCATATTAGCATGTTCCTTAGTTCTTACCCAAAAGCTGTTATCTCCTTCCTCTGTGCCTGGATAGAGCTTGTACGCTCATATAAAGAGCAGCTCCACCACCTCACCTCTCTGACATGTCATTTTTAGAAAGTACATGGCCATCCATGACAGCATTCCAGTCACGTGAGCTATTCCACCATGTCTCTGCAATTGGCATGAGATTATGGCCCTGCCACCTCACACAGATTTGTAGTTCTTCTTGTTTATTCCCCATGCAGCATGCATTTGTGTACAGGCATTTCAGACAGGTAATGAAAGCATGAAGGTTCCCTAGAAGGGAAACCCAAAAATGGTTTTGCTCCCTAAATTCTTTACCATAGCATTCTTCTGTGCCTTAATTTACTTATTTTGTTCTTATTACTATCACTTCCTTCGGCTTTTGCAACAAGTGCATTTTTTTTGTTCAGTAGGTATTTGAGTACATATCATTACCTGTAAGAATCCACAAATTACCTGTTTTTACTAACTGTCTTTAAAAGTCAGCTCAAAAGTTTTGTTACAAATGTTCTGGAATATGTGTGTGGCTCTTTCAGAAATAGTTATACTCCCTTTTGGAGGTATTGCTCCCTTTTTAGACAGCATGGCCTGAAGAGATAAATTGGTAGTGTGACCTCTTAACTGTCACAGGGTGCACAGGCTAAAGAGAAGGTCGCAGGGAATAGATCACCTGATTCAATGGGTCTGAATTTTTTAATTCTCAGTAAAGATACTGAGATACTGAGGTCTGTTGATTCACTGAATTATTACGCAGAAAAAATACAAAGCCAAGGCACAACTAATTCAATTTCATGTGTCTTCAGTCAAGAAAGCAATCAGAAAATTTCTGATTCCTTACCACACATTCTTAAAAAAAAAACCCCATACAATTTTAACAAAACCTTGAAAAACCAGTAAGTATAATTTATTTTATATTAAAAATATAGGATACAATACCAACAACATTTCTGTTGCAATAAATTAGATGCAGAATATTTTGATGTAAGGTTTTCTTATCAGTTGATATTTCTGCTTTAATTTTCAGAGATTGATGTTACTATAGAGACACAACCATTCTTTTAAAGCAATTTAACTTGCAGATAATATCCATATCTCTTCTGAACTCTGTCTGTAGCAAGACTGCATGCTCAGTCAGCTCCATCAGATGGTGCACATTGAATCTCCCTTATCCTGATAGCTTCCTCACCTACCAACAGGGGAAAGAGAGGAGCCTTTTCACTTCTTAGGCAAACATGCTTGGTGGTGTCTAGATTTGTTAGTGTAGACAGGAGGGAACTGAGCCAGAATGTTTCTCTGGTGCCTATGAGTGAACCCAGAGAAATATTGCCTATTACTCTTGCCTCATGTGCATGCTTAGAAAAATTAATATTTTTGGATGTGACATATCCACACCAACAAACACAAAAGGTCAAGTATACATCTGGCAAATGGAAGTAATGTAAATTTAGCAGCTTGGATCCATCTAAATAATATGTAACTTGGGGATACTTTGTTAAAAAAAAAATCCTTTCTCCTCAGTGTTATGGAAACTCCCAAGTCACAGTGTGGTACTATTCTGCAGACTCTTAAGCTTTGCATTTTTTAAGTTAGAAAAGCAGATAGACACCTGTAAGGCTTGAAATAATTGCAGAGGTATTTAATCAAAATTTCTTAGCAATGAAGCATATGCAAGTACAAAGAGCACTACCTATCTCCTTTAATGTCATTATTCAGACCTATTGTGTTTGTCTTACTGTACTTAAAAGTACAACATGCTGTAAAAATAATGATTCTGATTCTGGTTGATGTATGGTATGCTCTACATGTGCTTTAATAATATACATGCTACAGTAAGCTATATTGCTATGAACATGCTGTGAACAATTATGATCCTTGTCTGAAGTTGGTAAGGTCTGACACAAATACCAGCTGTAGGAAGCCCATGTGGAAGCAGGACTTTAACCATTTAAACAGGAATAAGAATTGCTTCCTCTCAGTAGCATTGCAGAGCTATTGTATATTAGCATTAGCTAATATACAATTCCCTGTTACATGAGTATGCTCACCTCTTCATCAGTATTGAGTCACTCCCCTTCTGCATTCTTTTTTTCTGGAATTAAAGAAAAGAAAAAAAATCCTTGCAGCATTGTTATGCTACCCCCACCTGAATATAAAAATATTTAAACTTCTTTTTTTTTCCCATGAAAATTTAAATAGCTGTATGTAACATCATGCATGCCAACATGTGCCTATGAGCCATGGCACATGCATTTACAAGGCAGAAATGGAAAAGCTATTAAGAATCCACATAGCCTCAGAAAAATTGTATCATTTTGAGGAGATCAAAAAAAAGTATAAACTGTTTTGTAGATGTAATTTTTCACATCATCCAACAGATTGCTTAAGTAATAATTTTTACTTTTCTGTATATCAGTATATATTAAAAATCTGATAATTATGGTAAAAATATTATTATAATGCTTAGGATAAATAGCTTGAAGCTCTCAGTTTTTTAAGTGCTGAAGATGTGGTAAGGTTATTCTTGTACTCTGATTCTTGTTTTGTTTAGTCTTTTTTTTTTTTTTCAAGGAAGCTGCCACCACTTGCGTATAATAACCATAGAATTTTATTTCTATCTCCTATGCATTGTGTAAACTCATTCATTTTTTCAAGAGTGAGCAGAGTGTGTCCCTGTCATAAAATCAGCTTTGGGCTAGTTTTTTTGAGTATTATGAGGTTACTTGTCTATGTTTAGATGCATGAATCCTATCTGTGTCATCAGAACTCTTGCCTTGTTTAGCCAGAAACTAAAAAGGCCTGTATCCAAAGAATCTCACAGGAGTGAGCTATAGAGCATACTATAGAGCATACTACCAATTTGCTAATTTGAACAAAAGCACAGTTTTTCTTCAAAAGGAATTGATCTTATGATGCTGAGCTTGTAGGCATATTCTATTTACTTTTAAGTGTTCTTCAATTAAATATCTTATTGACTTGAAAGTTTTTGTCTGGCAAATTAATCTATCTATTTCTGAAAGATTCTCTTATAAAGTTTGTGGCTTTCATGGAAAACAAAGAGGAAAAATATTTCAAGTTATCTTTATGCATATCAGACCTTTGCTTTAAATGCTAGATCAAGGCTGTTCAATGTCCAGCCCTCATTTACCCACATCTCATCTGACTGTGCTTTCGAGGGACCCACTGACAGTAAGATGAGAATCCCACACTGATGTTCCTCAGAAACTGAGGAGGGATAGGATATTGAGAAAAATGAAGTATTGTAAAGTGCAGAAGACTTCACAAGTCTGCTGATGCACAACCCCTGCACAGGCAGCACTCTGAGGACTCCAGGCCCTATGACAGCTAAATGCCTTCCTGAGAGAGCATTCCTTTACATCCAGCCCTCGGCCACTCCTTGCTTTTGCTGCAAATTTAAGTTTGAACAACCATATCTTAAGAGATCATGATCATATTTTTTTAAACAAAGACGTATTTGATTTTCAATGGAGGGAAACATTTTGTCATTTTATCTGGTATGACAGAAGACCATTTACTTGCTTAAAAATCACAGAAACAGAATCACAGAATGGTTGAGGTTGGAATAGACCTCTGGAGATCATCTGAACCAGCCCACCTGCTCAAGCAGGGCCATTTAGAGATGCTTGCCCAGGACCCTGCACAGACAGATTCTGAATATCTCCATGACCTCTCTGGGAAGCCTATGACAGTTCTCAGTCACCCTCACAACCCAAAAGCATTTCCTGATTTCAAAAGGGAGCCTCCTGTCTTTCTATTTGAGCCCATTGCCTCTGGTCCAGGCACTGGCGCTGCTGAAAACATTAATCAGATCCACCCACAGGCCTTCTGTTTTCTAGTCTATACAGTCAGCTCTCAGCCTTTATTCATAGAGAAATACTCCAGCCTTTTTGTCATCATCTTCATGGCCCTTTGCTGCACTGCCTTTGTTTTGTCCATGTCTCTGTCGTACTGGGAACCCCAGAACTGAAAATAGGACTTCACGTGTGGCTGCACAGTGCTGAGTATGAGGGCAGGATCACCTTCCTTTGCCTGCTGCCATCAGTCATCCTAAGGCAGCCCAGGATACCATTGGCCCTCTTTGTCACATGGACACATTCCTGGTTCATGTTTAGCCTAATGGGCAGAAGAACACCTAGGTCCTTTTCTGCCAAGCTGCTTTTTGGCTGTTCCAGCCTGTGCCATTGCCTGGAATTGTTCCTCCCCACGTGCAGGGCTTTGTGCTCCCCTTGTTGAACTCTATGAGGTTCCTGTTGGCCCATTTCTACATCCTGTCAAAGTCCCTGTGGCTGGCAGCATGTGTCTCTGACAGATTAGCCCCTCCTCCCAGTCTGATGTCATTAGCACACTTGCTGAGCATACACTCCAACTCATGCTCTGGAGCACTAAGGATGTGAAACAGGACTGTAGCCAGTATTGTCCCCTGGTGAACACCACTATAACTGGTGTCCAACTGGACTTTGTACTGCCAGTCACCACTGTTTAGACCCAGCCACGAGGTCAGTTTTCAGCCTGTGTCACACTCTGCTTGCCCAGCCAGTACATGAACAGTCTCTTTACACACATCTCGTGGTAGACAGTGTCAAAGATGTAACTGAAGTCTAAGTAGTATCCACCACTCTCCCCTCACCTACAGGCCAATCACTTCATCCTACAAGTTTATTAAGTTGGTCGAGCATGACTTCAAATTGACGAATCCATGATGACCACTCCTGATGATTTTCCTTTTGTCAATGTGCCTGGAAATTGTTTCCAGAATTAGCTACCCCGTCATCTTCCCTGGGAACAAGGTGAGGCTTACCAGTCTGCTTTCCTTGAGTCCTCCTTCTGCCCTTTCTTGATGGGGGTAATATTTACTTTCTTCTAATCTTTGGGCAAAATACATTTTTGGATCTGGACCTAAATAAATGTACTCTGTATGGTCTTACTAGAATATAATTCTGTGTGCAGTATTCTCAGACACTAAAATAACACAAAGGTTAATATTTTGTAGGCATGATTTCATCATAAATTAAATTTTTATTTGGTGTGCTAATTAGCATTTCAATACTTCTCTTTTTACTATGCTTCCAAATTATTATCTGCAGGTGCTCCTGTGTGTCACTCAATGCATTATAAGAAATCCTGAAAATACATACATTTAGAGAGTGTTATAATGTCTTGTTATCTATGAAAACTACACTTTTTTTGTAATAAAAGCTGTATAAAGAACAAAGCTGATATATAGTCCTTGCACAGTACAAGCCAAGACTTATTTTTGCAAATGTCTACATATGTGTTTAGTAATACTTGCATGAGAATAAATATTTATCAAGTATATATTCAAGGATAAATTAAAAATTGTCTCTCCAAAAAAGTAGGTTCTGAAACGGCCATCTCGTAAAATTAGCAGAAACAACAAAGGCAGTTGGTTAAAAAGAGTCTGAATGCTTTTCAGATTGACTAATGTAATTTCAGGCATATAAAATACAGAACTCAGCCACTCAGGACATGTCCTTTGCTCTTATCTAGTAGACTTGTGCACATATATGGTCAATAGGTTTATCTTTGTCAGTGTTTGTGGGATCAGAGATTTTATACTTGTTGGATTGTTCATTTTTAGGAAGCCTGCTGTCTTAAAAACTAAATTTAAAAATTTCTTCGTCCTTATGTATGAAGAGATTCTCTCTCATTACATCTTGTAAAGCACTTTTCGAACTACTTCCGAAAAGAAAGTATATAAAAGGTTAACACAATACTTATTTTTAGCTTCCCATTCCTATGAAAAAATGGCAATCTGACTGTATTCATTGTGATTTGAAACCAGATAAATAATCAATAGTTCAAGTGATAATTACCTTATTTCAATATTTACAGAAAACTGACACTTCATCATCATCAAAGCACATTGAGAATTGTCTTATTATCTACACAAGTGCCTGGTTTCTATAAATATTGAAATTTGGTAATTATCTCTACCTCTATTTCTTCCTTATCTACTTTTCAGAATTGAGCAAATAGAAATATCATTTAGTTATTAACATTTTCTAAATACGTATCTGGTTTCTTTTTAATGAGAGTGCATATGTAAAGAAAGCTAATTGCAAAATAAGGTCAATGAAATGGAATGGAATATCTTTGTAGCAGAGGCATCCAAAAGAATGACTTAAGACCTTGTTATGCAAATAGCTAGATTTAGCTTGAGTCCATTTCTAAAAGGTAAGACCTCTTCACTAAGAGACCTAACTGACAAAAAGGAGCGATTGCCATTTATGCATCATGAAATTAAAGCCTTTTTTCCCCCCCCCTCTAGCACATATTGAGCCAGGTTGTGCAGAGCCATTCAGCATGTTTTTCTGAGTCAAGCAAAACGATAACATTTCCCCAGGTTGTTATCCCTTTTAAGTCCCTTTGGGACAGGGCAGACAGGACCTGACTGAACCTATCTGTATGCTGAAATTGTGTTTTTCCCCTGTGTTGGTTTATGATCACACTGATCGGTACGTCAGATTATAAAGAATTAATCTATAACAGGAACGTATAGAAATCTGTTAAACTCTCATCTTTCATAACAAAAACTCAAGTAGTGAAATGTTGTGAAAGAATTTTTGTATGGTCATAAGGGAATCATTCATAACCTGAAAGTAGGGCACAGGTTACTCCACATCACTATTAGGTGCACTTTGTTACACATCTTTTCAGTGTCCTAACTTCAAAATCTCTTTTTTTATCATTGCATTTGTGCACACTCTGGAGTCTAGCTCTAGTCTGGAGGGAACTTTAGACATGTCTGTACTGTATCAGGTCCTGCAAATCACTGTCCAGTGATTGTGTAACATAATTAGTTGCCTGCTCCTCATCAGGTTTGGCTCAAGTTTGCACACTCCTATACATGCTGAGGCAAAAGAAGTAGAGAATGCTCCTGAGAGTACTTTGGATCATTTACAGCTTTATATACTTATTATCCATACTCATTTTTGTTCCTCTTAAACTAGATGCACTGACCACTAAAATTTTAAATGAGACTGATTGGATGGGACTCATATTGTCTAGCCTGAGATGTTAAGTGACTTAGTGTAACTAAACTGCAACCAGAAGCCCTTTTTTCTAAGGATATAGGTAGAATCAAAACAATTAATTTGTATGTAGACATCAATGACACATAATATGTATTTTGAGGGTGGATAAGATTAACCCCACCCTTACCTGTTTTCTTAGCTTCTGCTTTTACACTTTTATTCTCATCATGATATATACAATTGTTAGAGATTAATACCCTTCATGTGTCGCAGCACACTCCACGACATAGTTCACATTTAGGGGAGTCATGACACATAATAATCTAAAGTAACATTGTACCTTGTTGGAAGGCCTCAGGCTGTCTGCCCAGACTGAGGAACATCATGAGCCTCCGACAGCTGCAAGCCTCTGCTAGTGTCTGTTTCCTCCTCCTCTCAAGCCCAACCCTTTTACTCCTTATAGTTCATGCACTGCACCTGTGTGCTCTTCATTACAGTTTTATGCTCTTCACCTGTTTTCCCCAGCTGAGGCCCATTGGGGATGAGGCTGGATAACAGCCCCATTCCCAAGCATCACACACCGGGTACCTACAATCACAAACCGGGTACCCACATTCACGTCCTTCTAAAAATTCTTGTTCATCTGCATTATAGAGCAATTCAGTTAATCTGTACTTCTTGAATTCTTCTACCCCTAAAAAAGAATCACTTGAAATAAAAGAAGCATCTGATCTTTTTTATCACCTTTCACCACACAGATACCATAAAAGAACTGTAATGTTGTCACAGCAGTGCTGATGTAATGGCAGTTCAGCATGAAATTATGCCATAATTAAGACTGTATAAAATAACACTAATTCACTTCCTTCTTTAGGATTCAAGTACCTGCTGACCTAGATAAGACAAATGTGCATTTTTGGAATTTATTGTATCTTTCTTTTGGAAAGAGCAATGTAGGTAAAAACCCCATTATTCATACCTTAGCAATACATAGCCCGTCCAAGCTGTCTAAAGAGATAAAAAATTGTGGAATTATTTCCCCAAATCACTGTCATAGTGAAAATAAATTCTAAGTCCTTATGCAGATATTGTATTGGTGAAACTGGTTACAAAATTGTTTGGGTATCCCTTTGCTGTCATTTAATTTTAAATCTTCTACTGAGGGAAGGCTGAGAGGAAAGTTACTTTCCTGATTATTCAATATATTACAGAAGATAAATACTAATATCAGTCCCAGTGCACTTTTCAGCAGCAGGAAAGCTATGAAATCCCTACATTTTCTTCAGTGGCCTTTGAAGCAGGAAGAATGAAATCAGGAAAACATAATTTTGACTTAATATATGATGAGCAAAATCAGAGGTGCAATTTATGAAAGGAAACTAGAAGTGAAGAACACAAAGGGTGCTCTTTCTATAAGGAATTCCTGCTATTAAAAATTACTTAAATATATAAAACCAGTAATATATCAGGTCTAGGATAGTTTAACAAGTAATATGGCAGAAAATATCAGCACTATGAACAAGAATACATATTACATTCTTGCAATACCTCTTTTTTGTAAATAAATCTGTGATTTTTTATTCTCAAATTATAAGTAAAGCAATGAAGCCTTCCTTTTATTCTTTGCCTTGTTGTGCCTTTTATCCCCCAGTACCAGACACACATAAAACAGGCTCCCGACAGGAAGCAGAAGATGGAAAATAACAGGAAGACCCAACTCACTCAGTAATGTTATGTCTTGCATACAGCAAACATAGTAGCATATAATATAGCTTTGCCCCTCTCTCTACTCCTACAAGTTCCTCGCTCTTAGTTCTGACATGTTCTTGTCAAGCAGCGGCAAAAGCTGCCCTGTCAGAGGAGCGCCTCTGCAGAGCCTCGGAAGCGGGGCCTCGCAAACAGCATCTCAACACTTCAAGGGTTTGGGCGGAGCAAAGATCTATCTATCCACCACAGCAGGCAGTCCTGTCACAGAAATATAGTCCTGAAGCATTTTCACAGCATCCAGTTCCTGAAATTCTGCATCCACCTTAATCCACCAAAGGCTTTTCCAGTCCTACTAATACACAATATCTATAGCAAAGCCTAAAAGCTATAAATTATAATGTGCCATAAAAAGAGACATGAACTTGTGGGTATATTCAGCAAAGTCACCTAATAAAAAGTGACATATTCCACATTTCTATATCATTTTCCAAGGTTCTCAAGGCAGCTTTATAAATGTTGTGGTTTTATTACTTTGACAAGTGAAGACTGTATGTTCAAATAAAGAACATTGCAAACATTATGTGTTTTTATAAGGAATCAGAAGGAAGTATGCCAGAGCATCTTGACATCAGAATCTCAAAATTTAACAACATTATATGCATCCTTCAGAAATGGAAAATTGGACTTATTCCATGAAAATGATGACAAAAATTATTTGTTTTCAAAGTACAACTGCGCTATCTTCCTTGTTACAAATAATTTAAAAATCTGTTCTAAGTTTCATATTTAATATTTTTAAAATAAGGAGTATTAATTTCAAACAATTTTGCCATTTTAAAATGTTATACAAGAAAGAGTCTCATTTTAACTGCAGAAGATAAAAGGCTTAAATCAGAAATAGATACCTCAAAGTGTATTAAAGTCTTGTCTGTCAACAACTTAGGAAAAGTTAAGACATTTATAAGCATGCATAACTTACAACAGGTTAAGAGAAAGGAATAATTTTAACATATTAACTACTGCTAATGCATTATCTTTATTTAAAAGATGCATATTTAATTATAACTGGCTTACTAAATTTTGAGATGGCTTTTATATCTCTTTATTTCATTTTGAATGTGTCAAGGTTTATTGTAACCTGCCAGAAGCTACCACAACTATCCTTACTTCACGTTCATAAAATGTTTTCATTACATGTTGCTTCTAAGTATATTTAAAGTATTTACAATAAATTTTGAAATATGAAAATACATTTTATGTTGTCACATTGGGACTTTGTGTCAAACGTAGGTGCACTGTTGATGTTTGCAATTATAATTTTTTATGGGTTTGTCTATTTTTATATCCATTTGCAAATGTTACATGTTACTGTAACTGATATGTGAAGGGCTGGCTGAAGGGCAGAGTCCAAAGGTTTGTAGCGAGCGGGGCTACATCTGGCTGGTGACCAGTTGCCAGTGGCATTCCTCAGAGCTCAGTCCTGGGGCCAGTCCTCTTCAGTCAACAACCTGGATGCAGGACAATGGAACATGCCATCAGGAAGTTTTCTGACAATACCAAACAGGGAGCTGATGCTGACACTCTGGAGGGAGAAAAGGTCTTGCAGAGTGATCTGCGTACATTGGAGCATCAGGATGAAATTTAACAAGTCCATGTGCTGGATTCTGTACCTTGGACAGAGTAAAGCCAGACACTAGCAAGAACTGGGAGAGCAGAGGCTTGAGAGCAGCCCTGCAGAAAGAGACCTGGGGGTGCTGGTCAGCAGCAGGGTCAGCGTGAGTCAGCCCTGAGTCCTGGCAGCCAGGAGGGCAAATCCCTTCCTGAGGTGCAGAGTATTTCCAGCCTGTCAAGAGAGGGGATTATCCCTCTGTATTCAGCACTGGTGCAGCCTCACACAGAGTGCTGTGTGCAGTGCTGTGCCCCAAACTTCAGAAGGATGTTGAAGTCCTTCAGTGCATTGAGAGGAGGGTAACAGTTTCGCTGAAAGGACTGGAAGTCATGTCCTGTGAGGAGTGACTGTGGGCTTATCTAGTTTGGAGAAAAGGAGGCTGAGGAGCCATGTCTTTGCTCTCCACAGCTTCTTGAGGATATGCAGTGGAGAGGGAGGAGCTGATGTCTCCTCCCTGGGATTTAATGATAGGATGTGTGGGAATGGTCAAACCCTAGAACAGGCATCCTAGACAGGTAGTAAATGCCCCACTGATTAAGAGACATTTGGCCAATACCCTTAATAGCATTCTTTAACTTAGTCAGCCCTGAAATGCTCAGGTAGTTGAATTAAAGGGTTTTTGTAGCTCCCCGTCAAATTGGAGCTATTCCATTAATTCTATTATATCCTATGCTATGCTACTCTAAATGAATGAAAATACAGTTGATACTGCTGATGAAGTGTAGAGACTGATCACATAAGCATCAGGGAAACACACAGGATGTGTTTAAGTTGCTTAAACATTTGAGATGCTTTCGCACATGCTGCCAAGCCTCCAGCTGTGAGTCCAGAAGAATACAGTTCTGTTGGAGGTCTAGCATAATGTCTGTCACATCTGAGAAAATGCCTCTGGGTATTTACAATGGCATGATATCCTTTGGCTTATGTATCTGAATAGCCCACTCATTGAATCATTCCCTTATTTCTCGTGACACATTCCTTGAGTCTCTGTTGAATGTAGTGGTAATTTAGACACGCATAGCTCATGTGTAAACATCTGCACTCTTAATAGTAGGGCAGGTTGAAACTCATGTCCACAGCTCATCACTGAGTCATTTTGCTATTATTGTACTCTTTCATGTCACCTAGAGTTGAAGTCAGATGTTTGATTTGTTTGTACCATGAATACAACATTATCATTAATTTCTCAAATACCTACAATAAAATGTATTTGACTGAAAATTTGGCTAAGAGTGACTAGCTATATTAGACTACAAAATTTTATCCCTAAAGCAATCCTATAAGGTATAAAGTAATTTGAAGATAACTCTAGGTGAAACAGTTCACTCAAGACAATTCAAAAGGGAGAGGAAAATTAGTTTTATTCTTTTGTTTTCAATAACTGCCTCTATTGTCTTCATTCTTTGTTCACAGCAGTCTTGTTAGGTTTTGTGGATTTTAGCATACAGTGGCAATTGATACTAGGATGTTAAAAAAGATTAACCAAAGATTAAGTTGGCACAAGAGTTTTTTCCGGCATGTACTAAAAGTAAGTGCCCAGAGAAAAAACCCAACAGCGTACAGTAATACTTCTTCAAGCCTACAAGATTTCCTGAGGCAGAAAAGGTTTGTATGGATTTTTCTGACATGAATTTGTCTAGTCTTCCTACAAGCCCATTTACATTTTTATCACCCACAATACTTTGTGTCAAGGTGATACACACTCTATCTGTAACCATGTTTTGAACCTGACAGCTGACAGCTTCATTTGATGCCTACTACTGCCTTTGCTGTCAAGGGGCAGAGAACAATAGATCAGTTCTCTGCATGCTCTATCATTTCCCCCTCAGTCATTTCTTCTTCAAGCAGAAGAGTCCCAGACTACTCATTTATTCCTTGTAAAGACAATGTTTCATACTTCTCATATTCTTTGTTGTCCTTCTCTTAACCTTATCCAGTTCCTCTCTATCATTTTTTTTTCTGAGTACTTAGAGTACAGACAGTAAGCAAAATGCTTTATGCATCTTTATAATAACATTGCCCATTTTTTATTCTATGCTTCATTTCTAGAAACTCAGTAGTTATTGTTACTGAGATTCACCTAATAACGATTTTCTCTGGTATAACTTCAAGATAATTTCTTTGACTGATAGAAATTGACTCAAAATTCAAAAGGGAAAGTGATTCTTTGCCATGAACATCACCTTATATTTACCTACACTGGCTGCATTTTGCTAGCTATTTTCTTCCCTAATCCCCTAAAATGCTTTGTTGGGTGCTCTATAGCTGCCCCTGGTCTGTGATATCTCAAATGGCTTAGTAATAGCAATATTTTCTGTTGACTTTTTGCCTCTTTTCTAGGTCATTTATGCATATTTTGAATGATATGGGGCCCAACACAAAGTCTTATGGAATATCATTGACATTCTCTACCCACAGTGAAAACTGGCCATTTACTAACAACATTTTCCCATTCTCTTTTAGAACCATCTTTAAATATTTACCAAGACCTGTTAGTCTGTAGTTTACCTAATAAAGTTCAGTGATACACATGGCGAGCCAGATCTCCCTCAGCATTTGCTTGTTATAACCCTAGACAGTTAGTTGTGACAACACAGGGGTAAAACTCTGTGTATATTCACCTCTAAGAGGTGAGACTAGGTGATAAAATAGCTTCCTTGGCCCACAGCTCTGTGCAACCCTGAAGACAGCTGCCATCTGAGAAGGAATAAGAATGTGAAGAGCACGAACATAGGGGATTCTGTGACTGTGGCTAGATTGTATTTATAAACTAACAAGCTCATGAAAGTATTACAGCTAGTACGTTTTAATATTAAAATGCAATAAAATCATACTGAATCCTCACATTTTCCCCACATGTCCCAGAAGGCTTTCTACAGAATGAATACAAGAACAGCTATGAATCAAGTATAATTCTGGCTGCAATAAATAAGATCAACAAGCAGCCCTAAGGGTAGCTCCAGCACAGTAGTTTACCATCTTTTTTATTAGTTATATAAACAGCCTCAAGATATTTTGTCATGTGATATCCCCCTGGCATCTTTAAAAAACCTGAAACCTTTTAATCTGCCTGTAAAAGCTTGTAATGTGTAGCTCAGTCTTGCAGCCCTGTGCCTTATCTCCATGTACAGCAAAGGCTAATTTGTCCCCTTTAAGCCTTCCACTGCAACCTGATGCTCTCTTAATCACCCCCTGAAACTCTGCTCTGTTTATCCTCTTTTACAGAGACAGGTGCAAAGGATTTTATTAATGCAATACCTTCTTAAGTGGTTTAGTTTATCCTTTACTATTGATCCAATGGTTTAAATCCATTAAGAGGGTGCAAACGGACACTTTCATTCTTTGCTTAATAGAATCCATTCTAGAAGAAATAGGACATAGTATTCTGTCCTCTTCTACACCTTTATTTTTTTTCCTCTAAAACCTGAGACCAAAAGCAGATTACAGAACATTAGGTGCTATGTGTTTTGGTTGATATTTGTTTTTCTGTCTGTTAATCTCCAAGTTAATTTATTCAGATTTTAAAAATTCATACATAACATTTTTGTAAAAACATTAATATTCTAAATATGACTGCAATAATAAAAACATGCTGAACTTTTCGTACAGGCTATATGTTACACAAGACATGGACATACTGGAGAGTCTGCACAGAAGGGCTACAAAAGTGATTAAAGGTCAGGAGCATCTCATTTGTGAGGAAAGCCAGAGACTGCTAGACTGCTCACCCTGGAGAAGAGAAGGCTTAGGGGAAATGTCATCAATGTACACAAAAGCCTGAAGGGAGGGTGTGAAAAGAACAGAGACAGGCTTTCTTCAGTGGTGCCCAGTGACAGGACCAGAGTCAATGGACAGAAACAGAAACACAGGAGATTCTCTCTGAACATCAGGAAACAATTTTGATCATGAGGGTGATTGATCAATCACTTGCACAGCTTGTCTACACAGGTCATGCATTCTCCATTCTTGGAGATCTTCAAAAGCCTCCTGGGCGTGGTCCTGGGCAATCATCTCTTATGACCCAGCTTGAGAAAAGGATTGGTCCAGATGACCTGCAGAAGTTCCCTCCAACCTTAACCTTTTTTTAATTCTGTGAAAGGGTTAATGAAAATTCAGTCTTTTGTAATCTGAGCACGTAATTTTGGTTTTTTTGAGAACACTCAGAGATCCCATTCATTCAAGAAAATACTAATTTTTATCAGTCTGGAGAAGCCTCCTTTGTGGTTTCCACATGAGTTATGATACACAGCAGAGTCAATACAAACTTTTAGTGTGCTCTGCTCTGGAAAAAAAGGCAAGGATAGCTTCCTGCCGTGAGCATTTTAGCAGCTAAAGTAAACAAGCATAGTAAGAGATGGCATTAAACAAGACAGGTGTAATTTTTCTTCAACTTTTTAGTACCAATAAATAACAGTAATGTGGTTTTGAGTAGTATCAAACCCCTTTCATGCTTAGCCATGGAAAACACCAAGTCTTTATGACAATGGCAGTAGAGCTAGAAACGCACACTGTCTCCATTAACAAGACCTCGGGGATGCAGGCTGGTTCATCGCCTTTCTTGATGACTTTTTAAGCAGTAGTTCCAGCATGACTGCCAAAGAATGAGGCATCTATATGTGTAAAGAAAGAGTGTTTAGAACCTTTCAAGCTATTCTAATGAAAAGCAATATTCAATTAGCAGCCATGAAAAATACTAGTGTGCTACTTACGCATTCAGTGGAGATGTATGGGATGTGTGCTTGTTAGCATCACAGAGATACATCTATTAAAGTAAACCAGTCCACATACACAGCAGTAGGGAAATAGTTCTACCGTGGTTTGAAAGCTATCTATTTTTTTTAATCTGTAAATTTGCTCTTTAGAGGCGAAAATCTTGTTCTTTACCCAAGTTTCGTATTTATCTAAATTTTCCGTGAGTTTTAAAATTTTACTTGTTCTATAAGAAATTTAACAACCTCCAGATTACATTACTAAGAAAAAAAACCCTGACTATTTCCACTGAAAGATTAGTACTCCCTTCCTGTAAGACAAGAGGAGGTTTGCAGTCTCTTGCACTTTAGTACATGCTCTCATTGAGGTTATTATGCTGCTTTTGGCTCTGCAATAGACTGAAACCTGGTTAAGTATGAAATAGTTCACTTTAGCTTGTGTGGTGGACATAGATTTCTGAAAGACAATATGGTGGTATTTTACATTTCTGCTGTCTTCAAGAGCTCTGTTATTTAAAGTCCTCTCCACATCTTGCAGTTTTACAGATGAAATAACCATATATTTATACAAGTGTTCTCAATACCAGAGAATAGAATGGCCTTCAAATACAAACAGAAGAAGCTGAATAAGATGGCAGATGAATATATTCTTCTTTTCCCTCTCCCCTTGTATCTTCTCACCTTGCAGTCTGGTTAATGTCAGTGTGAGCTGACAACAAACAAGTGACACATACCTGCTGCCATGCAGTCACCATGTGCCAGCTGACTGCAGCTGGTGCCAGCTCTCACTGAAGGCAGAAGAAAGAATCCTTCCAGCCTATTTCTCCTTAAAGTGTGGGGTTTCTGTCCTGTGAGGATTCAAGTACTTTAAGCACAGTCCAAAACTTCGAAAAAGTTCCAAAAGAATGTTTTACAAAGACACTGCAAATCTGAGTCATTAATACTCACAGAATAAAACATGTGAAGGCTTATGCATGAAGGAGCTAGTGAAAAGGATTAGGGAGGAAGCACAGGTTGCTTTTTTCTCTCTCTCAATATCCTTTTTCTCAGGTTTCCACTTTTAACTCCTGCAGGATTTTTTTAAGGTGCTGACAAGGCAGTGCTGATGGAACTATATGAGATCTTTTTTCGCTAATGCAGGAACCAAACGTTATATTGTCCAGATGTCAAGGGTATTTATTTGGTTATGCTCCCAACTATTGGAATTGGAGGGGTTACTGTCTAGTGTAATTGCCACCTTCCTCCATTCTGTAATTGCTGCCAGTTTCTACTGAGCCAAATCAATCCTGACAGCTGGCCAGATGCTTCTTGTGCCAGTCAGCAGGATTCTGGTCTCAAAAGAGCATCTGGTTATAAGGAAATTTTGCAGCAAACTATAGAGTCAATCTTGTTTTCTAAAAATATCAACATAAATACTGAAGAAACAGTATTTAGTAGCTTCACTACTACACCGTGTTTTTTAAATGTGAGGGTGAGCACTCGACTTTTTCACTACAGGTTCTATTTATATCACATTAATGGAGACTAGTAAAAAGTAGGCTTTTTTTGTGGATAAGCTATGTATGTCATATCTTTATTACATTCTGCGCCATCCTCAGACTCAAGAGCAGCTGCCTAAAGTGTAAGCCAACAGCACAGAACAATTTTTCCTAGTATTTGTTTCATGAGGTCACAAGTTATTTTGATTTGGAAGATCTTTGGGACATAGACTCTTCAGGTGCCTTAGACATTTTTTCTACTACCATATAGTTAGCAAATGATTGGAAGGTTTGGGTTTTTACTGATCAGAGCAGTTAGAAAATACAACACTTTCCATAGAAGACATCATGTTCTCATGCAGTTTCTTTAGCCAAACCTGGATTTGTTTTCTTACAGCTTAATTTCACTTTGCCCACAAAACCTTTTTAAGGGAATAATAGAGAATGCATTATTTCCATATTGCCTTCACTGCTTCTACTTGACAAGGTAGAGTGCTTCTGTATTTCTTAACACAGAAAAAATGCTAAGTACGGATAGGCTGTCTGGTTTTTCATTTAATCATTTTCTTCCTCAATGGAAGGAGTTTGCATTATGATCTAAATATATGTCTGTTCATCCAAGAAGTGAAGAAGAGGGAATAAAAGTTCCTTACAGGGCAAAGGCTATTTGTTCTTCCTAGTCTGTTGGTTCATATGTAATCCAGAGTATGCTCTGGATGCCTCTGCATACTCACACATGTTTCTTGCAAAACTAGAAAGCAGGTAAAGCTAGTGAAACCCTACCAAGCCCTCGAAGAGGCCTCCTACTGCCACTTCCATTCAATTGTTCTCACAATACCACATACAATGGCTTGTTCTGCACTCATTTTCTGTCATGAAAACAAGCTGATATTGTCTATATATAAATTCCAGCGTCTGAAGTCCACATGCTGGATGTAGTTGTTTCTTCTTGGCTGAGGATATTTCTGCTGGGGAAAAGAAGATGCCATAAAGTCAGAGAATTTCTAGGGCAATTTGTTTATTTTAATTAACATGATACTTCTTTCAACTAAGGTATTTATAAATTGCAGCCTCCTTCCAATGGAAGCCTCAGGTTTTCATCTTTTCCTTCTTTCAGACTTATTTTGACAGTATAAAACATTCCTTAGAGTCATTATACTAAATTATACCACCACTAAAGAAACTCTGGTAGAGTTCACATATATGGTGCACTTGAGCTAAAAGCAGTGGCAAGAGAAAAGGGCTGAAACAAGGAATTAAAACTCCTGGTTTCTCATGGGACTTCTCACCATCTCAGTCCTGAGTTATTTTAACTTACTTTTACCACATTCAAAAGGCAGTTACCATATGTCCCCCCCCCTTTTTTTTTGCCTTTAGTCACACAGCTTACACTGAGAACATATGTTAAGCAATTTTTTTTTTGCTTTCTTTTGTGCTCTAAGTGCTGTCTGTTACTAACTTTTATATCACTATATAATGGATTCCTCACAGTCATTGTTTTTTCCAGTTAATGGAATGTCCTGATTTGAAAAGTTTAAATATATCTTGCATTTAGATCACTTCAGAAATAAGGGTGAAGGAGTTAAATATCCTGTTCACTTAACTTCATTTTTATTTTTCCCTTTTCATTTTACAACTGAAAGCCTGGAAATTTTACATCTGTTTACTAATGACCACACACCATTTAACATGATAATACCAGCCAAATGAATCTCTCTTAAGTGTAGTGCTGTTACATATGTCAGAACTGAGCAGCAGTTATTATTGCCCTTAGTTTAAAGGTAGTGAAATTAGCTCCTGGAGATAAATTCCTTTAAAGCACCAATTAGTATATTTCTCTTTTCTTTGCCATCACTAGCACAATCCACTGTGACCAGTGAACAGCAATTCAGAAGACCTGAACACTGGCCTAACCTTTCTACCTATTGTGCTGGGAGACAGTAATTAAACTCTTTGCATTTCCTCTCCTTTCTGACAAAGTGATTTGAGTTTTTATCAAAAGAGGTCCATATGAGCTGTGAGTCTTCATTCTGAAGTTAGCAGGAGATATTTATGGTTAAACATTTTGCCCACAGCTCTTGTTCTTGCTTGTTTCTTCAATGCCTCACCTCTATGCTACCCTTTCTATGGGTTTCCTGTCCAGGATTAATCTATTTACATGTCCTAGAACAGGGCCAGCAGCATCCAGAGCAGCACCAGCTAATTGAAAAGCCCAGTATTGTTGTTTTGGAGACCCGGTTGAGGAAAAAATACTAATTTTTTGATGCCTTTCATATTTGGAGGAAGATCTATGTGAGCAGACTAAAAGACAAGCCAACATAGGAAAAGAAGAGCACCTGTGACTTGATCCTGCACTTGTGGAAGTTGGGAAGTATGGACGCATTGCTAGGAATGCTATGCCAGTGCCTGAGAAAGCAAAGTGTTTGAGAGGACAGCCTGTAGCCTTAGAGAAATGCAGGGGATCCTGAGTAAGATGATGAACAGAAAGTTTCAGTACTGTTGCAACCAGCCAAGTGAGTATGACTGACACAGCTTTCCACTTTCTTAACCATTTTCCCATCTCTCCTTACAACCTCAACTAACAAGAGCCATTTTGCACAGTGTTTTCATTGGGGTGGCTGCACTTTCTGCATGTATTTTTTGCTCTCTTTTCCCCAGGACTGTCTGGTTCTGGTGGAGCATCATGCCTTCTCCCCTCCTTGTTCAAGCATCTGGTCTGAGCATAGAGACAGGTTTCTCTGCTGCTGTCACAAATGTTTTGGGCAGCAGCAGACAGCCCTGCTAATTTTCTTTCTTCCTGTGCCTTTGCCTGCTTTCTAGAAGTTCAGTAATGATCTCTGCTCCACCTAGCATTGTCAACATGCATGAACAGAGCGTTGCTGAGGACTATAACATCTGTTCCATTCCAGCTGTGCACTTTTAGCATAAAGCTTCCTGCCTATGGATATCATGTATATTTTGCATGAAAACAGTGTGAAGTGACTTATAGAAAGATCTAGAAAAATTACCTGAAAAATCACAAAAAACACCAGCAAACCTCAGGTTTCCCTTTTTGCTGGACAAAGGGCTTTCCTTTGCCCAGCAAAGAATAAATTAGGTTAGAATAAATTGAAGTCTAATATGTTCTGTCTTCAGAGAAGCCATATGTATAATGCAAAGTTTAACTCTTGCATCTTGATGCTCATTTCCTTAAAACTGAAGTTCACTTACAAAATCATTTTATTTCAGCTCGACTACCAGTGGAATGATAGGTAAAAATATAGGAATGTTGAAACAAGCATGTTTGTACAATGCAAATTTTATTTTAGTTTTTTTCAAAGGCCAATTCAAATTCTACCATGTGCTCAGTGGGATATCATGATCTTTATTTGCGTACCCTTGTTGTGAGTTACAATTCATAAGAGAATTTAAAGTGACAGAACAATAGGGGTATTTTTGTTGGTAGATATTGAAAGCAGCTATCCAATTTTCAAGTGAAATATTTCTGAAATGGATGATTTAATACAGAAAAGGTTTTTGTTTGCATGTGTTAAATGATTTTTATATTCACTCCTTATATTATTTCATGAACCTTATTCTATATATGCAGTCATTAAGTAACTCCTAATATTGATTTTAATTTTGCCTGAAGATGAAAGAAATCTTGAAAAAATGTTGAAAATATAGCTAAAACATAGATGAATAAGCAGGAGCTAAGTGAGTATAAACATTTCTTAAAATAAAGTTACTGTTTTCAGTCAGTTTCTGTTCTTAATAAACTTACAAAATTTAACCATGTGGTATATAGAATTAATTCATCACAGTCTTACTTAATTCAGTATGTAACATTTTACATTAGCATAAAATCGTTGAGTTTTTAAATCTCAAAATGAAATTCCACATTAAAATGAATTCAGATTTGTTGGCCAAAGAAAAAGCTATAACAAAATAAAAATGCATGATACGTAGTCTCACTTGTAATGAACAAAAAATATTCCACTAATTTTAATTTTGGTTGACTTCCAGAGATAAGGAGGTTTGGCATTCTGTAAGTGAGGGAAAGACAATGCCAGGCAGAGAGAGGTTTGCTGAGAAGCATCCAAATTCTTAGTGCTGTACCTCTGTTCCCTGTGTCTTGCTGGTTTGCAACTATCTTTCATCTTTTTTTTTAATTGAAGACTCTTATAATGTGGCTTCTCAGAAAGCTGTTCCGTTGTAGAACTGAAATAAATTCAACACTGAAGCTGTCATCATAATCATAATCTGTAATTATGATTATCTAGTCAGATTGCTGTAGTGACTTGTTAGGAACCTTAATCTCCACAAATAGGAGGATCTAGCAGAACACAGTGATGTAAAGCTGCTCTCGTCAAATGATTAACACAGAGAGAAGGGCACCTCCAAAAAGTGTTTCAGTTGTGTAAGGCCACCATGGGTCTACCAACAGCAGAGTAAGAACAGGAGCACATCTGACATGAGGCTGACCATGCTCTTCAGCATGCCTGCAGCCACCCATCTATGGAGGTAGTGACAAGGCTTCAGCTTCTCTGATGGAGACAGAAGCCACAAACGTCTCCTAATGCCAAACTGATGTGGTCACAGCATTGATTTGGGAAGAGGAAGCTGGGTGCTTGAGTTTCCCAGAGGGATGCTGCAACCACTAGCTGGTCAGTAACTAGCTGTAGACAGTCAAGTATTTAAAAGGCATGGAGGCAAAAAGGGACAATAAGAGCAGTGGTCAGACAGTGTTTACTCTGCAGCACTTATAGGCCAAGCTGTGTGTCTTCCTATGATATGATATCTATTCTGGACCAGAGCTTATTTCTATTTCTGTTACTTTTTTTGTGAGGTATGTAAGGAGAAAATAGCATGAGCACAGCTAATTAAAACAAATTCAAAAGCAGGAGTGCTTTGAATTTTATGTCTATTTTAACAAATGCTTTCAGACATGTTTCTGTCAATTACCTCTTTCATATAAATCAAGTAAGAATTGCATTTCCAATTCATATTCAGATATGTTAACACATCAGATCTCATCGTGAGTCATCTCATCAGAGAACAGAAATATTCCATGAGACTTATCTAACCTATACAAAACAGGTTGTTCAGAAGTTCAGAAACTTGCTGAAACTCCCAAAAATGATAGAAAGAATCATATTCTAATTTTCTTTTTGCTTAATGATTTCTGATAATTTATATCTTTAAAAAGTTGGAAATTATTCAAATAGCAAAATGGTGACACTTGCTGAGTATGTTCTGTGAGTTACTCATCTATGCTAACTTAATATGCCATTTGATTAAAGTCATATGTTCACAGACTGTTAAAACAAGAATTTTATTGTTAGGAAAAAGAAACTTAGCAAACCATACATTTTTAATACAAGGTTTTGCTTTTTTTTTTTCTGTAAATGCATTTTACTTTCAAGAACCAAATTTGACAATTTTCCAGAGACTGTTGATTTTTGTATGATTCATTTCACCTTACTTTAGATGTCTAGATTGTCTAAGCTTCTACAGCTAATGGAAAGGGCAATTCCAAAGCATCCAAGGTATTTAACCTATCTTACGGATACTTCTTAAGATGACCTGGATTGCCTTGTGCTTTTCTCTACATCTCAGTTAAATTTGATTTTTAGATGCAGTCTAAGTGCATTCCTGTGAAATTAATGAAAGACTCTTTTCCCCCCTGTTCTGCAGAAAGGCTTTAACATGGTATCAGCTATTTGAGGTTGCAAGAGTAGGATAAGTAATACCCATGGTGTGTTTGATTCTCTTTTCCTAAACCCACAATAGATACGATAAACTTATTTTCCTTGCACACTCTTCTAGGGGAGTTCATTTATATTCAAATGTAAGTTCACTTTTCATACTGCTCCAATAAATAAAGCTCCTCTAGCATGGCTTTCATAAAGCTCACAGAGAAGCTGGGTCGTTCAGGAGTGCCACGTGGGAGGACAAATGTATATTCTGAAGGCTACATATATTCATCCCTAAATCATAGGAAAGAGAGAACTCCAGCAAATTATGTGAGAGAAAAAAAGCAGTCTCTCACTCCTTAGTGTAGGCTTGATCTAAAGCCTTACGATGCTATATTGAATCTTTTAATATGAGTTTAATGACAATCCAGACATAATTGAAGAAAACTCATTGAACTGGAACTCAGCTTCTATTTTCCTGCACAGCTAGAGCTTACAAAGAAGATGAAAGGCCTCAAGTAGAAATTTATCTTAACTAAAAGCATTGTTTTCCCTTACTAGTGTTTAGTCCTCATTTTATTTGTTATAGTCTTTTCTACTATAGTTGAAAAACTAATGAACATTAAGAAATAAATTTAAGTGATTGACTCATTTTCTCATGGAAAAGGAATGGAGGTTTTCTTTAAAGATCTCTGGTTGTCTTTGAAAACTGAGTGCTGTAACTACTGAGCTTCTTATAGTTGTTGAAATAACCCTGATCTTTGAATTGTTGCAAGTCAGCCTCCAAGCAATTGGAACTCCTTGATCATGTTGATACAATATCTATTTACTGTGAGTTCAATTAAGAGACAAAAATTAGAGGAGACGAGATCCAATTTCCTTCTTTTCAAAAGTTGAATACATTTCAACATCATAAGGGTAACTGGCAACCTTTAATTCCAGAGCACGTTTTCCAATAATTCTGCTGCTGCACACCAACCATAGACAGATATATGTTCCAATATGATATAGTGACAGAGGTTGATTTTTATAGACATAATTAAGGAAAGTGTTCACTAAGGTTTGTAAGTTCATAGACACTTCACAGTATATGAATTTATTTTGTCAACAGTAGCTAACCCAAATTATCCAACGACATTTTATAGAAAAGGGTCTGTTGACCCATACCAGACTTTGATTTTATGAAAAGTGCAGCAATGACTGTCATGAAGTTTTGCAAGGCAGTCATTATGCTTTGTAACATCAAATCATCTTTCTGGATAGATTTTTCCATTGTTCTGTTGTTTACAAGTGAACCAGTGTCTGTATATACATCTACATCCATTGCTAGTAAAAGGAACAGCAAAATAATATACTATTCTAGGTTCATGCAGACATATCCTTGGTTCTGTAAATGAAATTATATCAGTATAAATCTAGTGTATCACAAACATGAATTATGTTTGCATTTTTAATTTAGACCTCATGGGACAGTATTCATAGTTGAAAATGCATTCTCTCCTATTAATGGTTAGATTCTGTGTATATGTATTGAACTGATCTCAGTTCTATCTAACAATACTCAACAGTCTCTGAATACTGTTTAAAATTCTGATTATCTGCTTGTTTTAAATTTTAATATTTCACATCACTAGACTTATTTTATATACTCATTATATTGGGATAGTAATTGTTCGTGCTGAGAAGTATATGAAAAGATTAATGGGTTGTGACTCAGTACCTGCTGAGGCTTCAAGGAAAATAATTTATGCATTCTTAACACACTTAACTTTGAATTTACTCCCCAGCAAAAACTATTATCTAAGGTGAAAGCATTCATTGACTTGTAATGGTAATAATGCTATCTGGATGTAAGGGTAATAATATGCATATTATTGGTATTGAAGATAAGATAAAGGCAGCAAAAAATCAAAGTGTGTTGAGGCTAACCATAAAGGTCAGTGAGAAAGAGACAGTCTTGTACAAATACATCAGTGGGGAAAGAATTACTGAGGAGAAAGTAGTTATATTAAAAGAATAAAGTAGTGCAGGCAATTAAATAAATGGCAAAAATTGCTGCCATGTTATTTTTATTCGAAAATTTTCTTCAGAAAAGAAATAATACGAGTAATTAGCAAGGAAAAATTGCCTGTAAAGGTACAGTTGAATATGTGCAAATCAGTCAGCTGAGATGGTGTGCTGCCCAAGATGTTAATATTTCTGTTTAAAAAGTGGAGGAGATTTTCAAAGCTGTGAAGGACGAATGGTGAGAAAAAGATGCCCAGGAAGGTCTTATAATAGCTTCAAGTTAAAGGGCAGCTACAAAGATGACAGAAGCTCTGTCTTCACAAAAAGCCATGGAGAGTGGACAAGAAGCATGGGTACAAGATACATTAAGAGAAGTTTGTTCTTGATATAATATGGAAATTTTTTACACTGACAACAATTGACCAGTGGAACAACTTCCCTAGGGATGAAGTCCTCATCACAGGAGATTTTCATGACCTGACTAGAGAGGATACTAAATAACCCAACTAAGCCCCTTTTTGCATTGAATGTTGGACTAGATGGTCTTCCAAATTCTCTTCAGAGAGAGGGCTGTTCTGTGGTTTTATGATTCTATTTCTGAAGAATCATGGACAGTGAGGAACATTAGCAAAAAACTAAAGGCACAAGTGGGTAGTTGCCTTTTTGCTTTTTCTTTTTAAAAGTAGAAAGAAGTAAATGGCATGGACACATGAGTCTCACACATGTGAATTCCATTTCTGCAGTACTGAAACCAAAGGGCTCTAGGGTGAGAACCACAAACAGTTTGAAGACAGTAAGGTCCTGGTAAGCAATCAGCATGGAATTTTAGAGTAATTTTATTTTGCTAGCTTCATTCATTTCTTATACAGTATTTGTGGATAAAACCAATTCACTTTATAAAATTATGCTGACCAGCAAAGGTCATAGCCTGAAAAAAAAATATTTCAATCACAGAGGAGGGAAGAGTTGTGACATGAGAAATAAATCTTCTTTCATGTACTTTTTAAAGAGCTTGTTTTCAGGTATCTGTCAATAAATTAGCTTTTGTCATTTGAATATGTGCTTCCAACATCTTACCACTGATTGCAGTGCTTGCAGTGGGTACCCACATCTTAGTCTCAAGAGAATATTTACCTGTCTCTCCCATGCCTTGTGGTAGCCATATGTATGCACCACATTTGCAGCCCTGCTCTGGATTTGAATCTAGCAGGGAATTTCTCTGAGGGGAGAAGAAGAATTGTTACACAAATCAACTCCAATCACACCCAAAGGCTTCATTCTGAATCGATCCAGAAACTAACGCAACCCTCAAGATACATTAATGATATATTGTCTTCTTATTTTCAGGCTTTTCGCAACCACACCACTGAAAAGTTACCCCAGTAGTCAGAGTCTGCAGCCAAATTACTCTGCTGAGAACAAGACAGTAGCCTGTCCTGAAAAACAAGATCTCATTTCATGAAAATTCACCTTCCTAGAGCTCTTTGGAGTGTGAGCTTTCAGAAAGAATCTATAAAAAGATTTAGAAAGATACAAAGGATTCAGAGGGAGAAAATATTTAAGTAACTTTGACTATTTAACTTAGGAGAAGTAAAAAAACTGGATAGATACATGTATTGCACAGAGGTACATTTTGGGTCATATGGCATTCTCTGGTGTGTGCCCCTTTCTGCTGGTAAGGAGCAATCTAAGAGGGGCAAGGGGATTGTAACACGGGTGTTCTATGACATGCATTTCTTCCGTTTCTGCTTTTTGGGTGTTGCTTTCAGGAAACCTGGGACTACGTTATGTACGAGGCACACACAGTTAGCCTGACACGTTGGGATTCACTTGAGCAATTGCCTGTGAGCTGCACAGATGGCCAGAAGATGTACAGTATGCTTTACGTGTTCTGGATGCATTGCACTGATTGCATATACTCAGAAGTCTGTTATTCAAAACATTTAAACACTTGGCCACTGATCAAAGTTGCATCTACTGCTCAGGCCAGGTCACTGATGTTCAGTAATCCTGGAGAAGTATTCTTCTCTCACTGGTCTTAAAGGAAGGGTTAAGCCTGCTCTTCCCTCACAAGTAGCATGGCATGGTTGTGAGCAATAAGAACCCGTGGATTTCACTTCTTCAAGTCATAAGGAGCGGGGGGGGAGGCTGAGTGCGTTTGAAGGATCAAAACAAATTTGCATGTGAACCATTGTCAGATGGACTCACAGAATCAAGGAAACATGGAAAGACAGAATGGGTCAGGTTGGAAATGACCACATTGGATCAAATGGTCCAAACTCTCTGCTCAAGCAGAGTCATCCTAGAGCACATGGCACAGGATTGCATCCAAAGAGTACCTGAATAACTCCACTGAGGGAGATTCCACAACCTTTCTGGACAGTCCGTTCCAGTGCATGGCCACTCACACAGTAAAGAAGTTCTTCCTTATGTTCAGATGGAACTTCCCATGCATCAGTTTCTGCCCATTGCCTCTTGTCCTATTGTTTGGCACCACTGGAAAGGGCCTGGCTCCATCCTCTTCACACCCATGCTTCAGCTATTTAGAGACAGGACCTCTCTGAGTTGCCTCTTTGCAAGACTAAACATGCCCAGCTCCCTCAGCCTTTGCTTGTAAGAGACATCCTCCAGACCCTTGAGCAGCTTACTAGCCCTCTGCTGGACCTGCTCCAGGAGCTCCATGTCTCCCTTGTGCTGTGGAGCCCAGAACTCTTCACTGTTTTTTACGTACTAGACACTGACATTACTGAATCTATATCTCCACAGGAAAATGCAAGAGGATACTCAAAGTGACATTCGAGAGGATGGTACCTCTCTCAGGAATCACAAGAGTACTCTAAGACAACTTTAGACCCCAAACATCATTCCTTTAGCTAAGTGCTGAAAGTAATATCTGATAAGATATGAATTAAAAAATCCTTTGTAGTTAAAGTAGAAAAGATTTAATTTTTAAAAAAGAAATATGGAACAAAGAAAATGTCCTTTATTCTCTGTATATGGGAATAAACAGAGAATATTGCATGTGCAAGCTCATGGATGCCTTTTTATGATGCTCTGAAGCTCTTAGAAATGGCCTCAGTTGGGCTTGACTTACTGAGGTGAATCATTGCTACCCTGAAGAACTTTGGGGGTTAATGTAGTACAAAATAATGAATGCTATTCATCAATTGACTTGATAAATTTGGTTGATTTGATTTATTTATAGCAAATAGAGAATGAGGATTAAAGTATCTAACACTGTAATCAAACTCAAGTCCTTTTCAAAACCCCTGTGAGAAAAACACCACTGTACATTTTATCTATTGTGATATAATCTTTTGTTATATCTGTGCTGCACTTCACAGTTCTTTATTAGCTCCCTGTACAACTATTTACTGTTCGGAATTACTTCAAGTGGCTTTCTGAATATAAAGCATCCTGGCTCTGGTGAAAAGAGGAAAAAAAACTTTGTAGAAGGTTGTCATGTGTGTAAGGCACTTTAAGGAAAGACAGTGAGGCAACCAACGCATCAAACATATGGTTATGAATATCATTCAAATCTAGTATTTAAATATTCCTAAATTAATAATGAATACAACTCCTAAAACTAGGAAATTAAGGTAAATAATATTGCAAAATCATTTTACCTGTAATTGTTCCCACTTTGAGTTCATTACCATTTTAATAATAAACCTGTATTTCAATAATTATTTTTCCCTTCTTAATTCTAAAGAACACTGTTGATTTTGAAGACTGGTGATGAAAGAAATTATGACTTGTGTCATAAAGGCTAATTCTTCAACTGTTCCTGAAATTACAAGAATGAAGGCTTGGCCATGGCAATTTTCATAAAGGTCAGACTAATTCTCAGCCTAGGAGCACTGCTTTACTGGATGCCTTCATTTATGTTTTTTGAAGCAAACATTGTTCAAAAAGTCACTGCTTGTCTCTCCGTCTCTGATATATTATGCAAAATACTTGCAAAGGGCAAATCAAAGAACTGCTTCAAGAAAGCTAAATATACAATAGAAGTGGATTTTCATTCTGCCTTGTTCTGAGGAAGATTTTGCCTCCTCTAGCACTAATTTGAAAGGTGGCCAACAGTCCTAACAAGATATGAGATTCCCATGCTCAATCCTAGACATCATATTTAATACTTTATAGTTATCCATCTGTATTTTAAGAAACAAATGAATTTGGGGTTTTGAGCATCTTCATTTGCTGAATCACTTATCCCAGGCTAGCTTGATCAGATACATTTTTTGTCAGCTCTTTCCTTCTAATCAACTCCCTGGATGGGAATATTCTAGGGCTGAATTTTCATGAGGTTACCAGCAGTTCTGGCTTTGTCCATATGTAGAGGAACAATAAAATTATCTACGTATTTTCTTTCTTTGTGTGATCACAGTTATAATTCAAAACCTAAGACTATTCATTGTATCTAGGATTCAATCCTTCATGAAGCTGTGCATGTCTCAAAAACTGATTTTTCCTTCAATGCCTATTGGCTGTGGTTCTTAAGGTGTTTGACATCTGACAGGAAACACTTAGCTTTATACAGAAGGGAAAAGATGGCTGCATATGCTGATATCTCATAGGACAGTTCTTAATTGCCATCTATACTTTTATGTCTTTACTGAATAGATATAAATCCCTTTGCATAGGTAAATCTATTAGAAGGTGTCCTGCTAAATTTTTAATTAAAAAAATTAACTTCTGCAGTCCCCCACTGTCCTTTTTTTATGATCTTCACGTAAGGGAAAATAATGCATCAGGGATTTGTAGTGTCATAATTACCATTTAAATGCAAAATTAACACCTGAATTGTCTGAAAACCAAAGAATTCCTTATAAAAGATAAATGAGTGACTACATAAATTTAGGACCAGCACAAGGAAAAAGGACATAAAGTCATATCTTTGTATATTTAAACACCAAAATTGTGAATTTATCTATCTAGACAGCAGTATATTTTGATATGAACACTTGGAACATCTGAGATTAAAAAATTCATGAAATCTGAATCCTTTTCTGGGGTCTTGCTCAAAATCTCAGAAAACAAAGAGTGAAAAAAGGATTTATTGACATCATTAAACTTTTCATCTGTCTTTACAATATATTTTCATTCTTTACATGGTGTTCTGAGCTGCAAATATTGTTTATGTATTTATTATTCTTTAAAAAATAAAACAGAGCTTGCGGAATATAGAACAGAAAACAGACTTTTTTCCTTCAACTGGGATGTAGAGGCAAATCTGCACTTATTTATTATATCCCTGGATTTGTACATATGGCTTTTATTTTTGTACAGCCTTTCAGCTGGAGTGAAAGGCTTAAAAATAGTCTCATTTGAATCTTCATCACACCAAAGAGTAGGGTACTTCAGCCTGCTTAAGACAAGAAACACCTGGAGCACAGGTTTTGCCACTTGTAGATCAGCTCTAAACATGACTATTCTTTGTTCCTTGTCCTACTGGGACACATTGATTATGCCTCTTTAATACCTGATAAGACATTTTAGTGACCCGAACTAGTCAGGCCAGTTGAATGCAGACATTGCGGAGAGCGACTGGCTGCATTGAAGCAGATGCTGAAAACTGGTTTGAAATGCTTTCGCTTGCTTGTCATATAGAAAACAAGCATTTCTCATAGCTCAGACAGCTACCAGTAGAAAAGGGAACACTTTGGTATTTAATACCCTAGTCTTTATTTTCCTTATGGCACCCTGTCTTTTGGCTCTTTGTGAGTGAAACATTAAAATCTCTTTCTCTGACTTTTTTTTTCCTCTATGCATACTGCATGAAACCAGGCTTATCTCCAGCCAAGTAAGTCAAGACAGAGTTTCAAGATACCAGAATTTGGGTGGAATCTTCCATTTTATTTGGCAAATAAGTTATGCTAGTGGAAGCTGGGGTGACAGAGAGCTGCTAGCTCTGTGTGTGCGCATGTTTAACGAGAGAGGAAATGGAGGCGGCTAAGTAGCAGGACCCTGGCTTGCTTCCATGCTAAAACAAGAAGTAAATCTGGTACTGTCCTATTGATTTGCTCAAGGTGTTTGCTGGAAATGGCTGCTGTCTTACCTATATATTGCATAGTGTGAACCCTGTATATCTGTCAGAAAGATTTTTCTGGGTTTACCCAGTGCAGCATGAGTTCTTTGCCAAAACAACTGTACTTGGCGTCCAAAGCAGATAGTGTCACCAAACTTTTGATTGTGGGCTCTCACTAATTTTGTTTTGCATTAAGTAATAAATATTATTCCAAAACAGATGTTTGAATAGGGATGATTAAAAAAAAAAAACTATGTTAAAATGTTGCAAGTGTGTAACTATAATCCTTTCTGTCAGGAAAGTGACCAGACAAAAAATCAGGAGTAATATAAGCATAATATGACTCTCTTTTTGGATCCAAAGTAGTGGAGACCAAATTCAATTAATGTTCTCATTCTCCCTTTTGCTTTCTTAATATTTTTCAAAGAGTTCACCCTGACCACACAAGAGATGAAGAGACCTATTTTGAATGTTGTGCAAATTAGCCAGGGATTGGATATGTATGTCTCTGTGCAGGAAATTCCCTAGTTATGAATATTTCTAGTGGAGCAGGGATTGCTGAAAAAAAGCAAAATGATATTTTAAAAAGAACCATGACTTGGTTAAGGATTTGGAAGAAACAAATGCAGAAAAAAGAAATGAAATGGCTATGTGTCTAGCTTCTCCAGATGCCAATTAAAAATGTATACAAAATACATATGATATAATTATTTGTAACAACTTAAAGTACAGTTCTAGAAAAGTTTAAGACGATTTAAAGAGTTGCTGCTGCAATTGCTTCTTCCTTCCTGAACTTGTTCTTGCATTTCTCATCCTGCTTTGCAGTCTCTGACACTCATTTGTCCTTAGCTGTGGTTATTTCAGAGAACTAAACTAGAAGAAAGCCAATCTCTGGGTGGCAAAAGAACACACTGTGAAAGGTCAGAATGATAAACAAAGTGTTGGGAAGGAAGAAGATCATCTTGGAATAATCTAATGAATTAAATTATGGTTTAGTTTTATTAAAACACCTAGGATTAATTACTGACACATATTGTCTTTAGGAAGCCTCATCATGCAGGATGCATTAAACTTTAAAAAGCAAATGTAAACATGATGTGGAGAAAAATCCCACATGGTTGTGAAAAATAACCATGCTTTTTCACCATTTTTATTAACTTCTACTAAAAAAATGAAAATATCAAAAATAGTAAACAAGATTTAGATATTTCCCATGACTAGAAAACTGGTGGAGGAATTGAAATTAGGAAGAATAATTCAGTTCTAAAATTGTCATTAACTATAATTTTTATATTAGCAATAAAGACATTTTTAAAATAAAACACTGTGGAAAAGAAACCTTAAAAAACATCCTAGACTATGGAGACCATTGCATTGATTATTAATTATTGTAACTGTTATTATTTGCTTTCATTTAGAGATTTGTTTAATTAAAATAAGTCTTCCCAGTCCTGTGCATTAACATATTTATATTATGTGAACAGCTTGCACCCATTTCTTATTAGTAGAAATGTAATACAGCATTGAGTATTTAAAGCACTCAGTGGAAACTAGTCATGGAGTTGAATTAAGTTATTTTGGATATATACTGATATAATGGATTGCCAATGAACACAAAGAGCTTGGAATTCAGCCACTAAAATCCATCTGCAGAGCATTAATTTAGTTCCTAAAGGGGAAACCTGGGAACTCCTACCAAGAGGGAGTCAGAAGATTCTGTGTGAACGAGGGCAACTGAGAAATGATTGATTGTGCTGTCCTTGAAAGGAAGGACTTATAGCTCTACCATACGTCTTTGAGATGGCAAGAATTAAGAGTTTTTCTTGTGAATAAAATTTGAGTATTTCTTTAGTTGCTGTTGCATGCAGGGAACCGCTGGCAAACTCAGATAATTTAGATGTTTGTAAGCAAAAGACTTGCCAGTTCTATCTGTTCTTTTTCTGTCCCTGTTCCTTTGGTTATCTGAGTACCTCAGGGCTGCTCCTCTTCTGACTTTTCCCTGCTGCTGTGCTCAAGGCACCTTGGAGGGTACCTCAGGCAGGGGTTCAATGCCAGCTGCCTGGTACTTTCCCAGCAGGAGTTATTTGGGGTGGTGATGTGCATATTAGAAAGTAGAGCTTGTGCAGAACCCTAATTAATTCCTCTTTAGACTACAAAAATTGGCATGTATTAAGCCATTAACTTAGGAGAAGTCAATAATTTCACTTTATTGGAATCGCCAGGCACCATTTCTTTTATTCCAGATACATTCACTTGCTTATTGTTTGCATGGCAATGAAAAGTGTCTATTTTTTCGTTTTAGCTCTTTCCTTTGGTCTCTAAGATTTAGTGTTTCATCTAGGCTCCATCAACAGCCTCAGAAAATGATCCAGTAAAAAACAAAGTAAATCATATGCTGAGTAAATATTTTGTTCAATACACTTCAGGCAGGTCTGTCAAGAAAACATGCTAAACTCCTCTGACACAGGATTTTAGCTACCCAAAAAAACTCATCAGCAGAAAAGCAGTTACAACTTCCCATCAAATATGTTCTGATACAATCAAATTCAGATTTGCAGTTGAATATTCCACCTTGCTGCTACTGGAAATATGAAGCATTAGTCATCAAGACTGATGCAGAGAAAAAATGAATAGATTCTCTAAGTCAAAATATTCTCAGATTTTCCACATTATCATATGCATTTTGAGAGAGTGACTAGGTTTTATTAAAAATAAATTATCTTGAGCTGTTATTAAATATTTCTCTTGGGCACAACACTGAAAATGCCATATGTTACTTTTTTTGTGTTTCTCATTCTCAGGTTTTTTAATTAAGGGTGCATGGGTGAAAGGAGTGAAGTCTCATTAATTTAATTAATGGATTGAAAGGCCACATGACCATGAATTAACATGAATTACTCTATGGAGACAACATTATTTTTTGGAGGAAAGAAACATTGCACTGACCTCTTGTCACCTTAGTATAATGAGCAGAGATAACCAACAACCCTGAACTCATTCATTAAGAGATCAGGAAATTTAAAAAAAAAAAAAAAACTTTAAAAGAATTCTTACACATTAATTTCTTTTAAAGTTGCTACTTCAGTATACTGAAGTTTGAAAAATTCTGCTCATCCATTTTGGTTATAATTTATTAGTCACTGAGGTACTTGCAAAGGAGAAAAAAAATTGATTCTTTTATTTGGGTTAAGAGAACAGAATTCAAGATATATGTGAGAATTTTTATTTTACTTTTTCTGCCAATGAAATGGGACACTTGATGAGAGTTTTTTCTGTGCTTTAAGTTTCTTACCTGAAAAATTAGGTTGTTCACTCATAAGTAGGTTTTTTTAGTCACATACTAGTGAAGAATGTGATATATGGAAAAATGAGCACTATTTAGCATGCTAAGGAATTCTAGAGGAAATAGTTTAATTTTTAAGGTATGCACTTGAAGGATATTCAGAAACTCTGAGACTCTGTGTAGTGTACTAGTTGTTACCAGCATTTGATCACCAAAATAAGAGCTAGTTTTATTTAGAGGCTTTTTCTAGGATGTAGACATTTTGTCAAAGTATGTCTGCAGAAAAAAAAAAATTGTAACAGATGAATATACGCTAAGCTGTAAAGCAGATATTTAAAATAATTAAAAATAAGATATTTCTACAGCTAATCATCAGTAAGTCAGAATGATATATAGGATGTAAATGGTTCTGAAGGATAAGTTATATATTTGTCTTCTCTTTGCTTGATTTCTTAAATAAATAGTTCTATGGGATTTAAAGTGTTTTGTTTTGTTATTTGTGACATTTATCATGGATTTTCAGAGGGGTGAATGAATACATTGTTATCTAAATATTTGGACATCAGAGTTTTTTATGCATCTGGTCCCTTATTAGAAAGTGTTAACCTGTCTGCAGTAATAAAAAATGCAGTAATGTTAACATGTTAACATGTCTGCAATAATAAAAAAAAAATGAAACAGACATGAGATTTATTTAGATGTAATAAAAATACCTTGGCCTTGTCCCAGAAACAAAGAGAACTCATATATCTAATTACAAAAGAATACAAAGGAATAATTCTTCTCAGTTTGCCTTATGACTGGAAGTACCTCCAATCTTTGAATCACCTTCTATCAGAATGCTAGTGGTCTTGATGCAAGTTCGTGTTGGAGATTTTCTGTTTACAAATGCTGCCGGAGTCACCAGTGGACCACTAACATCTGAAAACCACTCAGAAAGAGTATTTATGAAAGAATATGCTTGCTCTGCTACTGGTAGTGTTTTATGTGCAAAGAACTATTGCACCAGTCCGGTAATATTTTCTGTCTCTTCTGATTTTTTTCTGAGTGCAGTTCAAGGTACGGTATTTTGCCCATAAAACCTTTTACCTTTTGACTCCTAAGTATCTTAAAGACCTGCTCTGTCTTCTTCACTTTATATCAGTAGTTGAGATCAACTGAGACATTTAAAGTGACAGCCTCTATATTTAGTTTAAATGTCAAGGGCCAGGTGACACATTCTCCTTAGAGCAAAGCCTTAGATTTCTACAATTCACTTCTGTTGTTACATCAGAATTAATTTTAGGCAGACTTCATTCACAGGCTGCATTCAGATAGAGCAGGTTGCTTACGAAGGCTTCTAATCAACTGGGGAATTCTTTTCAGTCATTTGCCATTCTCACTGTCAATCTATATTGTTATGAAACATGCCTTCAAGAGCTCTTGCTGTATTTGTGCCTACGTCTTTTCTTTCCCATCCATTGGGAAAAAGAGCAGCTATACTGGGAAGTTGCCAGGACAGCAAGAATAGCCTCCTGAGTGGGTACACAAAGCATATTTTGAGACCTCTACTGAATGGAAAAAAAAAAAAAGTAAAAGCATTTTGTAATTTTAAATGTATAGAATAATTCAAAATACTCTCAGCAGTAGGCACAGAGAATGCCTTACAAAAAATGAACCTATAGCTTCTATTTTGATCAGACTTCCTTATCTATAATACATTTTCGCCTTTCTTACACCTTCCATTAGGCTCTGGAATATATGAAGCTCACCAGCATGTGAAATATTCTTCATGATACCCACTGAGCTATTTTAGTCACACTGTTTAACTTTCAACTGAAACACAGGAAGCAAGCAGGTTACAAAGGAGAAATTCTCTATGCAGCCCATCTCTTACCACTGTCTGCAGTGTCTGTTGGGTTGACAGTCCAAATCCTATTAAAGTAAATGAGGATGATGTGATCAAAACCTCACTGATTTGAAAGTTTATCTCTGACTGAACTTCTGATCTGCAATTTAGGAGGGGCATAACTACATGCTTTGTGAATAAGTCATTTAAACAAGGAGCAACTACCTTCTCTGTCCACTTGTGTAAGTCAACTTAGTTTCACTTGACGTCATTTATCATAATGAATCCCAACATGAACTCCAGCCAAATGTATTAATATTAATTCAGCCCAAGTAATTTCTACCCTGCACTTAGAAGACTTTGACACAGTAACTCCTCCACAGTTAAATGGGAACAGATTTGAGCTGGGCCAAAACCAAAGCTTATAAATCTGTCTGAAGTTCTAGCCAGTCATTGGACATAAATAATATTAGAGAGCGTTCACAAACTTTAACAACTATTTTAGCTGGTTAATGTTTTAGTTATTTCTCTTGCTTTTGACATAATTCATTTTATCCCTTCATTTTAACTTGATATTTACATTTTAAACAAATTCCCACGGATTCAAAAAATAAAAAAAAAGAGTAGAATTTCTTCCAAATTCCTTGCAAGTTTACTGAGTCCTCCTTCTTAAGTATCTTCTGCACTCCAACAATCAGTTTTCTTTTCTGTTTTTCCAGTGGCTCTGGTATAGCTTGGTAGGCAGCATAAGAGGGAGAACAGCAGGGAAAGAAATTATGATAATTTTTCTTATCTGGTGCTGGTGATCTAAAATTATGGAAACTAAAATCAGGAAGGGTGAAGGACTGTGTAAAAAATAAGCTTATACATCTGTATGAGTGTATACATACATATGTGTGTACGCTCTCAAAAGAATCCAGAAAATATGTTTTCTAACATTTCAGAAAAAAAAATTATATATACAATATTAAAAGAACATTTTAATATTATATTTTTAAATTAATTATTTATCATACACATAATATAAACTGCAGCTGATAAAAGATATTTATATTGCCTAAAGACTACATTTTGAATCCCAAATCAATTTGCCAGTGGGAAAAAATTGATTCGTTTTTTTAAATACCCAGCATAACCCAAAGTTATAGATTTTTGGATTACAGGGCAGAGAGTACTGAAACTGTGCCACAATAATGCATATCAGCTTCAAACACAGTTACAGGAATATCTGCCTGTATTTGTCATCTGAAAGACAATAGAAGATTTACTGGAAAGTTGTAACACAATCACAGTACTCTAGTGGTTATAAAGCTTTTTCTGATTTCCCCTTTGAATATATCTTATGCATAGTCCAGTTTTCCTTATGTTATTCAACTCAAGTAAATATTCTCCGAAGTTTTTGCTTCTTTTGAATTCCAAACCAGCAAATATAGCTCATGGGGGTTTTTGTTAGTCTAGATAAACTAAATTATTTTAGTTCTCATCCAGATGTCCAGCCTTCTGGGTCATCCAAATTGTCTTTCTTTGTAGGTATACCAACCTAAAGATGTATTTGTCTACACCACAAGTAGTTCTCTGTGTATTAATGTAGCTGCAAAGTGCATGCAAGCACTACCTACAGCACTAAGCTTGTCACTTGATGTAATAACGTTTCATTCTGCAGCCAATAGAGAGAAATAATCCAAATAAGTTCTAAATTACTCAAAGTACCTGTGTCTCTACTCTGAGAAGAGAGAGAACACTAAAGCAAATAAAGTCATAAATTAGGCATGTTGTGATCTTTATAAATATAGGAAATTTAGGAGATGAGTACTTTGAGTACTGAAATTGACTCAGGCCTAACCAGGCAAGGTTTCTCAAAATAGAGGTTTTAGGACAAAAAACATCTTGTTCCTATGCTAAGATACAAATAGCATCTTCTAGCCAAACAAATGTCAAAAAATGCACTGTGCACCTTTCAAAGTTAATTTTGCTGTTTCCCACCCAGCTTTGTGTTGGTTTGATTAAAAAAAAAAAAAGAAAAAAGATTCATGCAACATTTTAAATATAATCTTACTCTAAACAGTAAGGTAGGATAAGGACTTTCTCAAAATGAAATAAAAGAGAATATTAATGAATAATGCAAAATCTAACTCAACCTCTTTCTATGTAGGCATTCGTTTATTTTTTCTTCAGAAAATAAAGTGTTGAATGAAACTGGCTCTATATCAAGCTTAGTGCTAGAAGTCATGATTCCCAAGATAACATAATTTCATTTATTATCTAAACTGCAAAAATATTTTTAAGCTGTTGTCTTCTTAGAATCCATTCTAATATAAATTATTTTATTCTAATTAGCCCAACCAGAGAAGTAAGAAGTGTGGTATTTCACTATTTTGCTTAAGAGTATCATAAAGACCGCAGGATTTGTCACAAAATAAATTCTGGGATTCCATAGATTATAATAGTGTAGGTCAATTTACAAAAAATTATTTTGGAAACCTCCAAAGCAGTTCCAGCTCTAAATCATTAGACTTACTGTCATGAAGTACATTTCATTCATCATATTTTGTAAAACAAAAAGTTATCCAACCTGTGCTAGCTCAGCAGCATTCCGATGACAATCACTAACGGGATGATTCTAGCTCAGAAACTCCTAGGAGATAAATGAGTCTTCAGAAAGGAAAAAATGAGCATCAGTGACACTCCCTAAACCAATATGGTTGTCTGACCTATGCAACACGACAGATATTGTTCTCCAAATTTACTGTCCACTGCCACCCCCATAGGAGAAATCTTCAGGGAATGATAATGAAATATATTTTAGGGGACAATTCTTAGCTCTGCCAGTGGGATTCATTAACAGCAGCATGGAAATCAGATAACTGCAATGGGTTTAAAACTGTGGGAGTAAAGCTGTCATTGAATCTCAAGGTTGTCAGAACTTGCTGACAATAAGTATTCTGCAAGAACTTTAATCTATTATTTCCAAGTGTCTACTGCAAAGTCTGTTCTAAGTATTCTGGAAAAAACAAAAAAACAAACAAAACCCAAAAACATCCCCCCCTTCCCCAAAAACCTAAAACCAAAACAAGACAAGAACAACAAAAAGAAAAAAAAGTGTAATTTCATATTTGGCAAAAGTGCCAGCACAGCCTGGTTGACACATCTTTAGTGTCACAAAAACACTGGGCCATCTGAAGGATTTACCACCCAAGTTGCTCATAGACATGCAGTTAGTGTGCCCTTGTGGCAGGGCCAGCCAGCCTGCAGATGAAAATGTGATCGCACAGCAGCCTGCACGAACTTGCATCGGGTTTTGTCCCTGCTTTTCTGCTTCCTGGAAAGAAGGGGTACCATCACAAGCCATCACACTTTCTGATTCCCCAGTTCAGTCTGATGTCAACAAACATTAATCATCCAAGGTCTCTTGCCTTCTGGGGCGCAAGGAATTATAAACATTTCACTCAAGAGAAATAGGCACAATAGGTACATACCTACAGATCCAATATAGAAATATTGACCTCAAGCTGCTTTCCCAAAGTTGGGTATAAAATCTATGGCAGAATCTAGAAAAAAAGGATTGAAATCTTGACACATTTTTAAGCATTGGCAAAGATCAATCATCTTTAATAACATTACTGTTAGTATTTCATAATAGATCTCCTCAGTTCAGTTTTGAGTCTTGGTTTTAGATTGTGTATGACATAGTATCTAAAATCATTATGCAAAAAGGAAAAGGTAGCGTACATAGATATAAAGTGAATTACGGATCTGGAAGTCTTCCCAAAGCCAATATGGAAATGCCAAGGTTGTCAAAACATGATCATGGGATATTAAGAAATCCTTCATCTTATGTTTCCATGCTAGCATTGGTGAGTGCATTCTAAATATCTAGGGAAGCCGTAAACACATGCAGTACAATTTTGTATACCATAACAGTGACAAAGAGTTGTTCCTGCGTTAAATTAATTGTGGAAGCATGTTTTTTGTACATTTTCTAGGTGTTACCAAGCACAGCCTTGAATGTCAGTATCTTAGAAATCACTGATTGCACCCTATGCTAAATTATCATCTAATGTCAAGGGAAAAAAAGGTTAAATCAAATTGTATGAATTATTCATCACCTCCAATTCAATATGAACACTGTTCTGACTGAGTGTTAAGGACTTTTGAATAGTATCATAGAAGGTGAACACTTTCTGATAACAGAATACCAGAAACTGACCTGACCTTTATAAAATACAGGTCCCAAAGAATCGAGAATATATACTTCAGGAGAAAAAAAAACAAACTTGCAACTAAAGATATTAACTTTGCTAATAGGGTCATATATGTATTTGCATAACATGTTTCAGATCAAATCCACTCACATAGGATTAAGACTCTCAAAAATAATGTTAGAAATCTCTTGATATATGTCTCTCCACTATCCCAACAGTTTCTTCAATTGTGTTTTCAGTTAAGGTACAGAGCCTGTTTGCCATATGCCCATTAGTAGACTAGCCTCTTGCTTCTGGGGATATTCCTAGAGCAATTGTTCCTACTGCCCTGGTTTGGTAGGATTTTGCCTCTACTTTGCTGAAAGTGCATATGATGGGGGAGAATGGTGAATTGGGCTGCTGACTTTTATATCTCTACATTCTTACAGTGGCTATATTTCCCCAGAGTTAAATGTTTGGTGTCAATGAAGGTGCTATTTGGATAAAACATTATTGTCATGCGACTACTCTATAAGCTTCCACATTTCATACTGCACACTTTAGAAGCTCCTTTGCCTATCCAAATAAATTCGGGTCTCACAAATCTTACTTTCTGGACTGATCATTTGGGTGTGAGCATGGAAGGAAAAGTTAAAAAAAACAACTACAGCACAAAAGAAAAAAGAAAAGACCCAGCAAGAGACTGTTGTCAAAATCCAATTACTGTGTGAAAAGCGGAATTTAAAAATCCCAATCCAGATACCATGTCCAGCCCATGATATTTGCTTAATAAAAAATAGTGAAACACTCTTGGGAACATGTAATTTAAAATAATACCTTCATACGAGTTAGGACTAAGAAAGAAACCAAGAAGTTCCCTAAATCATCACATCCACAAAAACCTCAAAAATCATCTATTCCCAAATAGGGGAGGTATATGTAAAGAAATAATTTTTCTTGGGTTTTTTTGTTGTTTTTGTTGGTTGGTTTTTTGTTTGATTTTTTTGTTTGTTTTGTTTTGTGTTTTGGGTTTTTTTTGGGTTTTTTGTTGTTGTTGTTGTTGGCTTTTTTTTCTTCTTCACTTAAAGCATTGACACAAATCTATGGAATCTTCAGTTTCCTCATGGATGCATTCACTTATGATACCAGGTAAAAGAGACTCAGGGAGTGAAATTGAGGATTGGATGCTCAACTGAACTTGCTTCTTAACTGATAGTTTCCTCTATATTTAGTTTGGACCACTCTGACCTAGATCTCAGGAAAAAAATTGGTATAGAAGACAAAAGGTCCAAGTAGTTTAGGTAGAAGTTAGCAGCATAGATGTGTCAAGCCTGTTGTGCTTGACTCCAAGTTTAAGGACTCACATCTGCACCCTTTCCTATTGAGTGGGACAGACAGAACCTATCCAGATTCCTAAGCATGTTTGCATCTGGAAAACAGATGTCAGAGGGCTAGGTGATCTCAGTCACCTATTCATCTCACAAACACAATTTACTGAGCAATCTTGCCTGAAGATAGATCTATGGTCAAAAGATGTCTATCCCTAATTTGGTGTCTAAAACAAGATAGAAAAAATTTAATTTCAAAAGTGATATGGTACAGCCATACAGTGTCTGTATCTATACTCAAAATTTAGAAGCAGTGCTGGAGCTTCAGCAAAGCTCAGTTTGAAAGGGAGAGAGGAAAAGAGTCAAGTTTTGGATAGTTCTTTAAAATAAAAAAAAAGTTATACAAAATAAATTTAAAAAATGAGTAATACAAAATCATGATAATGAAATTTCACTTGCTTCTATTTTATGATAATTTTTTAATTGTCTGCTTAATGGAATTCTAGTTTGTGAAATGCTTCCTTAAGATTTTTTAATGAATCAAACAGACACATAAAATGAAGGAATGTCATTTAGACGATAACCAGGCACTGCATGACGTATTTTGGCAAGTTACTGAATTTGTTTTAGGCAATTGTGTAAGACCAGGGTTATGCAGCATAAACTGATAGCACATCTGCTATGGTTTATAACTATACAGATAAATATTTATCTACAGTAAATTCTGGTGCACTCTGAAACTTGAACAGTGTGGAAGTAAGAGTTCTATGTTAAAAGGAAAGTGACAGAAAATACATTAATGGGTGAATTTATAGCTATTTTCTTGCTTTAAAAAGTCAAAGGTTTAAAACAGCATGCATATATGAAATAAAAACATTATGGTATTCTGTATATCCTGAAAATAGAAACATCACGTACACTGGTCTTTACATGACAATACAGTAGGTCTGGCTGTCCTGGTAGATTTTTTGTACAAAAGAGTGGTAAAAGCATTAGTTAAAACTGAATCTGAAAGTTCTATAATAGTGGGGATTGAGTACAACACCTGGCACCTATTATTATGCAAGAATGGTTCAGAATGGTAGAGAGTAACTCCTTGTGCAATATTGAAAAAATTTACTGGTATCTTCACAATGTGTATTTTCTCTGTGGACAACTTACAGATAGGAGTACACAGAGATTTGAAGCAGATGTCCATACCTAAGTATCTGGTAAAATCTGAGATGCTCCAGGGAAGGTGAGACAGGTTTATCAGCTGTGACACAGGATCTGCATGAGAACCTTTAGCTCTCACCTCTATGTGGACACCTGAATTGAGCCCAGGGTTAAGATAGTAAATAGCAATACAATAAGGAAAAGCAAAACTTAATGGAGTACAAGTTATTTTCCTAAATATAAGTGTCTTGTGCATTTTTAGGTGATGAGAGTTGTCCCACCTAGTTTCCATCTCTAGAAAACTGTAGGTCCCCTATGGCTTCCAACTCAGGGTTTTATATATGTATGTATATATATATATTTAAACAGCTTCCTCAGATGTCCCAAGCTGGCAGACACCTATGCCTGCACAACTGAATACAGTCCCTAAAATCATAGTCATAGTATAATTTTATGCCAGGTCACCTCAAACTCCTTCTGTTTTTTCAGGCGGTCAGCTACTTATTTGTGTTCGTGAGCTCTTTTCTGAATTGAGACATCTCTCCAAAAACTGGAAGTGATGCATAGGTATCCCAACCACTACAAAGCTGTTAAATCTTTCTGTGATTCAAGACTAAAAATAGTTGCACCAGAGACAACAAGACTTAGAAAAGAGGGGGGAAAAAAGGCACCAAAATTACCTACAGAGCTTTTCTATTTCATTATCCAAAGGATTTCTCATCAGTATGCTGATAAGAAAAAGACACAGATGTGTGTTTCCCATATCAAATAGTGCTTGTTATTCTGTTCTTGAGGCTGCCCCAGCAACCAGTGACCTGTGTGAGAACCTGTGCTGACAAGCTCCACAGGTATCCAAGCTTAATGTAGCTCCGGAGTGCTTTTAATAGATAAGCATAGCCTATCTGTTCTGGCAAAGAAAAATAGGGCAAGCAATCAGACAACCATCTTCCATAACCTGAGTGGAATATTTAACACAAGTCAAGGGTAAAGAAAACAATCTTCCCAGCACAATGCCTTGAAATGCCATTGGAAAAAAAAAAACCCATCAGTGTTTATACTCATTTGTATATGTATATATATATACATGTATGCATGTAAGTAGGTATGCACTTATAGTAGGAATGAGAGATTGCTCCTTTGTTTGCTTAAGTGTAGGGACAAAACAGAAACACTTTTAACATAATTGTCTAGATATTCCACCTAGTAAAATGGCTAGGAGATATTATATAAAACCAGAACAACATAATGACAAAAAAGTGTTGACCCACAAGAAAATGAAGTTTTCTTTACTCATTCTAATTGTCTAGAAATGAAAATTCTTATGCTGCTGCATAAGATAGCACACAGAAAAAAAACCATAAGGTTTTATTTTTTTAACACATTTTCCTTTTTATTGAGTTTTATTCCCTTTTTATTGCCAATAAAATCTACAGTAAGATGATTCTGGTGCAATACTGTGTATTGCAAATTCCCTCCTACTGAATTGCTTTTTTCTTTTTGTGGATTTATACACACAGACAACTGAAAATAGAGAACAACAGATTTAAAAAAAAATTTAGATGTCATTATTAATCTTATTAAACCCTAAATTTTAAAGATTAAAGACTTACCTATTAATCTTCATTTGCTATGTACATTTTAAGTGTGTTTCTACGGGGAATAAAATCTGTGATCATTAATTTAAAAGAACAGAAAACATCTTATTAGCTTATTGGTTAGAGAAGACCGAATATGTTTGAAGTACAAGACAGAAAATTAGAAAAATATATCTTTTGAGCAATGGAGCTGGAGTACCAATATGCTGATAAGACAGAGAGAGACAAGGAGTTTGGATGTTCCCATTCTCTCTGAATGGTCATCTCATGTGACATGATCCATATCTTACTAACATCAGTATGAATGTGAGATGAATAATTCTGTGGAAGTAGATACTGACACCTCGTCAAGTTTTTGAAGGATTACTGAAGGAAAATGGTGTAGGGAGGAAAAAGAAAAAAAATAGGAAAAAAAAGCAGAGAAAAAAGGGCATACAGGAATGAAGAATTAAGTCAGAGTCTGACTGAAACCAGGGAAGATTTATGATATAGGGGAAGATTAACCACAGCTTCACAATTCCTGATCCCAAATGTCTAAAAATCATGATATTCAAAAGGTAGCAAAAGGCTCTAATGCTTCCTTGTAAGGTGGGGGCTACTTAGGGCTTCAGAGCTGTAAAGATTAACACTAGACATGCTTTTTAACAAAATTTGCAATTATTTACACGATCATCACTTTCAAGAGGTAGATATTTATGTAAAACATTAGCTATTAAAAAAATTTATAACAATACCGTGAAGGCTTACAACACTGTGCAAGTTTGTTAAAAAAATGAACAAAGGAAAAATATATTGTGTGAGTTGGTAGCATCCCTTTGTTGCTGTAATATGAAAATCAAGTGGCATTGGAGAGTATTGCTTAAACTCACTGTCATTCATGCCTATTTATAGCCACTTAGGAAGCGATCACAAAATAAATACTTTGTTATCACCATCAGAGATATAAGAAAAAAAGGTGGGAATAGAACTTTGTTAAAAATTCGGGTTTTTTCAAATTCAAATATTACTTTTTTCTCACATTTTGTGCTCCCCACGATATTTTGGGCTTGTTTTCAGTACTGCCATCAGTGAAACATATTCTAAGAAGATAAAACAAAGATAGGTTAAACATTGATAGATAAAACTGAGTCTGAAGCCTGCATTTGTTAAAAAAAAAAAAGACACATTTCATGTAATTCTCTTTATTTGTCTCATTAAAGTAGTGGCAAAATTCCGCTCTGCTGAAATCAGATGGTTTTTTTATTCTTTTCCACAGTGCCAGCATTTCATTTACAGATCCAACATCCACTCTATTTCAGACAGCATTGGCTCAGCTTTTCCCTTTACTCTCTGTCCCATCTTCCAGAGATTGCTGTTCTGGTAAAAGAAGGGGAAGATGATCCTGAACTACTATAGTCTATAGGCTAATATTTCATGCAGTGGTCATAAATTCAGATTATGCCTGTATACCTTCAGGTTTTTGAAAGATAGAGGCTTAAGAACTTTGTCTATTTCCAAAGATATTCTAGCATAACAAAAATCCACACCACATGAAATAGAAAAAAAATGGAACAGTGACTATAGCTTGCTACAAAAATTAGGTGCATTGTAATCCAGGAATAAAAATTACCAAAAATAAAACATTAAGATAATTATTTTTTTTAAACCAGAGCATATTTTTTCTGTTTTTCTTTACTGGCTTCACTTGGTGTTCCTTTTGAGCATTAATAAGAAAAGAAAAATAACAGAGAATAAAAAGGAGAGTAGGAACCTTGGATAAAATAAATAAAAAGGTGAAAGAATTCAAAATGAAGATATGAGTAAATAAATAATCCAGACATTGAAGCAATCAAATTGTTAAAGGAAAAATAAAAATCCAGACCACAAGCATAGTCTCTTACTTGTCTTAAGCTATAACTCTGAGGGGCATCTAGACACTAAGACACCACTTTATGTTCTCCAAAATATCCTGGGACACAAATTTTTATAAAGTAAAATCCAACAGTAAAAACATTTTCATTTTCTTTCTGTGACAAATATTTCAAGCACAGAGGTCCTGAAATGCAATCGTTGCTCTCTGGTGAGATTTTCAAGAACTTGTCCTGGCTTACTCACTCATCAGTGGAAGCAAGCTGGCAAGATCTGGAGCGAACCCCATGACGGCTTTGTGCAGCTTTCCAGGAGAGCATTTAAAACTGAGCGTATATTCTCTGGATAAATATTCTAAGACATTTCTGTCAGAAAAAAGCCCAAAACATTTTGAGAGCTCATTTGCTTACGAGCACAGTGTCTGCAGGAGTGATGGGAAGTTTATGGTGTTGGCTGCAAGGGGAGAGAAAGGTTCCACCAGTTTGCTCCACGGAAGTTTTATTCAGCCAGCTTATTTAGACTGCATGTGCAGCCAGGCTCTCTACATCCCTCCCTGGAGCACAGCTTTAAGCTGCCCCTTGTTACTTATTCTTTTCCTCTAACAGTTTAATCTTAGGTCAGCCAGAGGTCAATCCAATCTGTATGTTCCCAAGGTAAGGCTGTATGCCGTATGGAAGAAACAATACACTGGTTTATGATTATGGAAAAGCACAGTGTACTTTCTTCCTCTTATTCATCCTTTCAGCTTTGATGACAGTGAGGAAGCTGGATTGGTAAAAGCTACACATTAGGCTTCTCCTTGGGGAAAGAAGTGGAAAAGCGAGATTTTATGCATGAACAATGGGATTCAACTAAAATGAACTAATGAAATTTTTCCCTGGCTTACACAGAAGTCATGATCTTTTTATAACATGTGTTCTTAATGATTTAAGATTCTCAATGGAAAAAATGTGTGTAATTAGTAAACCCCATAATATATGAAAAAAGGTGTGATTTTGCTAGATGATTCTGTAGATTAGATGTATAACAAAGAGCTTATCACATATTATCACTCCACATGAGTTTCAAGATATTGATGTATTCTGTGGGGCAGAACTGGTCCTGGATTTACATCCTCTTTTGACATATCTTTCCTCTATAAACAGGCAACATTGTTCTGACACATTGAAAAAAAGACATCTCACTAAAAATTTGTCTTTCAGCTACTTTGTATAATACCTTCAAATTATTTTTTGAAGTTTTTTTCTGCTGGGCCACACTTGAACAAGTATGGTCATTCTTCTTGCTGACATTGGTGTAACTTTTGATAAAATTCAACTCATCCTGCTTCTGATTGTGAAATCAATATAAAGCACATTTTGCTACCATTTCATCTTGACATTTGAAATTAAATATTCCAAGTCATATTGTATAAGCTCATTATGATAAGAAACACGAAAATCTTCCTTTTTTTTTTTCTTTAAAGGAACTATCCAGAAACTGGTTAAATCACATGCGCTGCCCAATTATTTCATTCTCAACTATAACAGTAACTTTTATTTTCTTGTCAATAAATTCCTTGAAAACAATGAAGTCACTCACTTGGAATAAATGATTGGTTGACCTCTGATAGCTGTGGAAGACAAATGTATCAACACAAAGATATCACTTATGCTTCAAGAAGTCCCTGTAGTGCAGGTTGTTTAAAGCTGGGAAAATAGCCTGAAAAAAACTATCACTCTTTGAATTTTTTTTTCCTAAACGTCGTCTATAAACCATTATCAGATGAATTATAATGAACTTTGGTTCATGTAACACACTACATTAACTTTGGTCTGACCTAGGTAATTAATATTTTTTGTTGAGTGATTTGTTTGTTTTTCAAGTTTCTGTTCCTTTATTATTTAATCTTTAATGTAGTACCAGTTGGAAGGAAGAAGGAGTGGAGTAAAGAATTTAGAACTAGTCAAGAAGCAATAAATTCAAGTTTTCTATGGTATCTGATAAAGTAAGAAATACAAACTTAAACTGCACATATTAAAATGTATTCTGAACAATGAAGGTATCAGTTGACCACACAGAGGAATCTGGTGCTATTTGACATAACTTAAGCCACCCTGGACACCACATAGGGGTGGCAGATATGATACAGGAGTGTCCTGTGTCCTTCTGGAGTTGCAAACAAGGGTCTAGGAGTATTGCCCAGGGTGGCCCAAACAGCTCTAGGCATCTTTGGTTAGTCAAAGCAATTGAATCTGTTGGTACAGCACCTCCTTTTGCTCATTTCTCTATGAACTTGGAGCTTTGCTCTACGATCTGCCACTAAGTAGTTTCTGCCTGAGCCACATCTTTCAAATTTAGATGTTTTTCTTTAGTTTTTAAAGCTTCATTGATTTGTCGTAACTCTATCTGCAACTTCACCTCACTTGTATATTTCTATTATCACATCCACAGGTTATTTCAACAACACTCTATGTTGCTATTTTATTCTTCATGACAAGTGCAATACCTGGCAGTCCTGAGAACATTCATGTAGGGATTTCAAACAAGGACCATCTTTGCTGAAGTTATGTTTTTTTGTTAGAGGAGGCTGCACTGATCATGGAATCAATAATAAATTTTCATTGACTATTTTTGTATCCGTTAATAGATGATAACTCTGAAATTATGCTACAAAAGCTAGGCACAGTTTTAAAGACTTCTGATAGCCTCAGATACTTCTGTACTAAAACACTTTCAATCCATGTATCTTTACAGAGAGGAACTTCAGAATATTGTGAGAGTTTTTTATATAACTAGCTTTGTTCCCCTGAAGAGAGAGAACCACATTACAAATCTGATATTCAGGTTTCCAAATCGCCTTTTGCTTTTATGTTAAATTTCCCCATGGTTTCCTTTGCTACTTTATTGGGTTTAATTGTCCTTTTGCTCAGCTCAAAACACCATGAACTTTATGACAGACAGCATCTTTTAGTGATAGTGTTGTTTTGTTTTGCTTGAATAAAAGGTGGCATTTATGTTCTATTAAAGGAAGAAGAGCAAAGGATAAATAGAGGTTTTGTTTGCTTGTTTGCTTTGCTTCCATTTCCCAGAGTCCATTCCAGGATGCAAAATACAGAACACTGGTAGAGACTGCACCAACTCTATGTGGTGCATTATGAAAAACCTTTTATCACACTGGGAAATAAAGGCAGGAAATTGTGTCACAGTTTATGGGACATAAAACAGTCAGCCATCTCACTCTGTGATTGAAGGAATACGGTTTATAAGCACAGGTTCTGCCAGGTCTCTGTGCCATGATCTCTGCTGGAATGCCTTGAGCACTGGGAAGGCTGACATCCTTTAGCGTCTCTCCTGTGAGCTGAGGGAAAATATTGCATCATGAGCCAATTGCCTTTCCCTTTTACCTTCTTTTATAGAATCTTCTTTTCTTTCAGCAAACAAGCAATAATACCTTGCACAAAGACACTGCCATTTGAAATGTTTGCTGCACAAGCAAGCAAGCAGAGTGGTGTATATACTTTTAATTCACTCTCTGCTGCTCATTTATATGTGAGGTCAATGATGCATCAGACTTGGGCATAGAACTGTTTAAATCCTGTTTTTTAATCCCAGTTTACTTAATTCTTGGTTGAAAGACAAGCCAAATTTCAGGACTTATCAAAGCATAACATGAAGTTAACCTCCAGCGTTATTCCCCATAAAACTCTGATAAGCACATTTTAATAGTTCACAGTCAGCTAGAGTAAGATAGCCACAGAGAGTTTTTCTCAAGAAATTAATGTTCCCTGTAAATCAATAGCAAAGAAGATGAGTATATGGAATTCACTAGTTGTGTTTTAAAAGTAGGTACAGTCCACTTTGAGAAAGGATTAGCCACAAAGTTTATTGGTGTTTTTATTCACACTCCACTGCTTTTATTGGTGTATAACAAATATAGAGCCCCACTGCATGCTGCCAAGTGTTTAAAGAGAGAGCAGCTGTATAGATTTACACATTGCTCAAGAAATCTGACGTACTTCTCAGGCATTATTGTCTAAAAATTCTACTTTGCAGCTATTATTATTCTGAGAAGTAGGGATGACTCCTTTTTTTCCTCAAAACTTTTGAAAAGCTTTGCTAGAGAATTTAGGAAGCCCTATATGTAACTGCCTGCTCCATATTTGGTTCAAAATAATGCAAAAAACAGCATCAAGATAATTGTCTGAGTTTTAGTTCCTTTTAGATGGAGAATGTACATGAAGAGTGTGTTACACTTTTTCTTTTTGCTAGATTTGAATTAATAATTGTCTGATTATTCAGGAGCTTCCAAATAACTGAAATATCTTGCCCTTTTGGCGCAACAGTGGTTCATGATCTAAGAGTTTTCATTTTATTCATTTAAATTATCAGTGTTAGAAGATTATCCTTTTTTCTTTCAGTCATTCCAAGTTTTGTTATGCATGTACCATACTACTTCATCAGAAATAAATGAGAGCTTTGCAAGCAACTCAGCTGTAAAATTTCTCTTGAGACAAAGTTTGGCCTCCAAAGACTGTATCAGCATGGGGGCTTGTATTCAAATTAAAATACAGCAGTAGCTTTAGTTTCTAATGACTAATGACAAACTAAAAAACTAAATAGACAACAGAGGGAACATAAAGGAACTTCTAACCTGACAATATAGTATACAATAACCATGTTTTCACAAACTTCAGCATAGAAAAAATCCCATTAAAACATCCTGCTGATGTAAGAGACTTCGTGTCACATGCAAGGTAGGTATTTAATGTAGTGAAAAGTGAGATGGTCATGATTATAAAACCTTGAGGACTAAGGAGATAGCAAATATCAGGCTCTTTATATTTGGACATAGAGCTGCTATCCGTAGAGAAGGGTTTATATATGATCATGTTCTGAGTGACAGTACTTGTGAAATATGAGGCAAAAAGAATAAGAGTTTATGCTCCTCCCTGGGCTTAATTGTTTTTTGTCATGAATGTGTAATATTGTCCAAGCTGTTGTAACATTATAGAAGAGTAGAGATAAAGCATTAACTACATAAAGTATCACCTTCTTCAAGTAATTGGCTTTTGCTGTTGAAGATATATTGATTTTCTTCTTAATATTTCAGTCCTTCTTTTTTTTCACTTGATAACAACATTTCTCCACACAATTTGTTTGACATATTATTCTTGTCTTATACTTTACAAAGTGTTTGTGGTTTGCTACTGCCCTATCAGTACAGGAGATTCAATTACAGAAGTATTGCATGCATAGCTGAACTAAGAGTATATTAAGTATAGAATATCTGAACCAGTTTCATATTGTAACATTTAAAGGATCTTAAAAAATAAACCTTTTCCTATTAGAGGAGCATCATCAATGATGTATAAAAAAGGAATTTGGTGTATAAAAAAGGTTCATAACACAAACCAGTTTTACGGTGGGACATAAAGTCGGAACACAAGCATAAATGCAAGATGGTGCGAAACCCCAAGAATGTGAAAGAACATTACCTTTTATTTTAAAAACACATAATTCTAGTTTGTTGGGAGAAAACATCATCCATGCTTACACTGTATAGTAGAGTGCAATGCAAGAGCAGCTGAGCTAACACAGACCTGACTGAATTTGATAGGCTCAGTGTTACAAGGCAGACTTAGCAGCAAAAGCATCTTAAATGTGTGCTGGCTGTACCAGCCTGTTGCTGCACTCTGGTAAATCCAATATTACCCACATCATCAGGGCACTACATCAGTCTACTACCATGTCAATGAGTATGTTGCATGTATAGCTTATATTTCAATAACAACTGGCTCACAGAGCAACAGTTTGATTTTATATTACCACTCCAGTGTGTCTTTCTCTACTGCCGCCAGTAAGACTATAAACAGATTGGTCCAAATTTAAATGCCACATGAAACTGTTACACCAAGCCTCAGTGCAAAATTACTGTAAGTTTAGATAATATCATCCTTAAGGAAATGTTTGTCCGAAAGGGGCATATTTTCTAAGTTGTTTCTACCTAAAAAGGGGGATTTTTTAGGTACTTTACTAGGAATTTTCATCTGTGAAATAGACAAGTAATAGAATTTAGTCTCTAAATTCAGTTCATCTACTACAAGGTCAATTCTCTACTGCAGCTCTGTTGAAGTATTCCAAAATAGGACATTTATAAAATACAATCATGGATTCACTATCTGGAATTTCGTTGCGTATGTTTTATTTTAAATATCTATGTATTTATTTATACAATCAAATATATATAGAAAAAAAAACTAAAATGGAAAAGTAGGGAAATGGAACATCATTAATGTTGAAGTAAAACAGTGTTTGTATAACAAACATAACAGAATTGAGTCAGTGAAACAGAGGAATTAGTTGGTAGATTTAAAACAGAAGCAAAAGCAAAGCTTCCCGTTCTGGTTTCTGCCTGTAATAAGTACAGTGAAAGCAATTTTGAATTAAGATTTTTTCCAGTTTAGTCCAGGCATAATGGAAGATCCATCAGTTGTCCTTACAAAGCAAGAAAGATGACATTTTTCTCCCCATTGCTGGACTGCAGTGCCCCTGTACGTACCACCTGCTGCTTAACAATGTGAGAGGACTCATTCTTTCTGAAAAAACCCAGCTTTTTGTCAAAATAACCAGCACTGAAAATACAAGAAGCTTCTCTCTATGTTCGCAGTCTGCTTTCTGTTGTGTTTGCTACAAAATCATTGCTGCTATAATTTGGAAGGCTTCCAGTGGACAGGTTCTAACTGTCAGCTTTCTGCAAACCCTGCCATCCACCAAAAAAGTAGATTCATCCAATCTCTGACATGCATTCTGGTATCTTTCTGAAAAGGAGAACCTTTTGCAAAAAAAGGACTTTGGTATTTCTCTGTGTTCATAAAGAGGGCTAGTAAAGCCTTTTATTATTACGTGCGGCCAGCACTGTGAGGCTGTGCAACACTCTGAGCACTGGCATGGATGTTGGAGGATGTACTAATGCTCTATAGCTGGCCTCAGATGTGCTAGATATGCTTTCAGACCTGGGTACTGGGATGTGAAGGCAGCTTAAAATCAATTGTGCCCCAAAATGAAAGAGGGATGATGATCAAGCAAGGAAAAGCATAAAACAGGGAGGCTGAGATTTGCACTGAATAGAGCTGCCTTCACTCCTCCCAGGCCTTCCAGGGAGCTGGATCTGCCCAGAGTTGTGATAAAATAAATGAACCAAAAGTGTCCTCTTTATCATCAGCATCATTTCCCTCCCCTGAAACTTCTTCCTTAAAGAAATTATATTCTGGTGCACGGAGCTTTGGTCCAATCCTGCCATGGCCATCACTGAATTATTTTCTGAATGCATATAAGAGAATGCAAGAGTTTCTGCAGGAGTACCACTAAGTTCATAGCCTTGCCCATCTAGTCCAGTAACTATCTCTTTAAAGGGTTGCCTATACAAAGTTTAGCCAACTGTGGAGGACTAGAATGTACAGTGATGCTTGCCTGCATGAAACAGGCTGCACTTTTGATGATCTGAATCAGCCCAATGTTGTTTCTTAATATTTAATAATCAAGAATGTGCTTTTCTTTCATGAGTTCAATAATTACTTGACATCTTCTTGGTAATGATGGGTGAAATGGTTTAGTTAGGTATTATATGTATTTTTAGAAGTCCACTATCATGTCAAAAATCATGTTGATCCCACTTCCTCCTCTGAATCAGGACTTCCAGTTTAATTTATTATGTAGGTGATTTCATTTCACATTATTCTCCAGCTCCCTCTTTCAATGAGTTCTAGTATATTTAATTTAGCTTTGCACAGAAATAATTTTATCAAAAGCTTCAATAAAACTTATTTTCTCTATCGCTACTGTACTCTTTTCACAAGGAGAAATCAGAAGTCCATATATTCAAGATTCAACATGTTATTTTATAAGGGGGATTTAATCTGTTTTTATGTTTATTAGCCAATGTTTCTTAAAATGTCCTTTTTTTTCAAACAATGAACATGAAATCAGAATTTTCATGTTACCATCTTTAGTAAATCATAGCTCCCTGCCCTCTGTAGCAGTAGCTGGTTAGAATCAGTCATTGTATATAGTTTGGTTTGTTTTCCCACGCATGCTAATTTGCACTAATCAACACAGAATTTCATTTGCCAATTCATTACATAGTCAGTCAATATTTTGACACCCTTCTGCACATCTTTACAGCATTTTTTTACTTTTATAATCCTAAATCATTTAAAATTATCAGCAAATTTTATTCTCACTATTTGCCTTGTCTTTCAGATAATTAATAAGTATGCTGACCAACACATACTAGAAGAAAGAGGAATCTTATTTGAGTGTCTTCTATTAGGAAAAAGACTGCTTATTTTATGGTTTCTTCCAAATTTTTCTATCTGCTGCGACTGATATAATTGGAGGTTTTCTTTTTGGTTTGGTTTTCTGTTTTGTTTTGTTTGGGTTTTTATTATCCTTTCTAGGATACCCTGAAATTTAAAATGTATGATGCTAATATATATTTGTTTCTATGACCTTTTAGGCAAGACCTCCTTCTGGAAAACTTTGTTGACTTATCCCTCTTCTAACATAGTTTTCATTGTGAATTTTATAATACCTTATGTTCTGGGATAGTGCTGTTTTGTCTATGCAGTGTCCTGCTGTTACAGCAACATTTCAATACATTTGAACCTTCAGTTCTCAAGGTAAAATGTTGGACAACACTAGTTGATAATTATGTGGCACTCAAGGCTTCAATCTAATATACCTCAACTGGTTTAAAATATATGTAATAAATCATACAGTTTCAAGACTAATGTTTTCTAAAATAATACAGCTATCATCTAAGTAGAGGTATTTCTTTCGAAATTTTCTTATAATTTGAAGGATGGTAGAGGTCATTTAAGGTAGAGATCCACTGGTACAAGTACTGAATACAAGACTGTTTGAAGCTATGATTTACTTACTGACAAAATCATTCGTGAACACCATTAATAGATGTTGTTAGTCATTCATCTAAGAGAATATTGCTACTAATTTCTCTGTACCTATGCTATTTGTCTCATAACCTGAAGTGGTGGAATGAGTTCAATGTTTGCAGTGAACAGAAGACTGCATTTGAGTAGATAGAATCAGTGTACTTCTCTTCAAAGTGAGTGGTAACCTGTGCTTGATAAAGTCATGGTTGCTTCATAAACACCACAGTACTGGGAAAAATTCATTATCTGCTTGAGGAGAGAACAAGCTAAGAGGGATGAACTATTCTGTTTTCATATAAATAGCAAACAATTCAGAAAAGAATATATTTTAGGAAAAACAATTAAAGACATCTTTGAATTGTAAGAACACTGGAATAGGTGGCAGGGAAGGTTGCATAGCACACATCATTAGGCAAGTCTCTCAGGAAAATGATTCAAAGATATTTGAGCACAGCATGTGGAGAGAAGTTTGGCTATATGATTACTTGCATTTCCTACGAACTCATTTTTTTCTGATTCTAACATAACTTGTAGTCAGCCCCTCAGTAAGCTCTACTTTTTATGTTAAAAGTAGAATTATTACTTAAGATAAACAACATAGCCTGTTAAAAGGAAACCATATGCATGTCACTGCTTCTTTTATCTGTAATCATCAGACCTTCTCTTTGTTTTGAAGTTTAATTTTTTAGCATTTGTTTAAAATTGCATACACTAAGCTCTTAGAAAATCTTGTTCTGTGTATGTATTAAGCAAAAAACAAGTGTTTTGTCACACAGCTGGAAATTCATAAACTCATTTTAGTTTTGCGTGTTTTGCAGTATTTGCTCACAGTAATAGACTGTGGATTCCTGAACTGCTTCCACAGAAAAGGCAATACAAAATCTGTTTCCAGTAATTTTGGTGAGGGTTGAGTTGTCACTCAATAAAATGTGAAATCCTTACTTGAATGAGAAGTCCAGAAGCCTTCACTTTGCATTTCTCCCTACTAGTTTCATTCTGGTATTCCCTTGCAGAGAGTGGAATTCTGTTCAGATACCTAAATTCATTTGACTAAATGTATATGTTACCTAAAACTTGAGATGGAGCAGTTTTTCTAAGATACTTGCACAAGCCTGGCAAAAATTACGTGAGTCGTGGGAATTCTGCACCCTTTGAAAGGAGCAGCTGAAAAGCCAGTGAGGATATCTGAAGGCATCTCAAAGCATCAGACATTTGTGGTTAGACATCAATTATCTCGTGATAACTGAGACATGCCTTTTTAGATCTTCATTTTACCACAAGGCTGGCAAACAACAGTCAAATGGTGATTTCCACAGCTGATAGAAAATCACTTGCGGAGTATTGCTTTTCTTGCTTCACACTATCACTCTGCTTACGCTAACAGCTTTTGCTTTGTTGATAATGCTTTTACATCTTTTACCAAAAAAAAGTGCTACTTATACTCTTCTTTCTTGATTTTTCTGTATTTGAGTCCAGGTGCAGCTTAGCACAGAAGCTCTTAAGTATCCAAATATCCACAGTCATCTGCAAGGTGCAATCCACTTTCACAACATGTCTGTGGTGATTTGCTGTTAATTATAAGCAGACATAAACTCCTATTCCCTGTAACTAGCCCATGCACTAAGAGTTCACAGGACTTCTCAATTTTCTCAAGCACACAAATAGAAATGCTCTTACACTTCTAGATGAAATAGTTTATGAAATTATCCTTCACAGCTGCTTGTTACCAGCCTTGCAGCTGAGATGCCATAACTGATCACGTTAATTTCCAGTCCATTCTTGTGCAAAGTGAAATAGATTAGTTTAAGCTAACACTGAGGCTTTCTTAAACAGATTTACTCCTTTGCATTGAAATGGAGGGTGGTTTTCCAGTGAAGCAGCTGTGACTAAAATCGTTATTGTTACATGGAAAGGAGTAAAACTAAGAAAATAGGAGACATTTGGGGAAAGAGCACACTTCAAACTGAGATTTAGTCGGAAAGTAATAAAAGTTTTGTTTTAGGAAAAAACCCCTCTGATTTCTTATATCGTTTGCTACACACTCTGCATTGTGCAAAACATGTTCTGTTTGACTGAGTAAATTGTTTATTAAGCCAAAAACTAACTGTGATTTTTCCTCTGAAGCTCTCCTATCCCCAGCATTTCCTTTACAACACTGACATTTGGAAAGTCACTGAATAATTACATCAGAATGTTTTTCAGAGCTGTAAAAAATTGACAGTAGGAGGCCTGAACAACTAGCCATCAATTGCCTTGAAAACATGTAGCAGAAAAAACAAATTCTCTGGGAAGATGCCTATCACTATGGTTCCATATTTCTCATATTTTTCCTTTCCCTCTGGCTTGCTTGAATCATGTTTCGTATGCTGAGGCTATATATTCTGTAGCTAAATGTCCCCACCTATGACCAAGGAGGTAAAGGGAACTGATTTCCCTGCTTGCTTTCCTCCAGGCCTGTTCACAGGCTCGGTGAAATTGGAAGCTGAAATTCAAATCTTTTCTGTTCAGAAGGCATTAAATGATGTATATATTCTTTATCTTCTTAAAGAGTCTCCATACCTGCATAGGTTTATGTTCAGAAACATGAACACACATACCATGCCAGCAGACACAGCACCATTGGACACTGGATCTACGTAACAACTAACAGAATTTGTATTGTGAAATACTGTGGATTCAAGTGCGAGCATCCCTCACCCACCACAGATATGCTTATCTGTTTTTCACAAAAAAAAAAAACCACACCATCATAATAATCCAGTCCTTACAGTTATCAGCTCCCAGATGAAGAAGGCAAGTAGCTGATACTGAAGGTAAAAAGGGCAGTTGTAACAAGTGCAGAAAATACTTGGATGTTCTTGCAGCTACAGCCAGGTGCTTCCCGGCCACGATTAATTAGGTTGGGGGTGCTGCTGGATTGCTCTCTGAGGGACATCAGCAGTCATAAGAATGCATTATATCCAGTTGCTTGCAGCCTAGCAGGCCATATCCCACTCACAGACATATGTGTTTTGCCATCTGGACTAAGACAATGCAACATACCTGGGCATCAAACCATCAGCCTGTAGGAAACACCACCTGCTTCACAATTTACGGCACGTCCTGTCGCCCATGAATCAGCAACTGCAAACACTCCCAATTCTCTCAAGTATCTTTGCTTTCTCAGAGTGCTGAAATATGACAGAGGTGAGTTCTGTAGTCAGGAACTCCCAGAGCTCTGGGAGAGACACTACACCTGGTGAGTTAGCGTTTTGAGAGGCCACTCTGACTGATCTTGCATAAAGCCAAAGTGACAACATCATCTTATAATGATGCAAAGTTCTGGGGTTTAGTCTATATATTAGTGGTCTGAGAGTATTTCTGAAAAGCTGGGAATTTTACAAGGGTACTGGGTCCAGGGGGCTGTGGTCTACATTCTTATATGGTGTGTATATGCTGAAGATTTTGACCAGTTCTTTCTTGGAAATTTTATTTCTCAATTTGATTGCTATATGAACCAAAGAAATTATCTTATGTTCACTAGAACTACCTAACAAGGAAATAATAGTAGGAAAAGTGAGTGGTTAAGGTGATATAAATACTGATTTAATCATGATATGGATCAACTAAATGAAAAAGGGTTATTGGAGATCCCTTACCTTTCCCCTTCACTTTTTTATTTTTCTAAAGCCTTGGAATAGAAAATAAGAGTTGTTGGACTGAGACCAAGTCTAACAAAATGCTAGGGTTTGGGGTTTTTTTTTTATTTTTTAATGAAATTACTTTGAGCACTGCTGGGGTTTGCCCCATCATAATCCTTGGCAGATAAATTACAAAGGCAAAACTTATATATTAAAGTATAAGGGATATGAATACCTTCCTTTGAAGTTTACTTCGGTGACCTCAGGAATAGGCAAGCAAAAGGTTTTCCTGAATGCAGCTATTTTTCTCCTCTAATCTAGTTTTTCTGACTTCTAGGTTGCATTCACTCTGTGCTAGTCCAAGAGTAAAGAAAAACTGTCTCTAAAATCAAGCATCCACTTTTGATACACCTTCAAATAAAAGCACCTTAACCATTGTATTCTGTTTCCCAGGCTTGTAAAAGTTTCTGTGATGGAGCTTTGATCTTGAAATTTTACTTTCCCAATTTGTCTGTCTTCTTTCATTCTAAAATCAAATGCAGTTATCAGAGAAGTCCAGGGCTTCTTTTCATCTTGGAGATAGAAAAGAGCTCAATCTGCATCTAAAAGCATGCTCAAGCCATACAGTTTGTTCCCATTATAGAGACAGATACTGAATTATGCAACAAGTTCCCAGTGAGCAATTACATTTTAATCACAGTAAAGATTTTTTTCTGCAGAGACACTTCTATAGATGATTTATTTCAAAAGATAGGAATTGTGCCCATATAGCTTAACTGGGAAAGTGTTCAACTTCCTCAGACAAATTTCCTGGCAGAAAGATTGTTTTAGGAGACCAGTAACTAATATTTAAATCACCTTTCTTTTTTTATTTCCTTTTTTTTTTTTTACAGTAAATCTTTAACACAACATGACCTATGGTAGATGAGTCTTAGTCTGCAGTCCCATTTCGTCACTTATAGCTTGGATTAGAAGCTCCATGAATTATTTTTACTTTTCATAAATGGATTGTGGTGTTTACAGTACTTGCCTTCTGTGCTGCTAAATTGAATAACCATCTAGTATTTCAAAGAATGGCTGAAAATAGAAGTATATTATAGAGGAATGTTCCAGTGCATTTACTATGAAAATTAAAGTCTTGCTGTGGGTAAATAAATGTGATATTGTTCAGAATTAGAGATATGCTTATCATCATGCATTAAACATAAATTAAAAGATATAAGAAGTTATGTAAAAATTATGAAAGTGAATATTTAAATTCACAAGACTTTAAAGACGCTTATAAAGTTCAAGCTGTGCTGCCACAGTACTACCAGAAACATTTGGTATATTCAGCAAAAGGAGGAAAAACATAAAAGCAATGAGTGCATCAAAAAAGAGATGAGAACCTTCCTTTGCTGGCCTTTCTTCCAAGAATTTGAGCATAGTTTATAACTGGTATTTGTGTTCCACTCATAATGGAAATCCCCACATTCAGTTGCTTGCACATTCACTGAAATTCAAAAGATATTTTTGGTTTCAACTGGAAAAAATTGTCAGACTGTGCTAAGAAACATGCCAAATGAACCAGTGCTTTTTACAGAACATGCTTTTCTAGCAAGTATAAACAAGCTTGCCTGTGATTGTTTAATCTGTCTGTGGCATTTTCACCAGCAGAAAGGAGAAAGCTGTGAAATGGCAAATGCCAGCCCCTTATGGATTTACAGAACACACTCAAAAATTTCAGCTACACTCAGGGTAGCACTGTCTGGTGAATGTTGTCCATGGACTTCAGAGTTCTGCCAGGTTGCTGCAGCATGCACCACCCTGAGATTCCAGACAGATTTTCATTAAGTACTTTTTAACTGGCATAGGCTGCATAACTAGTTGCCTGAATCCATGTGTCTGGCTATTTAAACAAACAAATAAGTGAATAGATAGACAGATGCTTAACATGGATCAATGCCATGCACTGCATAACTATGCAGTTTCCATCACAAGAGGAGGATTCAGGACTTGCATTTTACAACCGGTAACCAATTTTATTGAACTCTATGAAATATAAATGGATGAAGAAATTTTATAACCTGGACTGCAGGATGCCTTCTGATCTTCTCTTAATGCTGAATACTTGCAGTGGTTTTGTACAAGGTAAAAAAATAAAAGCTTTGACAGTTGCAATGCCTAGCCGTAAACAAAACACGCTGGGACATTGGGGAAATCACTAAATCACTTAGCACAGCTTGTTCTAATTCTTTTGTATGCTGGAAGAGGTAGTTTGAAAGTGCAACATAATAGACATTATTGTAGCATTTCATTCTACAATAATTTATCTCAGTATATAATATTCAGTAATAACCTGAATGTAATTATTTATAGGTGTGCAGTAACTTCAGGACAAGATACTTTTAGCAGTACATGTTGACTTTGGTCTTTCAAATATTATTGTCCAGCTGTTAGCTGAAGTCTTTAAAATTTCTTGATCTTTAAAAATCTTTAATATCTTAAAGAAATATCCAGGAGCAAAGATAATTCTTCCAGTAATCTATGTTATCCACACTCACAATTTTAACATGTGACCAAAATTAAATAATTTTGATCAAACCACAGTTGCTAACACAGTAGCCAAGAATCTTTTTTTTTCTCCAAATACACAACCCAATGATAAAGCAAGTGTAATTTAATAACTCAGAAATGGGATGGCAGCCTACACATAGACCTCATATTTATTTATGTCACTTCTTGACTATTTAAAGATAATGTTATGATTTTTGTGCCGTATTTTCTAGTTTTGAATGTTTGAGGTTGTCAATATGAAGCTGCAATAAAGCTGTGATGGAAGATTTTTCTGATGAGACCCATAACATTTGGTGTGCCAAATAAAAATAAACAAAAGTAAACAAACACACATTATTAGCTAGAAGTGTAAAAAAAGTGAAGGAATTGAGTTAATACATTCAGATGTGTTAGCAGGGTTTGTTATGAACAGGAATGTTGAGAGTCTAAACAGTATTTTTTCTCCTGTTTGCTGAAAGTACTCTCACACTTATTTTTTCACTCTTCTTTTTGGTCTATCTAAAAAACTGTCTTGTCTGGATTTTTTTCTTTCCTCTTCTATGGTCAACTTCTCCATCTTCTTTTTACACCCTCCATTTTTGACCCTTAAGCTCACACTACCATGACAATTTTCCTTCTTAATCCGTGACAGAGAAGCTATTCCTTCACTTAAAACAAATTCATGAGCATACCTATTGTACTTAGTCAGTGTTAGCTCAAAACTTTGAAGACAGGAAGTGGTATGTAAAGGCTCAGTGCCCCATTCAGTACTCCATTCAAATAATGCACCCACTGTATTTAGAGAATAATTCAAAGGTGCTTGGATCCCTGAAATAACAGAAGCATGTTTCATTTTCCACCATCCCAATCAGAGCATGCTGTATTATTATAGGTAGACTATTTTACTTCACTGAGGTGGGAGGAAACCTCAAGAGTAAAGCCAACACAAAGTTTGGTATTAGCATGCCAATAGCCTCTGATAGAGGCTTGCATTGCTAATGGCACTAGTAAACCAGCTTCTCATTATGCTTTCATAACATGAGAGTTTTGAAAGGTAAAGGGTAAAGAACTACCTGCTTTATTATTAGTAGAGACTTTCCTGTTGAATATATAGGGGTAGGATCTCATCCCAAAGGTTTAGTTGGGGGAAATTACCTGATTTATTTATGAAATACATTTTCATTGCAAATGTGCTTCAGGTTAGTAAATATGAGGGCTACAATCAGAAGGATGACTCAGGAGGACAACCCTACCACATACAACAATGCTGTTACTTTATCATATGAGGAGTATGAGCATGCTAGCTCAGAAGCTACAAATTTTGATCAGCCTCCTTAGTTTTGCATTGTTTTTCCATAGATGCTGTACTGTAGCCTAAGGAACAGGATATTTAAATAGGTTTTCTTCTAAAATTAAAAGGTGAATAGCTATTATTTTCACCTTAGATGATTTATTCTTTTTGTCTTGTCAGCTTGTGAAGCCACAGTCACCTACCAGAAAACTTGCCCTTACCATGGATTGCCTTTTGCCCCAAGTCCTGCTTTATTTATAACACTCCTGGCTAGTAAGCCCTTTAAAATTTTACTCACGGGCACACAACAAAAGCAACTAGGAAATCTCTTTGTCTCTTCCCCTAGTTTCACTGTGATCTCATAAATCTAAGATACGTTTGTATAGCCTCTGATGGGAACTTTTCTGAATATGTACTTTTACTGAGCATTTAACCATTTCAATAGATAGCATCCCTTCACTTGCAAAGATTAAATAGAATGAAGTCATTAGGTCACTAGAAACAGCAGCTTTGATTGACACTTTACACTCAGAGAATAACTGCATGGATTTAATTTAAGGCACAACCCCTCCCTCCAAACAGTCAAAATTCCAAGGTACATAATATCAAACAGAGATGTAAAACTGGTGTGGGAATAACTTGTAATAAGAGATAGAGTAGCCATTAAAATTAATTTACTTACAAAATTCCATTGTGACTTTCCTTTTATACGTAAATATCAACTGCCTTTACTCTTTGGTCACTACCTTAGAATGGAATAGAACACAGCATAAATTTCCCAGCCACTGTCAAGAATTCGCATTAAGATCTTTGCTCAAGAAAAAACAAAGTAAGAACAAATTCTGAAACTGTTTAGGAAAGATTGTGAAAATAAACATAGTCATGAAAAACTGGATTTGTTCCTCTTTTTCTTTTAATTGAAACCTATTTTCCCAGTTAATTTTCCAACTATTCCATGGCCTGAAAAATAACAGAAAGAAACCTCACAATTAGTGCATTCACTTTCCTTAGAATTCTGAATCATCAATTTCTCATTACTAGAAAGATTTAAAAAAAAAACCAAAACACAAGCTTTTAAAAATCTTTGTCAGCTGACTTTTGCTGGCCAGCATCATTTTGGCATTCTGATGATACAGACTTATTTTCCAACACTGGGTACTGCTTAAGGGATTTCAAGATGCCTGATTTCTTGTACATTTTCCCTTTTTAACAATGCTGAGTTTGTGAGCAATTTGGATTTCAGAGCCACTCTAACTTCCAAAATCTGTTTCTAGGCTTTCATTGTGAGATTAGCAAGACTTTTACAGACTGCTAATGATGCAACAATGTATTGCAAATAATACTGAGGTATTGAATCATTGACTTTACAGTAACATATGTTTTCTGATGCTCTTGTGATTTTCTCTCACTTAAAAAAATAATCTATTCAGATCACCCAGAAATGGTTGTATTTTCTAGTAGAATACAGAGAAGGAATGCCACGTTTCCCATTCTTACTCAAAATCTCTTTTACCTGCTAATGGTGAAGGAAAATGAACTAAAGTACCTGGCACAGGTGCTGTCCTCCTGTAAATAACGTTTCTTAATCATCAGGTGACAGAATCAGGCTCCTTATTTATGGTTGCCCACCCCTCCCAGACTGAAATGATGCCTGTCTGGAATAAGAAAAGGCAAGCATTTGGGCTCTGCAAAGGCAGTTTAATGCACTCTCAGTGACCATGAATACAAATTCTCCCAAGCTGAGAGAAGGTGGGGCAGAACACAATTTTGTGTCTAGAGTGCTCACCTGAACCAATTGGCCTAGGGATACCTCTAACAACCGATATTTAATGGTGATGTTTGGAAAATAAGCCGTCTGAACTGCATCCTGCAGCTCTGAATTTATTTAGGCAACGTAAATTTTTGCAAACTGGTTGAACTTCAGCTGGGTATGGTTCGTGCTCCACACATACTGACAGCAACAGAGCGTATATTCTTTACTGAGAGGCAAGAAGCATTGTCTCAGGGGCGGGATAAATGCAGCTGTGACTCCTGAGCTGGGCCGTGGTTCTTCAGCTCAAATTGCAGAGAGAGAGGCTCGTGTCCATCCTAACCAAGACAAATGTGTCTGAAGTCTGCCTGCACTACACTTGGGCAGACTATGATACTCTTAATGTCACCTTTAGAGATTTGGGATTGAATTCTTACCTTTGTGGGAGTTAATATATGACATCCATGGCTTCACTTAAACTTTTAGAATATGGGATTTGGGAAAGGATAAATGGGATTCATGTCAAATAATGTGAATAATTTCACTCAGAAATCATAAGAGTTGAACTTTAAAATGGGGGGAAAGTTATTGAAAGACTTCAAATTTATTTACAATGTGAAAAACCAGGTGTGTGCAACTGACATTAGGCAGAATCAGATGGAGAATTATTGTTACATTAAAATTGCCAAGACAGAAAGTGATGTGCTGTGACCTCACAGTGTAGTCTGCTTTTGGTTCAGGAGCATTGTGATTAGCATTTTTGTGGGGTGAAACACAGAGGAGAGTAATTCAATTCAAAGAGGAAAAAATTGGAGGGGAAATTGAAATACTTTTGAGGTAAATGCTTTTAATGAAAGAACTTTAGAAAATTATCGTCTTGGTGAGATGGAGGAATTGCTAATGTGGTGGAACTTAGATTCAATTACAAATTTATAACATTCACTCTTGTCTTAAAGGAAAATCAAAACCAGGAAAACTTTGCAGAGGAAGTCAGGAAGGAAGGAATGATTATACATAATTTGATTTTCTTTTTCTTCCTTCACTCATATTTAATAAACACTTGTTGAAATTCTGATCAAGGATTCATTTTTTGAATAACACCTTATAATGAAATATTATGTAAACAATGGATACTGCAAGAGCAAAATCAGGCTCTGAGAAAATATGTATAACACCCATCTTTCCTAAAGACGGCACTTCTTTGTTGCTGCATTTAAAGTAAGACATGCATGCATATGTAACAATATGTTAGATATTAAATAAAAGATAAATCATTATTTGTTTTCACCTTTTTAACACTAAAAAGCTGCAGCAAATTTTGAGGTACTACAAATATACTGACTCCTGTAAACTAATCTCACTGAGTTGTGTCATAAGTAGCAAATACTCATTATATTTTAGAAGAACAGCCTGCTTAACTTACAGAAATTTCACATAACCTTTTTCAAAACAGAAATAAGAGTCGAGCTTGTGCATTCAGTATTTTTACTAGAGCACATATTTATAGCTAAAAGCATCATTCTTTTTATAAAGCTGCAGCAAACCCTTTGTATTACAAAGGTGGTGAACACAAACTCTTAACTATGGTATTGCACACGTTCTTTGACACTGTAACACTAAACATGTAATCAATAAAAGCTCATTAAATACTCCCAAGCAACAGCAATGACAACAAAAACCCAACAAAAAAGACCAGTCTAATCGGGGAAATCTGCATGTTTTAAACAGCCAGTTGAAGGTCTTGTCCATCAATGTCTATTTCAATTCCGAGGGCACCATTGACAAGCAGCTCTGTGCTTCACTCAGAGACACTGGTCTGTGAACTGATTTGGAGGTCACCTGTCATTTTGAAAACACGATCAATACAATCCCGAAACGGTCCTCAGATTCATTTAATAAGTGAGAAAGGAATAGGTCAGTTATGCCCCAGTGAGTTGCCTGTTATTTTCTGAAAGGCTTTATTTTTTTATCAGTGTACATCAAATTCCCTTTGTGCTTTTATAAGTAATGGAATTTGCGTATTTTCATACTGAGAAAATCCCTGAAGAAGACATATTAGCATGTTCTTTAATTAAATATGGGTGAGATTTCCCATATTTTCACGTCCGTGAACTTGGTTTTAGTTCTAAAGTGAAAACAAGCCCTTTCACTGATTGCTTAATGGTTTGTCAGTCTTACACCAGAGAAAATAACATGAAGTGAATAGCAGGAGGCAAGGAGAGCTAAAATGGCATTTCTGATTTAATTCTTGAAACCACTAAAGTCTACAGGTAATAAATGGTGTTTAAAATAAAAAAAACACAATGTCTTGCTTAACCAGTAGTCAAAATCATTATTTTCTGTTAAATGTACCTGATAAAAACAATACTTTCTTTTCAGCTGAAAAAGTTAATTTAAGTCCTTTGTATGAAAAAAATTATTATTGCTGCTTTGTGATGGGAGGAAATAGAAGTTTGCATAACAGTGATGAAAAGTGGTTTTCCACCCATGATGTCTAACCATTAAATTGATTGCTCCACCTATTTTAAATCTAGGTGGAGATTTAAAAATTGCACATATTTTCTTGAAAACACAGAAAGTATTTTTCAGAGTAATGTTAGAAAATAGCAGCAGAACTTCACCAAGCCTAACTGAGGGGCCATACCTCAGCAGAGACAGCAGCCTTGAGCTGTACATGCAGTCCCAGGTGAGCACAGCTGAGAGGTCTCACTTCCCACTGGCTCTAGGTGACTCAGCAGGATCCAGACATAAGGGAGTAAAGAATGAGGGGAGAAACCAAAAGAAGGTGGAGCCCTGACTGTGGGGCTCCAAAATGCAGTGTGCTCTGGACCACTAGAAGATGCTCAAAGCAGATAAAATGTGGTCTCCCTTCTTCCTCACCTTGTCCCTTTCAAAGGGACACGAAAATGAAATAAACGTGTGCAAGTCATCTTGGCAGAAGCCAAAACACCTCCTTCACAGTTACCTGTTAGCAACAGCCTGTCTTCCACCTGGAATGCAGCTGTCTCCTCTTAAATCCAATGAGATTCAGCCTCAGCACCTTTTTAGCAAAGTCCAATCCTATACAAATCCATCATCCCTCATCTCTCGTGGCATTTGGTCCCAGCCATTTGACCAGCCTTGAACTCTTGCTTTCTAGGCACTTCGCTAGATTGTCTGCCATGTATCAAAGGTGGAAATTCATTGTAACATGTTGTCAGAGTTCTGCTTGTTCTGCAGAATTAGCAGTTTAATGCTGTGGCAGAAAAATGGCACACACAGTGTACTTGCCACCACTGCTGACTTCCCTGGCCTCTGTCCCTCAAACTGTAGGTCTTCAGTCCCAGAGCTAGATCAACTCACATGACCTTAGCAGCAGCTTCATCCTAGTGTTTTCCAAGGACCTTTGCTCAGTCTGCCTTGTGATGGAGTGTCTACAAGAGGTGAGCCCAGGGCATGACCACCTCAGTTGGTGAAAATGTCCCCTGCATGTGCAGGAGATTGCTGAAATAATTGCTAAGGCCTACAGGCTTTTTGATTCAGTACTATTTGTACACTGCTTTCTAAACCACTTCAAGATGCCTGGCATTTACTTTATTTAAGATCCCTTTATTGGAGGGATGAAAGATCTCAGGATTGGCACTTTTGTTCTGACTTCCTTAACTTCATGTTCATCTTTTTTGGATTGCAGTAACATGTGCTAGCTGCCTCAGGGTTTGCTTCAGATGTGTGTGTCCTGTGAAGAATAGCTTGGCATCCTTTCTACCCACTGGATTCTCTTCACATCCTGTAGATGTTACTTTTTCTTTGAGGTTCATGTAAGCCAGAGTTTCTCTGCTATGTAATATTACTGAGCATTTGTCCAAAATATGATCAGAGACCAAGTCTTCAGTATATCTGGGAATAAAGCAGCACCTCTTCTTCATTGTTCTATGGAGTGATCTTGAATCCGTGCACATCTTTTGATGACCTGTGATGTTTCATACCCTTTCAAGGCTTCCAGGTACACTTTGGTAATTTTTAATGCCTGAAGTTATTGTTCTTCTTACATTTCCCGGACAATCACTTACAAAGACAGCAGCAGGAGCCATGGGATATTTCTCCTACCTATGTCTAACTCTTCTCACTTGCAGCCTACTCTTCTGTTAATGATCTCCATATAGGTTACAATTCAAATAAAATAAAAAGAAATTCCAAAAAAACTCAATAAAAATCCCATTTACTAAAAATTACTTTCTTTTGAAAACTTTACTAAGTCATCTATCTAGACATTCTTGCAAGGAATTCTGCCAGGAATTGTGAGAAAAAAATTGGTTACCTTATAAGAAGAAAATGGTGCTCATATGCCAAATTCCAGGCTTCTGTGCTTGACATAAGACATAAACAGTCGCCCCATGGGGTAATTTTGCCTTGCCACACCAATTAGTTCAGAACCACAGATCAAGAAAAATGAGTCAGACTCCTGGCCAAGGACTAACAGTGTTGGAAAAAAAACCAAAATCAAAACCATGGTTTGGATAGTGGATGCAGTATATCCGTATCAATAAACACGAGAGTCCATCTGGCAACCTGCACAGCTGGCTAACTGGTCTCATTTAACACTGGGTCATATTGGAAGCAGGGGATTGTGCTGAAAACTCCTGTTCACACACAGCAATTCATGTAAATTAGCCTACTATTCAGTAGGAAAAAATGAAAATCAAGTCAGTGGGGGTTTTTAAAGTTCCTTCTGAATCTACTGACACTAGTGGTAATTTGGCTTTCACAAGGAGAAAAAAGAATAGAATATGTAGACTGACAGTTCAAGTGAGTTTTTTTTTCTGTTCTCATAGCATTGGCAAGAATATATTGCCTCATGCTTGTAGATCCTCAGAAGTTGTGTAGTGCTTTTTTCTTTTTTTCTTTGTTTACTAGATAGCAAAGCTGAAAGCCATATTATTTTCTGAATAGACGAATTTCTTCTAGTTTCACCTGGAAACTTTCTTATCTTGAAAAGCCTTTATCAATTTCAAGAGCTGTTCATATTGCTAAAGTAGGAATCTTTCTTCAGGTGACAAAAATGGGCATATTCTGTATGTTATAAGGAAAGGAATGTGATTTATATTCTCACCTTTTTGCACTTGCTACATTGTCTGCTGTTAAAGTACAAGTACTTTAACTGTAGCTGTAGACATTTGCTCTTTCTATATAAGATAAAAACCTACGGACACACTTTCACCACAGAATTCTTCTGGTGTCAGTGGTTTCTCCAGATAAAAAGTCAGGAATAAAGGAGTAAGTATTCCTAAAGAAAGGCGATTGCACCGGGAGCAACATAGAAATACCTCAACCTTGGACATACCTATTTAAATCTACTTGATCCAGAAAAAATTCTAAAGATGCAATAAAGCTGTGCAACAGACAGAATAGCTGTTAAGGCAGGCGCAAGTGAGAGGGAGGAGAAGGAGTGAAGAATCCCCAAATGACAATTGTTACGGATTTCTCTCCAGCGGTAGTTCTTGTGAGTCTTACCCACAATACTGGCATTTGAAAGTATTCTGAAAGATCCACTTGTGTAGTGCACCTGCACCTATCTCTACCTCTTTTTTTTCCTCCTTTTTCCAGTATTTAAAATATATTGACAAACTACAGAGTTAGTACTGATCTGTGATAAGCCAATGAGCCTTTCTCTATTCATTAATTCCTGATTCATGGAAGTAAACTCTTGCTCAAAATCTGAACACTTTATTCATAAATAAAGTTATATGAGATGGAGAGAAAATAATTTGGTTTGGTTTATTAAAACTCCAGGTGGCACAGTGTATTCATCAACAAATACATTTCAGAAGTTTGTCTGACAGTGCACTGTGTGGTATAAGCATGAGAGAGATTGCTATCCTAAAAACAGCATGTGTCAATTCAGCATGGATTTCCTGGTGTGAAGCATGGGGGTTCTTGTTATTGTTATGGAAACTTGGAGGCTCTTTATCCAGCCATAGTCCTAGCTAGACTCATCCTTGCTTTGCCTGCATCTGGATGACACCTACATCACGTCTAAGTGCAGTGATATGTCACATCCCATATAGCTTTTTAACAGGCAGCTGCACCCAAACTGCTCTCAGGAGCAGCCAACTTGAGCTTTCTCTCCCCTTAGTGATTCCTGAGGGATATCCAATCTCATGGGCCAAAACTCCACCACAGAGATGACCCAGCAGGTGTTCCCTGGTGGAACTTAAGACACCCTTTAGCCTCAAGTCCTAAAAGCAATGCTCAGCTGAAGAAATTATGCCAGTATTGTTGCTTTCTGCTGGCTAAATCACATATAACATGGAGGATCTGAATAACTTCCTTGAAACAATAATAATTCCTAATAGTAGTGTTTCAGCTGAGGTAACATAAACATAAATGCAAGAAAGGCTGTAGGAGGATTATCTACTATTATGCCAAATGCTATCCTTGAGGAAAAGTATCCAGAAGACAGAAGCTCCATCAATCAGTGGGGTTTAGTTATTTCACTGAATCCTAGTGAATCTGGACATGCGAACATCATCTGTCTATTACATAGGTTAAATATGAGCAATATAAGATTTAAATGCTTCTTTTGTTTTCCATTTTGAGAAAAGTCAAAGGGTCTGGCAACTAAATTATTAAAATGGAAAAATATTTTTATTTATTAAGTAAATATTATTTTCAGGACCTTTTTTAGGTTTTTTTCCACACTTTTTAAATACTGTGCTCACTTTGATTCTGCATTTGACTCATTTAGTCTTTTTTAACCATGTTATGTTTGCATCTTCTGTGTGACATTCAGCACTACATGAACATTTCCCAACTTCCCAAAGCAATTTCCACTTTAAACATATTTCATGAACATTAACATTATTTTACAAAAGCTCTTTAATGTTTTGCCTTTGATTTTAAAGGCAAGGTACTTTTTGTTTATTTGTTTGTTTTGCAAGGTTTTTTTTTTCACTTCTTTTAAGCTATAATGAGGCATCACCCTTTCTTTTTATATTTTTTTTTTAAATTGGAGAATTAATAGATTGGCAAAAAGATCACAAGTACTCATTTTATACATTTTCTGAAAAGCTTTGTGGTGCTGATTACTAATTACTCTGGGAGTGTTCTCTGCTTTTTTGGAACTTCATTTGCAGGGTACCAAGAAACAAGCAATCTCAGCACAAGTAAAATGAGGTACCAGGCCATTGAAAATGCTTTCGTTTGGGCTTCATCTGTTATGTGTTGAATATTTCTAGTGATCTGCTGAGTAATTTGCACCTCATTCAAAAGGAACTGAAGAGGCTGCACATTTTGCTGGACCGTTCATTTCTTTGTGAGACACTGCCACTCTCACTGAACAGCATTAATGACATTCTGGCTGGGGATTTGAACTTACCCTTGACAAATATTTTTGACTGAGAAGATATTTCTAGGCTGCTTGTAACTTGCTAAACATATCTATTTAGAAAAGAAGAGCTACGTTCCACAGTCTAGCAGCCTAAGATGACTCATATAGTTCCTGAATACAAATCAATGCTTTGGATAAGAGAGGACGGGCTCCAGCATTCACTGTCAGTCAGACAATGAAACGAAGCAGATGTCGGACACCACTCTGCATTTAGCCTGACCGTCTGGGGTAGCTGTCTTGCTTTTAGCAAAATAAAATATAAATTCATAAATGGAATTGAAAAAAAGGAAATGAACCAAAGAGTCTCCCTGTGTGCACACATATGCATTTATTCCTAGGTTTCTGTAGATTACATAAAATAAGTCTCCCTGTGCATATGAACCAGGGAGCTCATTTTCCTTTTACTTTCATCCAGCCTTGTAATTTTGAAAAACAATGGTGTTATACATTATTAAACATACTTCAGACACAAGCATCTGAGTGAATGGTCAAAATATTGCAATATGGTGAGATTGCTTCAGGAAATATATATTCAGGTAAATTCTCCCAGATAATAGTGTATAAACTATTGTGACTTTAATATCTGGCATTAATGTACCTGAAAATGTTATAGTTTAGGTTGAGTCAGCTTCTGTTAAAATATATTCGTGGTACAAAAATAAAACATAAATCTATGCTGTATGCATTTGGGGGTTTTTTACCCATACTGTAGCAATATAAAAATCCCATTATTTTATTTGTGGGTTTTTTAAACTTTTAATAAGAAAAATAAGGATACAAGTTCTAATAGTAATGCAAGTAAGAATAGGTAATGTGATGACATGTGGAAAGTAAACTCCTAAAAACCAAATAGGCAGGGTCATCCCTCATGAATATATACCTTAGGGCTAGGGATATAAAGGTCTGTCTTCATTGTGTGAAGATAAATCAGAAGAAAATTCAAATAAAGCAGTAACTAGTGCATACTACTGCACTACAGGGATTTCACTTAGGATTGCAGTCACATGAGGTTCTTAGATAGGCAGTGAAGAAAAAAAAGGCACTGTTGCCTAAAAGCCTCTTTTATGACATCCTAGTTTGCACTGTTGAGATCTTTGCTACTTCCCATTAACTATAAATGAAGCCATGGGTGACTACATTGCTGCCTTAGGTGTTGATTTTATGTGCCACAAATAGGTGAAATGAATCAGATCAAAGCAGTCAAGTACATGGAACTGGTAGTGTGTTTTGAGATGTCTGAGAACATGATGTGTATAGAGCACTTACGCATCACTTTTGGGAATCTCAAAAGCAGACAGGGAAGCAGTTCAGTCCATGCAGTCATACAAGGTTTTGGCAAGTGCTTGAGAGTAAGAGAGAGGCCAGGGGAGTAAGATGAAAGCATCAAAAGAGTGATTTTATCCAGTGAGCACTGCAATGCCAGAGCAAGTATTAAAATGGTGGAATTTACATTAAACAGTGAGAAAGAAAAGTAAATATCAAAATGCTGCAGAATGTGGCTGAGCATCCAAGGAAATCTTTAGTATGTTTAGTTCACTTAATTGCATGTTTGCTTCACTTAATTGCAAAGTGAGCAGAAGTTACAAATTCAGAGAGTCCACATTGAGAGAAAACCAGAAGCAATAGAGCAACAGAATTTCAGTCAGGAAGAAGATGAAGGGAACCTTCAGAGGAGATGGCAGAAGTAGCTGGCAATCCTAACCTCTTAGCCCTGTCCTCCATGGTCAGGAAACATAAATAGCAAGGACAGCTCTTTGAGTCCCACATTCAGGAAATTATATCCAGCATTCATCTTCCTACACGAGTGGTATATTTATAGAAATATTGGTTTTATCATTACAATTTGAATACTACATTGTATAAATTAATTAGTCAAAAAGCATTAATTGGAGTATAACATACCTACTTCAACATCATGTATTTGTTTTGAATCAACAGCTCTAGGATACGATGTGCAATTAAGAATACTCTGAGTGGATTCACCTTGAGATTGTGAAGAGTTAACTCCCTCTTTGGGCTTTGGGCATGATTTCTTGGTTCATTTTCCTAGTATCGATTGGATTGGTATTTTGGTTTTTTGTGCTTTCAGAAATTTTGCTGTTCGTATTAAAGTAGGCAATATTTTCCCCCTCCCTGCATCACCCACACTCCCCCACCTTTACTCCCAGCAAAAGACTGATTAAGAGAACACTCTTTATATGGAACATTGGTCTAAATCTTCTGCCTTTAGAGAATTATCCTCAGGAAAACAAGCAGAATACATAAAAGTGTTCTGCCATCAAATACATGAATCACCAGTAAACCTGTTAATTTTTTTTTAAGTTCTGAGTCCACTCTTTCCCTCTGCCAACCTCTATTTCAAATAGGAACATAGGAAACAATAATCTTCTGGAAGTGTTGATTTTCTGCTAAATGTATTAATTTAGCTGAATCCAAGAAATGTGCACTGTCGGTAGCAGGAATCTTGCACCCAAGCAAGATCCTTCTCACTTTTGCTGCAAGCTTCAGATATTTTAGCACTGCACCTAAAAATCTGTTCCCCATTTCCCATTGGTGTGGTCCTTTGCTTCTGCTGTTGCTGCTTCCAAGGCCAGTACACAAGGGTCTTCATGGGTGTCCAGGACTCCCAAGAATCAGGGATCATGACTGAGCCCTGGTAGCCCCTGGGCTATGGACAGAGGTCCCAGGAATGGCTTGGTGTCCTCAGAGACTCAGTGCCTACTTTCACTGCCATGAACATCCTTACTCTTCACAGCAGCTTCCCAGCCTGGCCAAACACTTCTCAAAGTCTGTGATTCCTTTCAGCCACCTTTCACCATTGGCTGCTCACTTGAAATCTACGCTTGGGCTGCTGCCACAGACTTGCACTTTGTTCCCAAGAAGAGCAGAAAAAAGCTTATTTGGCCTTTGTGTTTGAGAAAGTAAAACTCAATTTTTTGTTGTGGTGCTGAAAAAAGCTTTTTACTGATTTTAAAACTAAAAGTAATTGATCTGAATGTTGAGTAATCACTTCAAGGTTTAGTTTAAAATAAACAGTTTTCATCAGACTAGACACAAGAGCAAAGGATGAAAGGTTTAAAAAAATATAGCTCATTCTGATTGAACAAAACATCTATAATTTATAAAACATTTGGCTAGACAGGTTGAAGCCCTTTCTTGTGTGTTTCAGATGCCACGACTGTTAAATGATAAATACAAAGTGTCAAATTTTCCAAAAGTTCATTTGTTATTTAAAAGCATGTAAGCAGTCTTCCCTGCAAGCTTCAGGAAAAGCCCGTCACACCCTGAACAATTTCCTGGAGCAAAAATACTATGTCTCTGAAGGAAAGTCACAGCTTCCAAAAGCTGTGGTCTCACTTTTACAATATCCTACATTAATGATCCTAGATCAAATTGATAATTTTATACAATCTGACCAAACAGTTCTTTGAAAGGTTCTGCTAGTGAGGAAGGGATATCTTGGGACATAAATTCAAAGAAATCAATAGATAAATGACAATTTCAAAGGGGAAAACACTGATAGATAAGCCAGTCTAAAATCTATCTTTGGAAGGTCTTATTCCTTATTTTATTGGAGGAAGTATCACTTCCTCAGACATTGCTAACCTGCAGAGCTCTCTGTTATCTCATTCTGTGATTTTGAGAGACAAGTAAAAAAAACCCTGAAAATTCTAGTAGAGTAGGAGAACTAGCAATAAAATAATGATGGATCAAGCCTCAGAAAATTAAGCCTGATTCAGCTAAATTCAGCTAACAGCAGCTGTGAACTGTTCTGGAGAGGTTTTTCTGTGTAATTGGGAGCAGGAGTCAAACTTCAATTGTGCAGCATCCTCACTGCTGGCAACGCTTGAGACAACCCACCTGGCATCTTTCTGCCACATCTGCCTAAAATGAGATTAATCTGTTTTTTAAATGGAACACCACATCCATTGTTCTGTTATTCCCACCTTTTCTTGGGTGAGGAAGTTTTACCGTGGTATTAAGCTATCTGGATATCAAAACATCACGTTGCCAATAAACTGGTGTCCTTGCACTTTAAGTTTACTTTGCTAAGTAGCATTCTTTAGTGTTGAGGTATATAGAGAAAGCTAACAAGTTCAATTATAATATCTATTATATTTTTCAATCTTTCTCCATTGACTATCATCTGTAAACTTTATTCTTCCTTAACAGACATTGTTTCAAAACAGGTTATTTCTTGTGAGCTCTAAATTATATGTGTGAAAATAGTATGACTTCAGAGACTGGGAGCTTCTGGAGGTATAATGCTTATTTTATACTGCATTCTTGGAGCATGTCTATGACATCATATTTATAGAATCGAGTAGTTCAAATTGAAAGAAATGTTTAAAGATCACCTAATCCAGTCCTTCCTTGCCATGGAAAGGGACATCTTTCAGTAGATAAGGTTACTCAAAGCCTCATCCACCATGGCCTTGAATGCTTCCAGAGATGGAGCATCCACAACTTCTCTGGGTAACCTGCTGCAGCTTTTTACCATCCTCATCCTAAAAAATCTCATCCTTATGTGCAATTTAAATCCACCTTCTTTCAGCTTAAACCCATATCCTCTTGTCCTACCACCACACACCCTTACAAAAAGTCCCTTTCCAGTTTTCTTGTTAGTCTTTTTTAGCTATGGGAAGGCTGCTCTAAGGTTTCTGTGGAGGGTTCTCTACGTGAGGCTGAACAACCCCAACTGTCTCAGCCTGTCTGCACAGAAGATGCATTCCAGCCTTCTGACTCCTTCGTGGCCCTTCTCTGAAATCATTCAAATGTCTCCAAGGCTTTCTTCTACTGGGAAGCTCAGGACTGAATGCAGTTAGTATTTAAGTTAAAAAAAGCCACATTACTTTCGGTTCAGTTGCACTGCCTGTGTCTCATGTGACTCAATTGGCTATTTTGGTATGGATGTTGAATTATGGGGTAGACTAAATATGATCTAGACACAGCTGTACTGGACCATCTGGCTTTGAAAATTTAAGCCTGGTTTTAAAAACTGTGGCCAAAACCACCGAGTGGTGCTATATAGTGCCACAGATCCATTGTTTTTCTGCTATGGAACTTGCTTTCCCTGAACTATGGAGCAGAAAGACAGTAGGCAGCTCACAGAGCTGCATCTTGCCTGTGATCCTTAGAGGTGAATGAGGCTTCTGTGGAAGGAATGCACAGAAGCACCTGGCCACTGAGTGGATGGATCTGGTTTCAGATCTTTACACAGATGTCAGAGATTTTCCCATTTCTTAAGTGTCAGAAATAGTGCAAGGACTTGGATGGGAGAAGAAACCACTAGGGAAAACTCCTCACCTTCTCAAAAAGCTTTTCAGAAAAAATGTAAGTGGCTCTGAATGATTATTTCCAAGTTATACTATCAAATGCTTACAGCTGTTGTAGCTGATCAGTGAAGTCCTAACAATGATAAAATCAGAGCATTCTCCATTTTCTTGTTAACAGGGAAACTGAATAGTACAAAGTAGAATAATATCTCTAGCTAATTTTTATTTTCTTCTTCTTGTTTTTTTTTTTAATTTTGAATCAAGAACAGGTTTTTTATAGTAATTCTCCATTTTTTATTCAGTATATATTTGTCTCTACCAATGAGGACATTAAAAAAAAACCCACATCATTAAATGAATGCCTGTAGGAGTGAGCACCCTATGATGTGTGAATGCTGAGCTGCAAAATGTATCCCATGAGCAGCAGAAAAATACATTCTTTCAGGTACCTCTGCCCCTGTTACTCACCTGGTTTAGATTCATGTTTCTTACACTGTGAGACTGGGCTTCCTGGGGCAGGTATTGACCTATTCCTTGCAAAGCATCAGGAATCCATTCATTGAAAATTAAGTGAAAGGAACATTTTTTCCTTTCTTGTGGGATCAGTTTTACTTATGAGGAAACAAACAAAGTATCTCTGTTCTTTAACCAAAAAGCCAACAGTATTTCTGTGCTTGCCAACTCTTAAATAGAAACAGATTGAAAACAAAAATAAAAATTAAACTGGTCTCCTCACATGTTTTTTTAACAGTGTCAAAAATGAAGCCATTCATTTTGGTATTTTTACCAGCATAGCTCTCAATATTTTTTCTAAAAGGTTGTTTATATTTAGTGTGCAGTTTGTCACATTTTTCATTACTGCAGAGGCAGGCCTAGCCTCTGTTTAAAGTGTGGGAAATCTTGTGTTATCAGATAAGATAGGTTATCACCAGCTGCAAACTGCAACATTTTCGTCCTGTGTTGTGGTGGCAGTTTTCCTTGGAAAGCTTTTTGAAAGCATTAAATCCTCATTTGGATATACTTAGGCAGTAGGTAAGGAGTTTTACCTCACCTGCCAATATCCTTTCCCTGTCTGTGCAGTATTTGAAACTCTGTCAGAATAGGGAGGACACAGCTCTGGTAAGATGCAGGTGACTTGAGCAGAGTTGGAGGCATGGGAAAAAGCACCAGTGGCACTGCTGGGGGTCAGCTCATTGAGGCATCTGCAACTGGGAATGTAGTGCCTGGCTATATTCATACATCCATCCATCCCTATCAAAAAGAGATGGAAAAGGCCAGGGAATCAAGGGAATAATCATCAGGCACTAATCAGGCTCCGTTCTTTCTGCCCCTTATTTTAACCCAAGAGCAAATAGCTTCCTTGTTCCTTTGCTATGCCAAAGTTTGAGCAGGGGGAAGAAAAAGCCTCAGCAGTCTCTCTGAAGCATAGCTGCATTAGTAATGATGTAGTTTTACTCACTACCTGTGGCCCTGCTCAGAGTCACCACCTAACTTTACAGCATTTTTTGTGTGCTCCTTAAAGATTATGCTTTTTTTGGGTTTTTTTTTTAAGCAAAATGAATTGCAAAGCAGCTCTCCTTCCTCTGTCACAAATCCCAGTGGTGGAAAAACAGTTAAGCAAAAGCCTGAAGCACTCTCCTGCTCTTTCTTCCAGCTGCTTCTGAGTGCTAACAAGCATTGCAGCTAATGGACATCGAGTGCTATGACATATGATGTCTTTGAATCTTCAGAAATATTAATGTAGCTGGGGAAAATGACACATAGTGTGAAAAATTTTTGGTATGCAGAGTGCTGAGACTAAAGACAACCAATAATTTCTACTGACACTATGTTGATATCAGCACACAGGGACAAACTCCACTTATATTAGAGACATACTAAGAAAAGTAAAAATAAAGAAGACAGACTTCCCATAAAATCATTTAACTGCAGAATTTTTGACTAAAGCTCTGACACAACTTCCTTCTATTACACTAAATCCCAAATTATTTTCTCACAGAATGCAATGTCATATGTTGTTGGTGGTGAGGCCCTAAGAAAAGCACAGCTCATCAGTTGTATGACACTGCATTTGCCTTTGTTTAATTTCAGATAGTTAAAGTGAATTAAAGTGGTGTCAGTAGTCTCTACCGCTAAATTGTTTTTAATTTGCCTGTTTTAGACAGGCAGTAATTTCTAATAATCATTACCATAGCTAATAATAGTGAAATTTAGGTTTCAATTAAATACCTTGAGAAAGCATGAATTCTCAGAAGTACTGAACTCTACCACTCTGTAATTGGTAACAATATAGATATGGACAGAAACTGGAACTCTCCAATTAAACAACTATTACATTGTAATGCATCCTGTGGATAGAGGGAGAGCGGCATTGTTGTACCTCTTTATTTTAGAAGGATTTTTGAAGTTATCACACGATAATCTTATAAACACACAATGGGAATACTGTCCAGATTAAACAACCATAATATGGACATGAAATTAGTGGAAAACTATTTCAGGAAAGAATTAACTGTGACTTCTTGTCAGAGTGAAAAAAACATTTGTTGTGGTATCACAAAAGTCTGTCCAAGGCTCTGCAATATTTTTCATTCATGATAGTGGAAGAAATATCTTATTAAATTTGCAGATGCTATGAAGTTCTAGGTGTGCAAATACTTTGGAAGATAGGATTTTTTTAAAAAAAATGTATCTCTTTTAATAATGTAAAATATAAGTCAGCAGGAGGAAAGGATTGTATAGTGGCAGGGAAATCCTGTAATACAAATGCAAACCAGTAAATAACATATTTTGCAGAAAAGGACCTGAGGATTATTATGAACTACAAAATAAACATTTTTGCCAACATTTAATGTGGTATTGCGAAGAAATAGATTCTCTGTTGGGACACACAATCCACAAAGCCTCACAAACTTTTTCAAAATAGCTTTCACTTTCTTTACTTCCCTTCCAATTATTTACTTTGAGCAGTGATCCAAAGAAACAGAATAATTCAGATTGGAAGGAAGTTGTTGTTGAACTTTCTGCTCAGAGTCTCTGCCTTACCAGCCTCCAGGTAAGGCGTGACTCTTAAGTCCAGTCATCCAGGTATTTTTTTATCAACCTGGATTTTCACTATTCTGAGCCCAGTGAGGTGCAGTTTTAGGAATGGACATGAGTCAGATGGGCTTGGGAATACTATCAACCAACAAGGTCTAGAAAACAGGACCTAAGGTAAAAAATTAAATATTTGGGTTGCAGAGTCAGAGTAGGAAAGCCTGGAAATTGCTGTAAAAACAGCCTTCCCAATGCATTATGGTAGCCCACAGAGAGATTGTAATGAAAGTAATGCAATCAAATTCACAAGCCTTCTAGAAAATGAATGTGACTCCCACCTTCCTCCCTCCTCCCCACCCCACCCACCAAAAGTATGTCAATAGACATACTTCTATGTCTTCTAACATATTTTTCACTCTCTTACTTTCATAAATTTGATTCATTCAACATGAAGTCATTGTCTATGTGGTCTGTTCAGGATTCCTTGTGTGCAAAAGAGAACAGGATACAAGTCCTTGTCCTGTCTTTGTTTGAATCTATTTGGTGGCAACAAACCAATTTTTTGACTGATCTTTCATGCACTGTAGGAGTCAACAGCTGGATGGTCATTTTTCCCAGAACCTTCCTTAACTCAGCTTCCCTAATTCTTAGGCCGCTTTGCTGCCCATTGTATATTTTCTCTTTATTGGTACACCAAGTTTTTCTGATGGGCTAAAAAGAAAAGGACTGATATATATGATATGCTGTAACCTTGTTGGCATCCTCCTGGAGTTTGTATGCAGGTTCTCCACTGATGAGACATCTGCTATCCATACAGGCCACTCATCACTCTGTGATGTGCAGTTTCTTTTGTTCTTTTTCAAACACATATTTCCAGTTGTACTTCACTCATAATAACCTCCAGATTTTTCTCAAAAAATCTTTACAACAGGTAATAATAAAGTTGCATTTATACTCATTGTGGATAGGGCAAGAATTGATGGGCTTTAAGTTGCAGCAGGAAGAATTAAACTAAATATCAGAAAAAACCCCAAAATTTTCTAAAAAGGCAGCCCTAATCTAGATTTCTAATGAGGTTGTACAATTCTATTACTGCATGATTTGAAAACCAGTTGCTATGGATTGATCTTGGCTGGAAGCTAGAGCCATCACCCAATTGCTCACTCATTCATCTTGCAGTGGGATAGAGGAAAGAGTCAGACAGGTAACATTGAGAATAACTTATGAGTTCAATAAGGGAATGAAAATGAATGGGGTGGACCTCAGTGGGGGGGACCTCAAAAAACAGGAAGTGAAGCAGGGGCAATCATTCACCACCTCCTACCAGCAGACTGATAACCATTTGGTCTCTTGAGCAATAGCTGCTTCAGAAATAGTCCCTGAGTTTTTTGGTGAACAAAAATACACTAGTGTGTGAGATGTCCCTTTGGTCAGTTGGGGTCTGCTGACCCAGATGTGTTCCCTGCCAATCTCTTGCCCACTGTTAGCCACCCACTGCTGGGGACAGTGAGAAACAGAGGAAGCATCAACCCATGCAGACACTGATCAGCAATATCTAAAACACTGGGGTGTGGTCAACACTGCTTTGGTTGTGAGTCCAAACCACAGCAGCATAGGGGCTGCCATGAAGTAAGCTACCTTTATCTCAGCCAGATCCAGCACATCACTTTACTCAAATATATTCAAGAGATATTTTACATTTAGCTGTTCTTTTTTTTCAGGGTTCAATGATTGAAACAAACTAAGAGCAACACATAAAATCACAGGTACAGCTTGGCTGACATCCATACAGCTAAATCCTCTTATACCCAAAAGAGACGGTGACTATGCCTAAATTCATGTGAAGTATTCCTGTTATAAGTTATCACTGGAGCTATGTTCAGCCATTATGTGGAACTGTAATAGCTGGCAAAGACCAAAAGCATTAACAGAAACCATTTTACAAATTAAATAGCATGAATAGTCAGGGACTAGGCCCCTTACTTAATTGTATGGACACATCTTCAGAGTTCTGATCAAGCTGCTTTGCTATATATATAATGCATTTTAGTAAATATTTTATTGTGTATTTTTACCTCTTTTGATAAAAATTAGGTATGTTGAATAATTGTTCTTTTGTCAGAAGGAAGGTACCTTAACACCATGATAAATTGTCTAGCAGTGACATGTGGAACGAAATTGTGTTCTGGAAACAATTGTTCATTAACAAAAAAGAAATAGGGGCAAAAACCCCTCAGCAAACAGCTCTTTCTTTTCACCCACATGGGAGACAAAATATGAGTAATTTTATATGTCCCCCCAAAAACATTTGTGCAGAAGCAAACAGTACAGCCCAAAATTCTTTCTAGTGGCATGTCTGTACCTCTGTGCATTCTGCAGGTAGTATTAACATATATACGGGAATTGTAGGAATGAAGTCCCCTCTATCCATCTGATATGAGATGGTAATTACACAATATTTTTTATGTGTAATTTTTTTAGGTATAGTAATTTCCTGCAGCTTTCAGAGGGGAATTAAATTTTAATTTCTTCTAAATATTTTATCCATTGTGTCCATATATTTCTAGACAGTTCTGTTTGAAGGTTCAGACTGTTGTTGTTTCTAAAATGTCCTAATTTCACATACTGAATAGGACATCAGTACAGCACGTAAAAATAATTTGAAGTATATTCACAAAGATTTCTCCTCCTTTAAAAAGTTTTAAAAATCTATTTTTAAACCTAGGTTATTTATAATATTTAAATATTTCTCTTGCGTATCAAAAAACAATAGCTTTGTCACACTCTGCCAATTTGGCACATGCATACATACCAGCAGTTTTCACTGTCTACTTTAATCTCTAAAGTATGGTTCCTTTGATCAACATCCAGATCTCTATGTAAACTAATATATGACAGATTAATTAATTAAAATTTATCCGTAACTTTCTATATTTTGCCTATTTATATTTTGCAGGAAAAAAAGCATATACTCTGCTAAACCTTGTTATAATATACAGCTTTCCATTTCCTTTGAAATTCACCTCCAGCTCATTTTAGGTCTGGTTCATCTGTTGACTTTGTAGATAGAAAGCAATTGTGTACTGCCTACATGTCAGCTATGCCAATAATATAAATAAATATTCAGATCAATGTTCCTTACATTTGAATTTCCTGTTATTTTATTTGGGACTTGATATTGCCTAGAGGAAATACCATTTAGTTATTTTTCTACATTTTTTTGAAATCTACTTTTCCATGATATGACTTTCAAAAGGAAAGCAATGCAAGCCTCACTGAAAATGTTTGATTCTGTTAAAGTGACACATGTTCCCTGTGGATCTGAAAGTGTACTTCACTAATCCAACCACATAATTTCTCATGGAAAATAATTGTTACAGTATTGTAAATGAAATTCAACTTGCAATTCACTAAAATTTTCTCAGAATTTCAGTTTTTCTGCTTTCAGTTTTTACTTTGCTTGGTTTACTTTACTAATGGACTTGCAGGCCTTGCAGAACTAAAAACTAACTGTAGTTTAAATAATTATTGGCAAAAAGCAGAGGAAATAAGGATTGATCCTGTTAACATTTCTCCTTTAGGGTACAGAAAGCCATAGAAATTATTGCATGTTGTTGAGAACTTTTGAAAGAAAATTTATTAAAAAATGAAATGAACACAAAATAGGTTACTTAGCGTGGATTTAAATACAGTTGTCTTATAACTCACAGTCCCAAATTCATGTTTCTTGAGAGAACACCTTGTGACTTATGAGAGTGTCATTAGTAGCAAGTTCAGAAATTACTTCCATTATGTCAGGTTTTTAAGACTTTAACTCATTATATGCATTTTAAATCTTGTTGGTCATGTAAAGGTTTCTTTGTTAGTATCAAAAATGCCAATGGTGATTGCAAAAATGTAAGTATTCACAGACAATGGTAGTCTATTTAACAGATTAATTATCAGATTTATAACTGTAACATACATATTAGTACATAGAACCCAGTGTACATTTTGGCATTGTAATACATAACTGCATGAATTTATTTCATCTGCATTCACGTGGACATCAGTGGATTAGGAAATTTATGAGAGAAGAATAAAAATATGTTGCTTCCCCAAAGGTTTTGGGGTTTTTATACTTCTGCAGATAAAGCTATAATTGTTCTTGGTGCACACTTTTCTAAAAATCCATACATTATTTACAGGAAACATTTTGTCTTTGTACTCCACTGTGATGCAGCAGTTCCTAAAAACTGGCTATGTTTGTACAGGGAGAGGATTACAGTAACAGAATCTGTAGGATCAAAGCCTTAACTACCTGCTTCACAGAAAACATGGTGAGGTTTTATATGAGCACTAACCATCTGAAACTCATGTCAGGGTCAGACATAGGTGGTAGTTAAAATATAAATGTGAAAATAAAGAAAAGCACAAAAGTAAGAGAGAAAAGGGTAATAAACCTGTAAAAAGGATAATGGGATAATGTTCTGGTATCCTGGTGGCTTGGAGATTTGCAGGAGTGGTGCAAACAATTTCTGGGGTAAAACAAAACAAACAAACAAACAAAAACACACAAAAAACCCCACCCCAAAAAAATCCAAACAAAAAAAACTCACTTGGTTACATCTGTATTAGTAAATTAAACTTGACAGGTATGATTAGAAGATTGTAAAATCAGATGAGCAGGCTCCTCCTCCTTTTCTCTCCTAGAATAAAAAGGTCTTAATCATCCCTCGTGTCTCAAACAGCCTGCATTGTATTGTCTTATTCAAATGACTCCTAGGTTCTGTCTGGAAATATGGATTGAAACCATACTGTGGAGTGTGCTAGCCATTACTGAGGACAGATAGCTGTATGTCAGTGATCAGACCTGTGCTTTTGGTCTGTGTAAATTGCTGCTACAAACAGAGTTGGAGGGGATCATGCAAAGAGAGAGTAAGAGAGTAAGGAAGATCACTAGATCAGGTAAGGGGAGTAAGATAAAGGCACAGAAGTTTTCAGTATAGAGGTAATTGATGACTCAGAATAGGGAAAATAATCTGTTTCAGATATTTAGACTTAGTAGTACCTGTAGTACCTTGATATTTGGCATGTGTTAGTGCCTTCATATAAAGTAGACTACACAATTCAAGGTACTACCTGAAGCAAGTAAGATCTTTATTTTAACAAACCTCCAGTCCTTTCAGAAGGAAAAGTTTGTTTCATACAGCAGATGTTAAAAATCTTTTCTACTCTACTGGTCTCACCTGGATTTAATTGGATTTCTTGATAATCTCTTTTTTTTTTTTTTTGCTATGCTGACTTGCCCTTAACTCCTAACAAGGAACAATATACTGTGTTTCCAGAGAACAACACATGAGCATCTATTTTGCTGTACTGAGACAGTTCAGGGTCCTTCAACCTCATCTACTTTACTTATCATCTGTCCCCATTGACTAATAGTAGCTGCTTAAAGAAAAGGATTTACAAAAACAACAAGACTAAAATCATCATTGATCATTTCCTGGAATATTTTCCCTGTTCTTGTCAATCTGCAACTCAGGGCTTTCTTGATTCAGAAGTAGCTTTCAGTAGTTAGCAAAACATTAATACACTTTCCTTTGGATGCCTCCATGCAAGCGCTCAGCTGTGAGCTACATGTCTAAGCTTTAATTATAGGTAATGCACTGAAATATAGTTAATGAACTGTCTAGTCCAGACAGTCAATAGAACCTCAAGAGAGATTCAGTTCATGCTGAAGTAAACATCCGATGAATAAGCATGAATATGTGGTGTCACTTGAAGTACCCAAGTTTATCTCACCAGCTCTGGTCAAAGAAAAGGAAGGTGTCTTTCAGGTTTGACATCCACCTGCAAGTTTCTCGTGTGCCTGAAACAACACTAAATTTTGAAGTTAAAGCAAATAAGCTGAGGCTTTTTTTAAAATTATTCCAGCTGGACTTTCCTGCAGTGGTTTTACCCAGCTGCTTCTTGAACTGAAGTAATTCATTGAGTCCACAGCATCCCATGGCGTGTATGTTTTGTGAGAGGATATACTCCATTTGTTGTTGTTCTGTTTGTTTGCCAGGTTTTGGTTTTGTTTCTGTTTCTTCTTACTACGTTTTGCATCTAAAACCTCTTTTTCAGCAGGAAGATTGAACCTTTTCTTTCTATTCAATTGATAATAATTTTTTAGATTGCCTTATTATCTAGTGATATCTCCAGCTAGTAGAGCTACACAAGGATAACCACATCTAGTGCATCCCAGACACAATTTTTTATAAATTTTGAAGCACGTCTTGCGAGTTCAATTACAACTTTCCATATAAGTTAGTTGTCCAAACACTCTGCTTATTCAGTCTTGGTCAATTTCCCACTGCTTGATTTTTGAGGCTTTCTTGTCTTGCCAAGTTCTAACTGTCTTGGGATCTTTTACTTTTTGAGACAGTCTTCTATATTGTCTCATGCACTGTCTACTGTCTGCCTCGAATGAAGCTACTTTCCTTTTAAACACACATTTAAGTGCTTTTCTGAAATGATGCCCAAATTGCTAGTCTTCTCAACCAACACATTTTCTTTGTCTAATTCTGTTATATTGTTGTATTTTTTTCAATAAAAACTTCATTACAGTCACAAGTGTTCAAGATAGAAACACATTTTAAATTAAACTGAAAATCAATTAAAATTGAGTTATGGCTAAAAATTTGGGCATAGGTTAAACAAAAATTTTGGAAACCGTGCATCTTTTGTGGAAGTTCAAATTAAGCAAAACATTTTGTTCTACCTCTTAAAGACACATATATATTGAAATCAAGAGATTGATTTTCCTGGAAAAAAATATTTTGGAGAGCAAAACTCAGTGAAATTAACTCAGGCAAAGCATTTATAACACTTATGAAGGTCCATTTTCAGGTAGCTAGAAAACCCAAAGCAAAATTTAAACTTTAAAACCATGAAACTTGTTATGAAGAGGAAAAAGAGAGTTTAAAAATTAAAAAAATTACTCCTGCCAAGTTTTGTACAGATTTAGTAAGAATTCATGCTGTCCTTTGGATGCCTATATCTCAAACTCAAAAAAAATACTTTTAGAATAAACTACTTCAGTTGGAAGGTACCTACACGGATCATCAGCACTTCTTTCTCCGCTTCTTCTCCTCAGGAAGCTGCAGACACCAATGAGGTCACTCCTCAACCTCCTTCTGTCCAAACAGGACAAGCCCAAACTTCTCAGCTATTTCTCACAGGACATTCTTTCCAGCCCTTTCACCAGTTTTCTTGACTTCCTCTGGACACTCTCAAGGACCTTCACATTCTTTTTAAGTGGTGGGGCCCTGCATTGGCCCTCCAGGTGCAGCCACACCAATATTGAATACAGAGGGATGATCACTTCTTTTGACCATCTGGTCATGCTGTGTTTGATGCACCCCAGGATGTGGTTTTCCATTTTGGCTGCCAGAGCACATATTTTCTAAGTATATGAAATCTTGCAATGAGCACAGAGACATTTCATTCATGTTCTTGTACATAGAATAAGAAAAAAAAACAAACATAAAAAGAATAAAATATTTTTCAAATGAAAAATACCTTATAAAATTGTGTAACTTTGTGTTGCCTAAAGAAAAAAAAACAAATGAAACATAAAGAGTAAATGCCATGTTTATAAATATGTATATAGAAATATACATAGATACATGTACATAGCTACATATATAGTCACACGTGTACATATATGCATACATATTTATGTACATATAGATAAGTAGCTAGGTGGTATAAAAACCTGCCAAGAGAGACAAAGAGGATTCTTTTGGCTAAATCTATATATTTTTTTCATTCACATTCCTCTGCTGGATAAAAAATTTGGAGAATACTAAGTGCCCTTCACAAGAAGTACTCTTCCCCATGAAGAGGAAGACAGCTTTAGAGATGGATCTTGCTTGGCATTTTGAACCAAAACATTTCAGAAATTAATGTACAACAAAATGTAATGAATAAATATTTTAGTCTCAAATGAGATATTCTCTTAACCAATGCTAAATAGATTTGTCACTCAATATTCTGCTTGTAGCACTGAAATCAATAGAAACACTTTTCTTTCACATAAATGTCTAAATTTACCTGGAAAAATGTAGCTCACTTTAACTGGAAATATTTTGCTTTAAATTTCCATATGCAAATCTGATTCTTCTGGATGAGTAAAATTGTGAATAAATGTAATTTTCATATGTCTAGGACAAGATTTAAAAAACATTAAATCATAGAAACTCTTTGCAGCTGCAAAATATAAAAACCTGTATATAAAAACCTGCTTTCTCTTCCATTTTGAATATTTTTGTCTTCAATGACACAGAATTGTGGTTAGCCATACTTTTGAAGAGTAGCCTCAGTAAATGAGCAGAGAAAGTTGGCAACAACAGTTGAAATATGTGATAAATAGTAGAGGTTCCTCCATTTAAGGATAATACCAGGGCAGATTGAAAAGTATTTTAGACTTTCAGAATAGAAAAGATTGATTTAAAAAGTAATGTACTTTTCCAAATCACTCAGCATTTAAGCCATAGTGTATGTAAAAAGATTAAATTAGGAGTTCTTTCAATCTCCTATTTCTCCCATAGCCTTCTATTTCATCTTCTGAATACTAAGACAATAACAAGTAGAAAACTCACACAAACTTAGAGAAACCTTCATTATAAGTGCACATTTCCTTCCATGAAAGTTCTGTGTACTTTTCATTCTCAGTAGAGATGAAGTTGGATTACTGAGTGTAATACATCAAACCACACTAAATTTTTGAACACTTATTACTGTTCCATGAAGTTGGACTAAAGTACGGAAGAAGAAAATTTGTGCAGCATTATTTTTTTCCAATTCTCCATCTGGGATAATGTTTGTCTTTTTTTTCATTCCTGTAGCAGTAGAGATGTGACAAAGTATGATTCCATCATTCTAAAGCCATGGAAAAAAATGCTGTGTTGATTATCTCGCTTTGGTGGCTGATAGTGAAAGATGTTTTCCTGTTTCTCAGTTCTGTGTTGCGAGTCTAATCTTGGGAATGTCATCACATCTGTCTACTGCTGCCCTGTAGTTTGTAGTGGGTTTTTTGTTGTAGTTGTTATTTTAAATCTCTGGATGAAAATGTTTTTTTATTCTATCACGTAGATTAATATCTGCTTTGTTTAAAATTTTATCAGTTTTTACTGGGATTTTTTTTCAGATTATGAGCCTGCTTAGAAATAGCAAGACTATGAGAACTAGTCTCTGTAATTTCTTTATGAATGTTAAGATATTGTGGCCACAGGAATCTGTTGCTCTGTGAGGTTTAGCTGCAACAGAATTGCTCACGTTGACTGTTTTACCACTCTGTTCCTGAGGGAAATGCAATCATAATCTAGTTTCTTCCAAACGTGCTGATATTTCAGCCTATGACTTGTTTACAAAACAGGCTGACCAGTTAGGAAGATGAAAAATTATTGCCTCTCTTTCTGGAAAGATATCACTCAGTGTGACGGGGGAAATGATAGTTCGCATATGGGAACCTGCTTTTTTCTATCTTAAGGCAGGTTTCATACCAATACTTTTGAAGAGCAATGTAAAACCCATAAGCCAATTAAAATTGGCACAAGACACATTATTTAATTCTCTGAAATGTAAAATTCAATATTTCTTTTAATTTTATTTTAAAATTTACTTAAGAAATGAAGCATTCCTCAATCTGTAATCAATATCAGAAACTAGGTGATTAATTCATGGAATGTGATACCTCTGATCATTTTTTGGGAAATCTAAGTTTAGCATGCCTATTACTTTCTGAAAAGAGTGTTTTAAGATGTGTCACATTACCTTCATTGTGATAAAGATGTTTTCCATGGTAAATGCTATTGTTGAAAATATGATAGAAATTGTACCACTGGAGTTTTCATAATTATTTAGAAGAAAAACAGAAATTGGAACAAAATCTTACAGATTAGGGCTCTGTAGAGGCTGATGGATGCTAATATTCAAGTCTCTATTTTATTTAGGGCAGATAATTGAACTTGGCTTTACCTCTTTTCAAATAATCTACCTATTTATATCTGTTCTGGCATGTATGGCCTTGCTGCATTTTTGTGGAAAAAAAACCAACAACAACAACAAAAAGAAGCATAGAATCAAAGAACAAGGAATCATAGAATCATTTATGTTGGAGAAGACTATTAAGTTCATTGAGTCCAGTTAACCCAGTACTGCCAAGTCCACCACTAAACCATGTCTCATGGCAATACTTCTACATGTCCATTAAATACCCCCAGGGATGCTGACTCAACCACTTTCCTGGGCAACCTGTTCCAATGCTTGACAACCCTTTCTGTGAAGAAATGTTTTTAATATCCAATTTCAACCACCTAGTGCAACTGCAGGCTATTTTCTCTCGTCCTAGCACTTACAGCCAAGGAGGGGAGACTAACCTCTATCTCACTACAATCTCCTTCTAGGTAATCACAGAATCATTTAGTTTGGAAGAGATCTCTAAATTCATCAAATCCAACCTTTGCCTGACCAGCATCTTGTCAATGACACCATAGCATTAAGTGCCATGGCCAATTATTTCTTGGACAGCTCCAGGGATTGTGACTCCACTCCACTCCACTGCAGTTTGTTCCAATGCTTAACAACCCATTTTGTGAAGAAATTCCTTCTGATGCTCAACCTGAACCTCTCCAACCCAGTTTAAGATTTATGTGTTCTTGTTCTGTCGTGAGCTGGGAGAAGAGGAGGAGCCCTGCCTGGCTACCACCTCTTCCCAGGCAGTTGTAGAGAGTGACAAGGGCTCCCCTGAGACTCCTTTTCTTTAGGTTAAGCAACCCCAACTCCCTCATGTGCCTGTTATAGGATTTACCCTCCATACCAGGTTCTGTTGCCCTTCTCTGGACACCCTCCATCACCTCAACGACCTTATTGAAGTGGGGATCCAGAACTGAACACAGTACTTGAAGTGTGGCCTCATCAGTCCTGAGTACAGGGGGTCNAATAACTTGGGAGAAACCAACTTGAGGGAAAAGAATAGGGGTACATAAGAACAAACCATTATAAATCTGACTAACATAAATTATCTAACAAAACTGAACAAACTTAAAAAACAGAACACAACAGTCAATCACTGCCCTGGTCCTGCTGGCTACACTATTTCTTGTACAAGCCAGGATGCCATTGGCCTTCTTGGCTACCTGTGCCCACACTGGCTCATATTCAGTGGCTGTCAACCAACACCCCCAGGTCCTTTTCTGCTGGGCCACTTCCCAGCTGCTCTGACCAAAACCTGTAGCATTGCATTGGGTTATTGTGACTCAGGGGCAGGGCCCAGCCCTTGGCCCATACCATTGGCCTTAGCCCCAAAACCTTTATATTTTTTTTTCATAACACAGTAAAGAAAAATATATAAATCTGAAATTTTTTTTTAAACAAAAGAATATTCTGGTGGTAGAGACTTCCCTACTTACTTTTCTGTCCATCTTGAGTGTTTAGCCAGATTTTTAAAGACATTTAGTTGCCTTAAGTCTGTTGTGTCCATAGGGGAGGCTTTACTGCGTATTTTATAGGCCTATTCTTAGATTTCTTTTCTCCTAAAGTAACAGACTCAGTTGGATAGCAATGAGCAATTATTCCTCCTCACTGAGTTTAGAAAAAGGCTCTTGTCCAATTTCTGCTGTTGGCAGACACTGTCTAATCCATGCTTTCTGTCACTATTACAAGCATTCAAACTGGGTGCATTTTTTTCAGGCAGATTGGTGATCATTAATTGTCACCTTGCAATGGCACATAAGGAGCTGTTACAAAAGGCACATAACAGAGGAGGAGATTTATTCTTAGGGCTATAAGGGAACTTCCAAATTTCAAATCTGATCTGACATCTAAGTCTTTAGTATTCTTCATACTTGGCATGCATATCTGACAAACTAGTCAGATCAGTACTAATGTAAATACAGTTTTCCTTAATTTTTGAGCATGTTTCATTATTAAAAATAAACTTGAATTATTTATTAGCAATGAAAACTCTAGAAGCACCTTTGTGGTAAGTTGTGATTACTTATTTAGAATTGGTAATATTACTTATCCTTGCAATGGACAACTTTAACTGAATTTGTGCAGAGAGAAAAAGACTAGCATGTGAATTTGAACTTAAAAAATCTCTTGGGTTAGATTATAAAGATTTGTCTATGTCTGTAAACTAAATGTGCATGGGACTCTTAAATAGCACTAAGGCCAAATGGACAGAAAAATTTAAGCCCTCTTTCTCTCCAAGACAGGGTGACCAGACCCAAAATGAGTATTTGCTCACATGTCTCTGCTTTATAATACCTTACAGCCTGTGACTGGAAATGTGTTTGGAGAGACCATTGGTCAAAGACCATTTTGAAAATTCAGAATTACAAATCTCCTTTCAGTGGCCTAAAATATTCCCTCACAGTGTCTTATTAGAAATAAAGATGTAATAAAAAACACAAATCAATTGAGTAGAAGTGACTTTAATTCTTACTTTTAATTTTTTAACTAGTTGACTTTTCAGTCAGATATTAATGTTCTAATATTTTTGGTTTTATGCTTAAAAATAAGTTCAAGAAAGCACTCCAGAATAAAAAGAAGTCCTATCACTTTTTTCCCTCATTTTTCATACAGGTACTTGCAATGACTATCAATCAGTGGATCTTGAAGTGAGTCTTAAAGTGGGTCTGCAAAAACTCTGCTGTTTCAACTAAAAGATAAAATGAGAATGAAGAAAACAAATTCTCTAAAGCAGCTGTTATACAATTCCACTGTGTCTCCAATTCCAAAATATAAGTCTCCTTCCTACTCTTGGTATTGGTACTTATTTAATTCAATGATAACTGATTTTGGTTGCTCTCTCTTTTCAATCATTTTCTGTAGTTTCAAAAATTAACTCTTTTTTAAAGTACTACTCTTTTAGTCTCCATCTTGTTCTCATTCTTTCACCTCTTCCTTTCTAGCTTCATGTCAAGGTCAATTTGCCCCACCAGCTGATCTACTCCTTTTCATCAGATTCCACTCTATCATTGTTTGCTCAGCTATTTTCTTCATTCACAAATCTGATTTTTTGTCAGTCCGACTATCCCCTTTGTCACTTTCTTCTTTTGAACTGAATGCCTTTTTCCAGACAAAGTTTCTGTATTTTCTTCATGTTCTAAGCTCTTCTTTCCCCTTCTCTCTAGTCTGATAGTCTTGGTATAAGCAAATTCAACCAATGAATTCCCTTCTGAACAAGGTATTTGTTTCCACTGCATTTGAACCAGATTTTGTTTCTGTCACAAATTTAGGCTGTCTGATGCCACACTGTCACAGAGGGAAGGCCACCCTTGTTTTCTTTGATACTGCTCTAAGAATAGCTATTTTGGGAAAAAGTATAGAGGAAAGTTTTGAGCTTGTGCCCATGTTAAACAGGAAGCAAGGTCAGTTACATGACTGTAATGATACAGGAGGAGTTTAATCATAACAAGGAGAACCAAAAAAGTGCTTTCTTCAGAAATATTAAGGAATAAAATTACTTTTCTTCTACATAAGTGTACTCAGAACTATGTAACTGGGCATAGCTACAGACTCGCAGTGGGAAAATTAAAAAAATATCATTGCAAGTCACTAAATGTCCAATTCTTTAGCTAGTGAAACCCTTTCATAACCAAACTTGACTGATGATCCCAAAAGAGAAGATGTAAATGAAAAAGGTGCAAAAGTTTGGGAATCAACATATATCTTTATGGGTGTCTCTTTCTCACATACTCAAATAATTTTGTCTGAATATTTACAAACAAATAATTGAATTTTACTTCATTCTACAGTAAATACTCAGAGACTTTTGAGTATAAATAACCTAATTCTGGCAAGAACGAATCTTGTCACTGCTAATGATGAGTCCAGAAAGCCTTAATTACAGAAGACATTGCCAACACCAGTGAATATCTGATGGCAGAAAATATTAAGCTCCTTTCAAGATATGCATTTCTATTCTGGAATTATTCAGGATACACAGTCTTATTTGATAAGTATACAAGAAAGAAACTTTTACTCAGTTTTAATAAATACATGAATCTTGATATCTCAATAAAGGCATTCTGTTGAACTTGAAATGTCATATACACTTAAGATCAGCATGATTCTAGTAAAATAGTGTGCAAGACAGTGGAAAATGAAATAAATTTCACCCCCTGCAGAGATTAAATTTACAGGAAATATTGAACAAAATACTATAAACACAGGTTTGACCTGTACACAAAAGCAATTGGAGCAGAAATTAAAGAAGGTGCTCACTTTGCTCCTAATATTCCTACTAGCCACTGTTCTTGATGCACACAGTATTTTTACATGCAGTGTAGAGGAAGAAAGCAGGAAGGAAATCGGTTACTGTAATAGATGTATCACAATGTACTAAAAAAAAAAAAAAGAGAAACAGATGTTTCTTGTGCAGGTATAAAATTCAAAAGAGTAATAAAGCTATCAAAGAATGTGTAATGAAGTGTGGATTAAAGAGCACAGTCTTGTCGTTACAGCATATGTTCTGAACTTTCATGAAATAGGATGGTTTAAAACTAGACACGTTCTCATGAAAACAAGGAGATTGAAAAGACCGGCAAAAGAAATGTTCTTTTTGTGTTCCAAAAGGTACAACCTGCAGAAGGAGATGAATGTAGCATTAATGTGCTGAAGGAATTGTAGAGCTGGACTGATGCACTAGCATCCATTATCCAGTTCTCTGCAGCTGAAAGTCACTTTTATTGAAGGTCATTATGACCAAGATGCAGGTCTTAACAGTTCTCGGAATTTTTTCTGGTAGAAACAGCCAGTGCAGTGCTAATTCTGTTAATTATCAGTTTATTTTGATTAACACTAAAATGAAAGGACTTCTTTCCCAGACTTGGGAAAGGATTAATTTCAGTTACAAATTGAATGATCAGTCACTGATTACTGTGCATAAAATCATTTCTTCATGTACTTCTGTGCTAACTAGACACAATATAGCTGTCTAGAAAAAAATTATTTAACAGGTAATGGTATTGGGACAAAACCCAGATGTCAGTAACATATGTACATCATAATGTCACTTTTTATTCTATTGTCATCACACACCACTTAGGAAGTGGCAACAAAACCCAAGTTTCTAAGTAATATCAGTGAATAACTATAATGTGTGAAGTGTGATTTATAGCAACCAATCATAAACTATAGACATGGAAAAATTATATGCATATATTGCAATCCAAGAATGAGAAAAAATATGAGGTAAAAAGATATGAAAGAATGGTTTTGTTAGGTATGAAACATTAGATATTCAGTCTTCTTGTACACGTTTCCATATGAATGCAAGTGAATATCTTCAAACTATGAAACATCCTGAAAAATGAAAAAGAAGAACCCACCTTAGTACTTTCAGACAACCAGTGTATTATTTTCTTCCATGAGTTTTCAAATGCTTCATCAACATCAATTATACTCCCATTTACGAAAGCCAAGCAGCTGTCAGACGATCACCAGAACTACACATTCTCCCTGACAGACACTGGATCTGATAGACTTGAAAGAAATTTAGAAACATTTTGTTTCTGATAAATGTATATTTGAATATTCGTCTGGATGAGATGCAGCTTTGTTTCAATTTCAAGTCATCATTCAAAGAAATTGATTTGTCCACAGGCAAAGAGCAAGACAAATTATGAACTGATCATGTCAGAGAACAAGAATATTATGATACCTCTAAATACTAGTAAGCAGAGATAAACCCTTCAGCGTCAAGATGACAACCCAAACCAATTTTGGTTGCCACCAGAGTGGAAGACAACAACAGTGGGATTCTCATACATCTGTACTGATAGGTACATAACATCTTCCAAGGTATACAAGAGTATCCAAGACAGGAGGCCAATAGGTACAGCACAGATCTCACAGAAAGTCACCGTTCTTCTCAACTGACAGTAAGTAGCTAAGCAGGATACCTGGCAGTGCCTGAAACAGTCCTTACTAAATTTATGTAGGCAACAGAATCACATATGTGTCTACATTCAGGAGATGAGTGCTTTTGCTATTCTGCCAGACAAATGGTTCCACAATTGAGATGCACAGAATACCAGAAAGGCCTCAGGACCTCAGGAACTTGTTTATTCCCCAAGGGAATTCATCCCTTACCCTAGTTTCTCTCATTAAATGTCATTCTACATGCCAGGAATTTTCTACAGTACTGTGAGAAAGGCCTCCCACTGTAGCTCACTGGTCTGTGCATCAAGGCCTCTATTCCAAAAGCACAAGTAATGTGGAAATCCATAATCTGTTTGCTTCTGTTCTGAGCTCCATTCAGTATCCACGTCCCATCAACTCCACTATCATTCTTTCTAACTGCAACAGGCTGTTTGGAAAAATTAAAGCACTGCTTATGAAATACCAGTACTCACTCATGATATGGCAGGAGTCAGTGTAGAAGCACACATACCAGGGAAAAAAAAAGAAAAAACCCAAAATAACCACAAAATCACCTAGCAATGAATTGCAGGGAAACAGTAGAGCTCGAGTAGATGTATAAATGTAAAGCATGTATCGTGTTCAGGTTCAAATGGATGAATCACCAAGAGGATTGCTTAAAAGCACTAAGTCTAGTATCTTTGTTCAGGAATCTCGAGAGCTGAAAGCTCCTGTTGCTGGAGAGGTCTGACAGAAAAGTACATCCTAATTTGGCATCAGGATATGAGAACAGCCACACTGATTGCAAAAACTCAAAATAATTTCTGAAGATTCTATTAATCTAAAATACTTTTGACCCAAACCTGCTTCACTTGTCAATCATTTCCCTTTTCCTGAGCTATTATTTCACTTTATTCAGCCCCAGATACGTGCACAAGAATGTGTTTACTTGAACGAGGATTTCCTTCTTATCGATGTACTTTACTTTATTTCTGCATATGCTCACACTTCATTTCTTCTTATTACATTGACTGGCCATCCTGATCTTTCCCTAGTGTCTCTGTACATCTGAGAGATGATAAAAAAAACCCTCATGCACTGAGAAGAAATGCTTCAAGAAGCTGTTTTCTCACCTGGATTCTTAGACAACCAGCCAAATCAACAGTAATCAGGAACATTACTGGGCAGTGGAATTTGGAGATTAGTACTGATAAATGGAACCGTACTTAAAATAGAGTTAGCCTCTACCAAACTTTTCCAGTACATTCAAGGGTGCTGGTTTGGGTGTGCTGTGCTGTAAATGCAGGAATTGCTCGTGTCATGGGAGAGATCTTTGGACATTGGAGGCTAGAAATTATGTACATAATGCTGGGCTTTTTTGTAGATGAGCACATCTTCCAGCTGAAAAGCTTCAATTTATCATTTTTCCTCTGTTACAGGGCCTTCTTTTGGAAATTTGTCCACCTTAGCCTTCAATGCCTGTATTTTATTCAGCAATTGCTTTGAAAACCATGGCCTGTAGTCAAGGCTCCAAGGCAACTTTACTGTTCAGACTACCTTCATTACTACTTGTAAAGGTTCTTTGAATGCTCAGGCAAAATTGAACCCATCATTTGGGATAATTTTTGAAGATCTGAAGCTCTGAACATTTTGATTGTTCATCTGTCTCCCCTGATCTGTACAATTTTGGTAGTGTGGATGGACTCCTGTGCCCATTACAAACCTGGCACAGACAGAAGGCTCGGCCGGGGCTATTCATGCTCTGACTGCCCCAGGTCCTCTCAGCAGCCTGCTTTGATTGCATCTGAAAGGAGCAGCTCAGCAGCAAGCACAAAGGCACCTTATCACTTTTCATCTGTAAGTATCTGAAAGCCTATCTTCCTCAAGAAAAAACAAACAAACAAACAAACAAGAAAACCCCCACAAACAAAACAAACAAACAGCCAAAAACCCAACTTCAAACCAAACAAAAATGGAGCACTTTTTAAAGCTGAAAATTATGACATTTGTATTCTAGCTGAAGTGGGGTCTATATCCATTTTCATTCAGAATTGAAACAAATAGGAAAAAATCTTTACCCAAATATATTAATTTTTCAGACAGATATATAATTTTCATAATGTACTTGTGTACTCCCAGAAGGCAAATTATACATAGATTTACACAATTACCTGTATTAAATATTAGAAATCCCTGTTGCCCTGAGAATTTTCCTCCAGATGCTCTGACATAATTACATTCAGTTGAAAGTATCTGTAGTTATACTGTTGGGTAAATTGGTTTATTGCCTACTTTGAAACCATTGAATATTATTCCTGTTTCTTCCTCTGTGTGAATTCTTAATTTTATATTCCTTCTTGCCAGAAACAAATTGAAATAGATGTGCTGAACACATGGATATGAAGCAGTCTGCCCAGCAATAATTGCTTCATGACAGTTTTGAATTCTTCCAGTTCTTATCCCTTTGGGATGCTTTAGTGCTTTGGATAGCATTAGTAAGAGATAGACAAAGTACTGTCTCGAGCTAGATATTATTAGTGCAGACTTGACAAAACCTAAACATTTTTGAAACAATTGTTCTCTGAATAACTAAGTGGGTTCTGAAAACCTCCAAACATTACTGATTTTTACTACACTTTAGAGTTTTTAAAAGATCACAAAAGAATTCCAGTCTTGGAGAGAATTCAGCTTTCTACTAACATTGAAAATATTTCAAGAGCAGAAGATATTTAGGGCAATGGTTCTTTTCAATACACTTTTTTCAGTATTGTCCATTCATAAATAATTACATAAATGGTGCATATAAACAAAAGCTTTCTTAAAGTAACTTTTCCATTTTTCTTTACCTTTAACAGAAATAATATACTCAGGAAACTTCTTTGTTTAGATTTCAATACAAAACAAAATGCAAACATTCAGTCTCTAAATAAGTAAATAAACAAATACCATCTGTTAATAATTCTTGTACATCAGCTATAGTTATTGTGCAAAAAAAGAATAAATTTGGCAAGGAACTACAAAATAAATTCAATAGAGCAATTTTTTTTAAACTCTCTTGAAAAAACAAGTTTTCTTTTTTCACTAAGCAAGCTTTCCTAAATTTCAGCACTTTCACATTTAATGCTTGGACATAGCCAGTATATCATTGACCTTGTAAATCCAGCCTTGCAATCACTGGTAGACTCAAAAGTGGATATAATCCATCTTATAGCAGATTTACCAGGACCTGCTTTGCTTTCCTTGTCTTTCTGTGGATGCAGGGGGACCACTGGGCTAGAATTTCTGGGTCTTCAGGCTCCTGATGCAAACATGTTTGGGCAGTACGTCCCTAAATAGCTGTACTGCTTCTCTATGGGGAGAGCATTGTAGGGGGTAGCCATAATTAAAGCAATTAATGTGAACATGAGCAAATGGTTTTCATGCTAACCTTGCACCTTCTCAATGTATAACATCTTTACTATTAATATTAACCTTGATTTTATAGCCTTTTAGTCTTTTTCTTCTTATTTTTTTTTTTTTTTTAATAAAGAAGGTGGTTTCTTCTTTGTCCTTCCAAATATCTGGAAATATACCTGTCAATGCTAAAATAATTAATTACATATTAGCATAAATAGTCTTCTTAAGCCAAATGACCACCTCTAGTTCTACAATTTAAGCCAAACGTTTCAGAAAACCTGGGATATGTTATAAATCATGGTCACGCTGGGACCACAGTATACTGGAAAGGATACTTAAAAAGTAATAATAAATTACATACCTTCTGTTATACAAGCTGAAAATGTGGTTTAGGAGATGCAGATTCGGGTAGCTGTGTTTTCTTCTTTCATAATGACTCCACAGGGCAAAAACGCTGAGCGCAGCCTAGCTGTAATTTCAGTAGTGTTAGTGAACATTTAGACCACGAACTATTTTAAGATACCCCTTTAACAACAGACAGAAAGGTCTAGAACAGGGACACAATAGTCATGGAGGAAGGCTTCTCCTACTTAATTATCTGTTTCTCAGGTTCTTATCACCAATAAAGAACCCACAAACATTACCTGCACTCCCAGAGGTACAATGTCTTTACAGGGAAAGTATTTGCATAGAGGAACACTTTGAAAAATGTCATCTGAATACAAAACATGGGAGGAGACAAGGTACAGAATTTCTAGTGCCTAGGTGTTGCCTGGGGACTTGAACAGTGCTGAGTGTAGTGCTTCAGGTAAGCACCTGTCAGCATTCAGCTAAAACCTCTATTTTCAGGAATTTATCTCTTTAGAAGTTATGAATTCATTTTGATGCAAAAGTGCTCCTGACAAAACAGTCTCTTGTGACAAGAAATATATCTTTGAAAGATGATTGTCACTTGCAAATTATGAAAGTTCAACAAAATATGGCAAAATGTGTAAATGTAAGAAATTTATGGTAAAAAATACATATTGAAAATGTTGGCATTACTTTCAATTTTAAAAAAGAAAAATATTTCAAAATAATCCAAGAATTAAAAATTACCTTCATAAGTCTGCTCAAGTCAAGTTCACCAGTTAAGACTACCCTGTTTGTGAGCATTTATACCTGGTTCCCTATAATTAGAGTTTTCAGTTAAAGAGATAACGTGGAAGTCTGGCTAATAACTATTAATTCCAGTTCAAGAGGATTTCAATCTGCACATAGCTTATTAAGTCTACAGCTAAAAGGATTCCATTTTGATCATTTAGTCTGATTTTGTGCATAGTGCAGGCCATTGAATTTTAGTATACAAAGATATCCATACACAGCCCAGACGTGTCATCTGAAAATGTGCTTGGGAATGTATAATACTTTATGTCTGTGTGTCTCCATTTGCCCATTTACAATTCCTTTTCAAGTCAGATAAAAATCTGAATGAGACTGACTCACTGTCTGTAACATGCTGTTTTGGGTGGTGCAGTTTAAATGTAAAACAAAATGCGGTTTTAAATAACTTAACAGTCAAAATAGAATGCATCTATAATTCTTTATTCTTGAAGTTTTTATGTGTTCAATTAAATTAAAAAATCTCTTTTACTGATGGGTTTTAAAATAATATCAAGGTTACAATTAACTAAATATAGAAGTAAAAGAATGGGCTTTTTTATACTTAGAATTAACTCAGTCCTTAAAATTACAATTTTGTAACAATGCCTAATGATATTTCCTTTTGATTTTTATTAATATATGGTGTTAAATATCTTAGTTATTCACTGTCTAATTATAAATTAGATCACCTGTGTGAAAAAAAATCTTTATTTATGCTTCCACCTTCCATATGCAGAGAAAGCCACTAAAAATAGTTTGCATCTGGCAAGTTGATCACTGTGACAATAAAAGGTTTAAACAGCAAGATATCTCTCTGCTTTCAGTAAAATCTAGCAATTTTGTTCGCTCTGTGTACACCATTCAATATTTTCAAGCATTATGAATGCCACACATTTCTTTTTTTGCTCTGGAAAACTGACTACATTATTACTAAATCTCTAATATTTAAAGTGTCATGGAAAGCAAAAAACATCCCTGAGAATGCAGAAAACTTACACGATTTGTTTAAAATAGTCAATCTTTCAGACAGGGTTTTTCCCAAGGAAACTCTTTTTAAAGTCATTTAGTACCTGATTTTTTAAGATATAATAATATTGTTAATATATTTTTCCACCAACCAAAAATTGTAACAGGGATGTAATTCCTGATTATGTCTTTTTAAAATTGAGATTTTTTTGTTTTATTTTGTTTGCAACAACTTTATGCTTGATGCTAGTGTGGTAAAACATTACTTGTAGAAGCCAGCATAGTTTTATCTCAATCCTTTATTTTTTAATAGGAAACTTAAGGTTTGAACTATGGAATAGGATCTCACAGAAAAGACTGGGAGTAATCAAGCAAGAGGCATTATATTATGTACAACACATTCATCTGTCTTTAATCTTAAGGAAAGGTATGTCATATGACAAGTCAGATCTAGACTGAATAGTTTAAGGAGAAGCTTGAGGAATGCAAAGACTACAGCAAGGGATGATTGGATCAAGTGGCAGGTGCACAGTTTAGTGACAATATCAGCATGCATTTGACTAAACAGGCTACTGAAATAATCTTTTGTTATGCATAAATGTGAGGAATTACAGTGGTTTTGCTCAAATGGATAGGCATCTTCTGACAGGATTGTGTTCTTTTGCCTATTTGATGGAATCATCAAGTCAGTGTAAGACTCTGTAAGTTCCTCCTCAGATCATGCCCTACCAGCTACTGGCACGTGCTCCCAATGCCAGAAGGAATTCTGGCTTTATAACTACCTGCCTCTCTTCTCCAGCCCATAATGCAGAGGGAGAGGGCTCAGATGGCTGCCGGCACCATGAGGAGTGGAGGGAGATTTCTCCTGTGTGAGAGGCGCTGTACCAGCTGCTCATCTAAACTGTGTTGCCTGTGCCCTATTCACAAGTGGAGGCACAAGTGGAACACAAACCTTTTACAGCATCAGGCAACCCTCTGGAAAGTTGCCCATTCTGAGATCTCAGGGTATTCCTTGGAAGATGAGGGTGCTGAGGAAATCACACAAATTAAGAACTAATCTCAGACAGCTGCTCCTGGGATGTAACCATGTTCCCTATTCCAAGCCTTGATGGTCCTGACTGGCCTCACCTGTGGCTCGCACCCATGCCTTCTTGGCCCAGGAGCCCCACAGCAGCTCTGTTCTGTGCCACTTCCCTGAGCTATCCTGTAGATACAATCATTTCTAGTCCTGTCCCCTGAATGGCCCCAAGCCAGTGTTGAAGGAAACCTCTTCTTCTCCAGACCTGCTTCTGGCCCAGTTTCCTGCTCTTGCTTCTGACTGGTATTCAATAGCACAATTTGCCTTGGTATGATCAAACAGTGCTCAGAAACTGGTTCAGTTATCAACCCAGGACTTCTCAGGTGAGAAGGCCTGCACCCCCAAGCACCACCATGGCCTGTGCTAGGGTCACCCTCAGTGCCCAAGCAGACAGCCATAAACCCTGGAAGAATTAATCCTGTCTTTCAGCTTTCTGCAGCTCTGCTCCCAAAATCAGAGCTGTTTGTTGATGTCTTGCCTGGCAAAGTGAGGAGGTACCGTCTTGATCCGATGTCGGAGAGGGTGTTGCAATTTGTTACTTTTCTCCCTGCTATAAACATTGAGAGTCTCTGCTGCTTCCTAATTCCCTGCTGACTGTGGGAATCGCTGGAGCATTACTGCAGTGTGCTGAACATGTCCTGGAACTACTGCTGTGTGGAAGAGAAGCATGACACGATATAACTCATCCATGAGACTGAAGGAAAAAGAGGGGGCTCTTAGGAAGAGAGACACCACAAGGGAAGAGATGTCATGATTACCACTTAAGCTGACATGACGTTCCCAGACTTCTAGTTTTATTGACTTATTCAAAACCTACAGTTGTCATTTTCAGCAGTTTGACTCATCTGCTTATTCTGCTGAACTGTTTTTGAAGAATTTCCTTTGTTGTTTAACTTACATTAGCTTTTGAATGCATTCATTCATTCTGTTCCAATTCTGCCTCTTTAGTCACGTAATTATTTCCAAGTTTTTATGCCAAATATCTGGTTTGTGTAAGTTCAGTCTTGGCTTTTCTTACACTGGTTGTAGATGTTGATGATAGTAGTTCAGCAGCCTACCTTTCTTAATGTTCCCATTGCTGCTTTACCTTAAGTTATGGTCAGATTTACCAAAAGCTTTTAAATACATGTATGTAATTGGTAAAAAAAAACAAAAAAAAACAAAAAA
>VWZV01011283.1:879213-904987 GCA_013397155.1 Irena cyanogastra | reverse complement strand
AAAAAAAAAAAAAAAAACAAACAAAAAAAAAACCAAAAAAACAAAAACAAAAACAAAAAAAACACTACCCAACTTGGCTAAACCAAGTTTAGTAATTTTAAACCCTAAACCAAATGCTGTAGAGTAAACAAGGAATTGTTTTAACACTTGAACGTGTAAGAGAAGATCTAGGTAATTAGTTCACTTTTTTGAAGATGCAGATGGTTTTCACTGTAGACTGAGCTTATATTTTCTGGCTTAAGTAGCCAGGCACTCCAATTCTTCACCTTACACATATGCTAATTTTCTTCAGAGCTGCCATTTGGAGCCCCTTAACAGAGAAAGATCCAATTGTCCTGAGAAGATACCTTACTTCAGAACTGTCTGTACTGCAAGAAATAGGTATAATTTGAACCAGGTTTTGTTTTCTCTGTTTTGAGCATTCATCTAAACCTATTCCGTGACCTTTGATCTCTCATGAAATCACAAATCCTTGGTGTCAGACTGAAAAGCAAACCTGTGGTGGTCTGTAAAGCAGTCATCTCACTATTCAGCTGCCATTTTCTGAAAGAAGACTATCTAAAATCAAAATCGATTTCAGGGCACAAGGAGCTATCGTGCTTTAAACTGCCTCATATCCAGGCTTTACTCCACTGGAATGATTCCGCTCCCTACTAATTCCCAAGAAATGACGTTTCTGCTAAGGTAGGCACATCAACTCAAAAAAACTCTGCGTAACAAACTCTGGGATGTCAATTACTGTTCTCAGGTAATCTGGCATATATTTGTAGACTTTTGGGTTGAGGCCTCTTGCAAAACTTTCTCTGCTGCACGGTCTGTGGGATCTGAATCTGATCTTCCTTCTCTTCATCTAAAAGAAGAAAAAGGTGAATATGTTGTCTGCCAAGGTCACTGTTATCATCTCCCCTTCTTTTGCCACACGCTGATGCTTCACAGGAAGCAGGAGTGTGGTGCAGGAGGTGGTCTTGGTCTGTTGATGCAGTGTATCCCCTCAGTCCCCATGACTCACCCAAGCTTGGAAAAAGCATTTTTTGCACTTCGAAATACCTTTTCACTGACAATGGTACAGCTCAACTTAAGTGCAAACTTATAGCGTCTTTAACTTACAGTCCACACAGAATAACTTTAAATAGAGGTCACCTTTCTCTCTTCTCTTCGCTTTTCAGCCGTCATCCATTATTTACTCAATTCTTTCTCTCTTGGATCAATATCTTCAGGCTAAAAACTTAAATTGTGGAAGTTCAGCTGTTTCTCATCCATCTGTGTTCCTGTTTTCTTTGAAGAGCTGTGTTGTGGCTAAAATCCTGCTTTGAAAATATATCTAAATTATCAAATTAACTAGAAATAGGAGTTCTATTTTTTCATTTATATTTAGGTTAATTAAGTGAGGTAACATGTTGGGGTTGGATAAAGTTACCAAGGACTAGAACAGTAGGGTCTGGGAATATCCACTTAATTTTGAGTGAGAAAATTGTTCACTCTCAGCATCCCCTGTACTTGTATATTAATCCTCTCTAGAAAGTTCCTCATTCTTGGTTAGATTATTGCTTTAAAAATGTTGCAAAGTTTTACATATTCCTAATCCCTCTCTCCTATTGGACCCTCACCTCAGATCCAACCTCCATCCTGCCTTATATAAACCATGTCTACCCTTGCCCTTGGCCTTTTTGGTGCATCTCTCAATATTGTGTTTGCCTTCTGCCAGTTCGTTATTTTAATAAACCTTTTTCCTTTTCAGGTCACCAATCTGTGCCTGTCCCTCATTTATTTAAACAACAAGTTTGGAGACCTCTTGCTGACCTCCTGGGCAGTCTAGGGGTCTGTCCATCTGGGCCAGACCCCGAATGATCTCTGTAACATAACTGAGGCACTCAGCTAGAAGAAAGGATCAGGCATGACTTACACACTTTTAAGAAGAAACTCTTGAAGATCAGCTTATTCTTCTTGAAGAATAGGTTTTCTTTCTATTTTGGCTTCTCAAATGTCCACACTACCAATCTGGGAAACAAATAAATAATATTTTTCCCCTCAGTATTTATTTTCCTCTTTCTGACATGTTATTTTTAGACCTTTTATTACATTACTAACATTGCTGCTAGCCCAGAGACTGATATCTTGCTTTTATTGGTAACTGCTTTTGTCCAGTCAGTCAACCACAGCCAGTCAAGTCAATGCTCAGCCTTGCTAGGCTGTGGGAGCACAAGGTGATCAGTAGTTATTTTCTGTTCAGGGATGGATGCTTGGGAGCAAAACAGAAGCAGCACTATTCATCTGTTGCTGAATTGGAGCTGTATATTTGTGTGAAACCTAAATATTTATATGAATTCTGCAAGGCCAGCTTTCCTAGGGAGACGTTAAACTGCTGCATATGTCAGGTTTGGTTCTTTGAATTGCCCAGTGGTTATCTCTGAACTTAAAGAAGACACTCATTTTGATGTTTAACTATTTGTGTTTAGTGACTCCAGATCAAAGATCTTGTACTTGTAGGATGCACTGAGACACAAGACTTCCTATGGCATTTCATAACACTAAACACACTGAGGGATGCAGATCAATATTCATAAGTAAGCACCATAGAATATTCACTGATATTCATCTTGCCTGAAAGAAATGGAAATACTCTGCCAGAAAGAACTGTCTCAGAAATGAAAATCAGAGAGGAAAAATTTCTGTGAAAAACTGTGGTTTTTAAAACTTCATAATCTGATTAGAAAATGCATTTCTAAGAAGATATTGGAAAATCTGTTCTTTTCATTGCTATGCTTTTGATATATTTTCAACATAGTAGCTGAGTTAAAATTTGCGGAACCAAAAGTAAACCTAGAGAGGAAGAGAAAGCAGCAACTGAAGAGAAACTCTGTGTTGCATTTTTATTTGTAAGGAGACAAGCTGTGTTTTTGTTTACAGTGAAGGAATGGAGACAAGGACATCTACTTTCTTTACTGCTCCACACTTCCTTTTTCAGTCAGTAATCCAGTCTTTGATGTGGCATGAGTCAGATATCAACAGCAGATTTTACATTTTCTTAGTCTGCTTCTGTGTGTGTTACAATGTTATGATTAGCTGAGAGCTTAAGCTGTTTTCCAAATTAAAACAGCATGGTTCTTCTTCCTCTTCCCAACACATACTAGATCCCACTGTGGGGTGATCTAAAAGTGAGCTCAAGATGCAGTAAAACCAACTCATCAAGAAAAATCACAGATCTGATCACTCATCTTTGGGAACAGGTTCACAAGAGGGGTCTTAAATGTGCCACTGCATGGCAACAGGTGAGTTGAGTATCTTCCATCTGCAGGCATGATAAGGAAGTGACTGTAAAAACTTCTCCTTTAAATCGTTCTAAATTGCAGAAATATGTCATTAGATTTGCTCTTCAGGAAAACTTAAGAACTACTTAATGTATCAGTATTTTGGGGATTAAGTTAATCTGCAGACTATGTTTCTTTTAACAGAGAGTGGAATGACTGGAATGACTGGAATTCTAGGTAGACTGTCATGAAAAAACTACCAAGTTACTTGAAAATCTTGACAATGGAAATTGTTTTATTTCATTTATTTTCCAGAAAACAGTGATTTTTTTTTTGTATTTTCATTTTAGAAACAGCAACAAGATAAACAGTAGAATAATGAACTGCTACAGTGAAATTGGGCCATAAATCAGGGGAATTTGAATGATTTTAAAAAAATGAAAAACATTTCAATTTTTTGATGACCATAACTGGTAACATTCTTCCTCAAACCTAGTTCACACATTAATTTCAGGAGTTTCAGTTCCTCTACTCTATGGTAGTTTTATATAAACGAGAATTGTTGATTATAAATCTCCTACAGCAAAAATGCAAAAAAAAATAATAATATAAAAGAATAATGGGTAAACCATTTCAAAGGACAGTAATTTATATAGGACATCTGGACATCTGACTCATAGGAAGGAAACTAGTACTAATAAGATGAAAATTCAGAGAATGAAGAATTTGCTTACTTTTACACAGACTGATTTATGGGACTTTGGTCTTATTTTAATTTTGTATTGATTACAAAGCCTTTGCATAGGTTAATGATAAAGGTTAAAACTCCTTCGATAGTGGAAAGGATTGAAAAGATGGATTTCTTCATTTAAAACAGGCATTATTGGCAATGCTGATTCCAGCACCCTAGAGCCTTGAAGTTATAATGAACATGTCTTATAATGAACATGGATTTTGAAACTATGGCCCAAGAAAGCAATAGGAATAGATCTAATGAAGGTTACTGTGATTCTCTCTACTTCAGAGATAGTTATTTTTGGTCTCTGTATGGAAAATAAACTCAAGTCTTCTAGACACTTAAGACTTGCTATTTTAGCAATATAGTTTTAACATATATGTTATTTGTGCTAGAATTGACCTACAAGTTTAAAAAGTATATGTTAGCTATTTCAACAAATGATGTTATCACATTCTGTTTCTTGAGAATGTGAAACAAATGGAAATGTTTTGGTTTATGACACCATTTGTTTGTGTTACATTAACTCATAAAAGCTTTGTTTTCTCGATGGAAATACTGAGTTCATTAATGTATAATGTGAAACAAATGCCACTGTCAACTTTGAAAGAAAACTTTCAAATACTGGACTACAGACTTAATGTCTGCTGTTCTTTTAGTTGAAATTACTTGCCAGGCTTATGGTAAGATCATTGGTTACACTCTATTTCTTGTGTATACAGATTTCATAAAATATGCGCAGTTAAACATGATATGTTGGATTCATTTCCTAATATATTGTTAACCATGCAGAATTTTCTTAGCTAATACCATTAGGCAGGTTTCTTAATTGGTTTCTAACAATAACAGTAATACTATTCCTTTGTTTGTATGTGAGATTACTTGCATCTTGATATTCCCTGTACAATTAAAAGTGCTATTTGTGTTGGTTTGTGTATTATTACAATGATTGTTATGATATACAAAGTTGATTTTGGATCAAATTTTTTCCTCCAAATAAGTACCTATTACATATTGCAGAAGATTTCTTAAGTATTTACGCAGTTTGCTTGGTTTCTAAGTGAGCATGATCTCTCTGTTCCACATCATCTTGTGGCATACAGCTCAGGTTCAGCTTTTTGGTACTCAGAATTCTCCTTGGAATCTGATACAGATTGCATGGACTACTCAGGAACAGCAATGAAAACTCAACTGCATTTCACTGAAAGAAATGACTGGCCAATTGCAGAGGTGAGACTTATGAAGACATTGAGAGTTTGCTGCTAGGTTTTATATCACATTATAGAACCTTCCTATGATACTACACAACATTCCAGATTTAGGTGATTTCATTGGCTATGTCTACATTGTCAAGTAACTCAGTTTGTGAATTGTCCCCTGGTTTCAGTTCTGCTTACCCACATCACATGGGTGTTTGTTCACTTGATGCCTCAGGTTTTAGCTTTTATATTTTTCAGATTGTATACAGCTTTAATATGTAATTCTGAGCTTCATATTAGGAGATAGTAAGCTCTCTTCACAGAATAGGTAGACGAAACAGTTCGTTCTCTAGCTGGGGACCAAGGACAACTGATCCAAATCTCAGGCCCAAGAGCATAAACAACAGTGGAATGAAGCGAGAAAAACAAGAAGGATGGGACTCCATGGGCTAAAGCTATAACTGGACAATCAACCCCAATATGCTAATGGACCAAAACTTATAAAAGTGTGAGACCTCATGACCTGTCATCCATTTTGTGACCATTTTGGGTTCATCTTGGGTGTAGCCCTGGCTGGGCTCTTGTGCTGCCCAACGTGTATCCATTGAGGCCTTCTAATAAATACCTACTTTATTCGTTAATTCTGTCTAGCCTCTGTTCTAGGTCCACCTTTCCAAGGCATCACACTCCATGGCTGAGCATTAAATGATCTTGGTCACTCCAAAGTAAACTTCAAGTTCTGTGGATAATTCATTCCAAGGACTGCTTCCAAAAGGCAACACAAACCAGACGGCTGAAGGCTTGGGTTTCTCTGCCCTGCAGAGTCCCTCAACAGCAAGCTTTTTATTTTCAAACATTTTCCCTTGCCTGGATATCACATCCCAGAGCTTGTAATTTATTCCTTCAGTTTCATGTTATAAAAACATCACCTGGTGGGTTGCAGCAGAGCTCTCGTATTTATTTCAGACACTTTGAACTAAAAAAAAACCAAAAAAAATGATAACTGGATCTCTGAGCCTGGGAGATCACTGTGTGTGGCTTAAAAGACATGCAAGGCATTGTACCATGTAGAGGAGGTTTGTTTGGCAGTTTCTTCTAGGTATTGCTGTCCCTGAGCACAGCAGGCATAAGCCACTCAACAGCACTTTGCCTGAAGGATCTTCTTCTGGGACACTTATTTAACTATGTAAATGTAGCTGCAATGATGCTTTCTGTGCTTTAACAGGAAACTCTTACATGAAGGACTGGCTTCTCATAAATGTTTGCACATATCAGATACTTTCTATTTTCATGGCAATATGCAGCCCTTCAACACCAGATATTGAAATCAAAATTGATTAAAGTCAAGGGTTTAGGTATAAAAGTGAAAATATACTACTACAGGTGAAAGAATATGAACCTGATCAATAATCCACATTTTTAATTTTTTTAAATTGATTTTCTTACCTAGAATTTCTAAAATGTAATCCATTTGCCACAACTACGTGATTCAACACTTAGTTTTAGTTTTCCATCAAAGATATAAAGCTTGATGGTAGGGGATATATTGGGAAACATTCCCTGGTCACTCAGTGTTGAACCTGTTATGTAACTAAGTAGGGTTTGTTCAAATTCAGACCAAATTTCTACATCTGACTATTCCACCTTCTTCCTCTGCATTTCCTTATTTTCCTGTGTTCACTGTAATGCAAGCTGCTGTAATTAACTTTGATTCAGTTGTCTAACTAGAAGGGTCAAAAGTCACTGGAGGTGCTCAAAGATGTCCAAGACATCTTTAAAGGGTTTTATAAGAATCATGCTGCTTTTGGACAAACAGCTGTATGCCAAATGTGGTACCTCTCTTCCCTACACTTAAAATGCCAGTAGGCAGCTATGTTTAACCAAATGAACCCAAGGTGTAAATGTAGACTCTATAGATACCAAGAACTGAGAGGAATTATTTACCCCTTACATACCATCTCTTGTTGTCTTCTTAAGCTCATCACTTCAGCATCAACATAATGCTACTTTGTGCTGCATTTGGGGTGGTGCTCACACTTGCTTAACATTTCTGACACAAACTGAACTGTTTAAACAACACAGGAAACAGATGAAATTTTGCTCTGCCAAATTTGAACTTACATGTTCTGATCCTGTAATATTAATCACAATGTTTGTGGAAATTCTTTTGCTGATTTTTTTTTCTAAACCAGAGCAGGACAATACTTAAAATTGCAGCTATTTACACAGTTTCAGAGCTGATGCTGGGGACTCATCTGTGATACTTGTCAGCTTTGCTTTATGTAGACTTATGCAAACAGGGTATTTGGATTTTAATTCCCAAGCTATTTATCTTTTCCTTGCTGAAATTATAAATTTCATCAGAAAAAAATCCCTCTGAATCTCAGATGAGACTTCTGAATTTCACCATCTTTCCAGTCAAAATATTAGTTCTAGTATGATTTTATTCCAAAACAGACGTTTATCAGAGATAATTTGAAATACTTGGGAAACTTAAATGCCTCTTCTGTAACATAATTCCAGCTTCAGACATGTGAGAAGACTAAAACCAAACAAGTTTGCTTTATTTCTGGTCTGTTCTGCTAAAAATGTTTGGATTTCTCTCACTGCAAGTATGCTTGAACTATGAAAGTTAAATTAATTTACAGGGAAGAATCTCCTCTTTTACAGATTATGATATATGAAAGGTGGGTGGCACATGTGTTTAAATCCTGATTCATAATGGACAACAGAACCTACTAATTTAAATAGAAAGGATAGCCTAGGTGTAAGAATTAAATCTATAGTTATACTTACTAGAACTACCTAAAAAAATCCCAGCAACACACCACAGTTTGTTCAAATAGGGTATTTTAAAGGAGTGGTTTTATTTTCAGTGATTTTTTTTGCCAGATGATATCTATACATATTTTTTGGACTTCTTATTTCAATAAAGTCAAAGTGTGGCAGAAACCTCTGGGGCTTAATAGGTGACAGGTTTGCTGTATGATTACACTAAAATTCTAACAGTATATTCATTTAAGATCAGAGATTATACATAATGATTTATGGCATTTTGATGGATCAAAGGAAAATATATAGGTACATTTGAAACTTTTTTTTTTTAATAGAACTGCTTTCATGGGAACTTTCAAAGTCTGCAGTTTTCATTTGAGGCTGGAAAGAAAAGAAAAATATTCCCATCAAAGGAAGTGTATATTTTCTAATAATATTCAATAATTTAATAATTAATAAAATTATTATTGTACAATAAAAATAATAAAATTATTATTATACAATATTTTTTCCTTATTTTTAAAATATTATTTCTAATATTGTAAATTAAATTTTCACTAGAAATTAAACCTGACAGTCTAGTCATTGATCATTTTCTAGTCACACTGTCTTCAGATCCAAGACACATTCAGCAGAAACTGGTTATTTCTTCAACTGCAAGATCTAAGAATATTTTTCATCTTTATATTAATTAGCTTTTATAATTTATGTCTTGTATAAGGCCCAATCTTTCATTATTCTGATAGCGTATCTGTTAATACTGGAAAAATCTACTTTGTTATACCTGTAGCACTTGTTGAATTGCTTTGTTGAGTAGGTCAGAGTTGAAATTTTTCACTGTCCACTGAAATATGAGAAGGCCTCCTAAAACTCTGAAGAAATTATGAAAACAATTTCTTTTTCCTTTTGTTCTACTTGAAAAACTTCCCTGGAAAAAACCCCTTGATATACCTTGATAATGATGATCCACTCAAAATACTTTCAGTGAAGCATTTGTTGGCTGATGTTTTCCTACACAGGTACATGATGAGGAAAAGTTGTATTCCCTCCTTCTTAACATCTGTTCTGTCACCCTTCCTTCTTGTATGTCCACTTGCATTGTACTTATACAGCTAATTTTCACAAATTCCAGGCAACAGAATGGGATTGATAAATCCACATGAAATAGCAGGGTACACTGCTTAGTACAGCAGCAAAGAAGATTAATTCATTCCAGCAGGTTTTTTTTCAGAAAGCATCCAGCAGGTTTTTTCAGACAGCATGTTTGACTTTAGCTGAGTCTTCCCTTAATGCTTTTTTTTAAGGCTGCAGGAAGGATATTTGAGTATATAGAGCAGAAGTTCACAAAAAGCAGCTTTCAAGCTGCTTTTAGAGAAAAGAGTACTTTTAATGCAAGCACAAAAAAAAAAAAAATTGTTCTTTTTAAGAATGACTGTCCTCTGCAGCTTCTGCTAAACCAGCTTAACAAAGAAGATAACACCATGACTAAAATATTTCTATTTTGTTATAGCCACTTTTAATAACAATAAAAAAAGATTCACTAGTTTATTCATCTTTCCTAATGATACAGAAAGGAAAGAAGCACAGAAACAATGAATAGTGGTGCAGAAACTCAGACTGTAAAATCAATATATCAGCTCAGTAGAGCTGAGCTTCTTTCTAATGCTGCTGTTCCAGCAGTAGAGTTTACCTTCTGAATTATATATGTATTGACCTAATTACATAAATATTGACTTTGCTTTATATGAAGCTTTTTTCAGTCTCAGTGTAATTACAATGTCAATATTTGTTGTATGTAATAACACTGAATTTAGACTTGTTAATTTTGATTGATAGTGGCATGCCACAAGTTATTATATGGGATAAGACAGTTAGTCTACAAGCATGCATAGCGGATAGAAGCAGCTGACAATGCTACCAAATTTCAGTGTGTCTCCAAGACCTTCTTTTTCCCATGGTTAACCAGGCAGAGGAAATGTACCGGGGGATTACATTTTTGTTCCATAAGAGTACTGTTTTGAGGTGGAGAAATATTTACCCTGGCAAAAAAAAATATGTATATGTACAAATATTCAGCTGGGAACTCTGTAAATGGTTCTTGTTTAAAGGTAGCTTTAGAATTTTTCCTTACGATGCTGTAAAGTCTATTTAAATTGTGTCAATATGGAGGTTTTATATAGCAACAACTATATTTTTCTGCATACTTTCCATGAGTTATACATTATTTTGCAATAATATTGGGACCCAGACACAAGAAATTTCACATTAAATTATTTCCTTTTTCTTCAAATCTAAGAAAGATGTGAGCAGTGGACTTTTAGGTACTAGTGGGACTTGAAAAACTGTTCACTTCAGTCCGTAAATGTTTGTTGAGATATATTTCTACAAGAACAACTTTGTTCAGAGCTGGCAGACCTCAAAAATGCTTTCAATGATGAATAGCCCTATAGTATAGTGCATATTTCTAGATGCAATTATAAAGCATTTGAATTTGGCAGTAACATGAGAATTAGAAACCAAACTGCGACAGTCTGTGCGCTGAGAATATTTAAATTTTTTTCTAGCTATAATATGTTGCCAGTAGTGACAAGGCATGCATCATACTGTATTTTCTTATTTGTCTCAGCAGGGATGCCAGACAAGACGAACCTCAGTGACGTAAAGCAAATCCATCACGCCAACGATGGCAGCACTTTAGACACAACCGGAGCAGGACATTCAGCAATGGCCAATTATATGACATTTATGCTGATTAGTTTGGTAATACTGTTTTTCAGTCTTTGGTAACTGCTTATTTCTGACTTGATATATGTATCTCATTGTCATCTGTTTATCCCCGCTCACAAGGCTGGAATAAGGGATCTGGTGAATATAGCAATATTTATGGTATCTTGTGTAAGATCAGCCAGTGAGCTTAGCCCTGAATATTAACAAAGAGTTTTGTGTAATATTTTACCTGTGTTTATTTTAAACATCCCTATAGTCATAAAAAGTCATGGAGGGTTTTTTTTAATATTTTATGTTGAAAAAAAGTTGTCTATGATAAACTTTCTCTTAAAAGCAATTTGTAAAAAAAGAATATTACCAAGTTTGAAACAGTCTCTGGAGATCATCTAGACCAAGCCTGTGCTCAAGTACAGAAACTTGCAAGTTTCCTAAGACCAAGTTCAGTTGACATTGGAATGTCTCCAAGGAGGAAGACTTTACTGACTCCCTGGGCTAACTGCTCTAGTGCTTCAACACTCCTAGCAGATATGTTTTAGCTTTTGTATTTCAGTTTGTGCCTCTCGTCCATTGTGCCCACTGAGTCCTGTCATGGCACCACGGACAAGAATTTGGCTCCCTCTTCTTTGCTCCCTTTATCAGGTATTTATACATTTTCGAAAGATCCCTCTCTGCATCTTCTCTAGGCCAAACAGAGTCTGCTGTCTCAGCCATTCCTTGTATAAGATTTGTTCCCATACCTTAAAAATCTTCATGCCCTTTGCAGGAATCTATCCACTATGTCCATGTCTTTCTTGCCATTGTCCTTGAGAGCTCAGACCTGAGCATAACACTGTAGATGTGTCTCACTAGTGGAGAACAGAGGGGAAGGATCATCTTCTTTGGCCTGCTGATATTTTTCCTGATTCAGCCCAGAAGATAGTTGGTTGTCTTTGCTGTGAGGGCACAATGTGGGCTCTTTTTCAGCTTTTTTTGGTGTCCACTAGGACCACAAGGTCCTTCTCTGCAAAACTGCTTTTCAACCAGCAGGCACCAACCTGTACAGGTATGGGGTTATTCCTCCTCAGGAGGAGGATTTGGCATTTCCCTTTCTTGAACTTTCTGAGATTCCAATCAAGCCAATTCTTGCCACGGTCCCTCTGAATTCAGAATTATTTTTTATAGTTCAGAAAAACCTATATGTTAGATAGTATATATGTATATGATAGCTGCATTTTATCTAGGGATAACAGCAAGGTTAAGACTCAGTGTTGGATTAAGGTATCTTAACATATATGTCAACATACAGATATTTACATATGTGCTCTTTAAGATACCAATGAGTGCCAGTTGTTATGCCCCAAAAAACCCCACCTGGTGTTCACTACTGTTCAGGTCTTTTTCTGGGCAAGTGACCACAACCCTTTGTCAACATAGTCAGTGAAGCCCAGTGCATTTTTCAGCTCATATAAAAAGACAGAAACCGAAAAAAGCAACTCAGTTGCCTGAAAGAAGGTGACTGGTGCCACCTAAAATTTCTTGGATTATCCAAGACATCCTCAGGGGACAGCCTATATGATGCAGGATTTATGAGATGTTCGTGGGGCTTCCTTAAATGGGAGCCATGGGGAGTGGCAGCTGGCAGCTATCTGGGACATCCTTGACTCAGACAGATCTAGACGTTCACATGTGGGCCCATGAATCACACACCAAACCTCCCTCAATATTACTGGTAGCTTAGATACCTGGTTGGAGTGGTGACACATGAATGCAAACCTGAATCCCAAAAATCCCAGCTCAAGTTCTTATCCTTCATAAAATGAGGCAAGCAAAAGTGTGCTGCGGTACTAATGGTGCATTATGCATTGCTGTTATAAAATTTGATTGTTCTGCCATGACTAATTCTTGTGTCATTTTAATGAGGAAGTATTTAAGAATATTTTGTAGTTATTTCTCCTGTAGAGTATTTTACAAGAGGAAAAAAAAACAACCTGTACAGTATTATATGTATTCATATGATAACTAGAACTCTTTCTAGATGAAAAATGTTACTCTTATATGAGACTAATATAAAGAAACATACATAAATATTTTTATTCCGAAACGTGTGCGTTAGTCATCAACGCACACAGTATAACATGCAGTATAACAAATAGGTAAACAGATAAAAAATTTAGAAAAGCATGTGAACACTCCTATGAACAATTCCATGCCCAGCTAAACATCATTATTACGCATGTGTGCCAGTGTGCACATTTTGCTTGACCTCTTCTCTTCCTTTGCAGATTTTGCAAATCCATCTTTCAAATCAACTTGTCTTGTTTACTCGAAATTATGACATTGGCAATTCAGGGAAAGGAAATGTGAATTCATTCTTTTGTGTTGTAATGTCAACTCACACTAGTAATCAATCTGGTTTGGGAACTTTTTTTTGAACAATGTCCAGTATCAGTCACTTCATTGAAAATGGAATAAGGCTTTGAAAAGGAGACTCAGAAATACAGGAAAAAAGTCCACAATTACTCATTAGTCAGAATTTAATTTATGTCCTAAATTCTGTGTGTCGTTCAAGACCTTACAAAGACAGGCAGTCGAGGAATAGTAGTTTTTTCTATAGAATCTAGGAAATACAAACCTCATTTTCAAATACTGATAGTAATTAGTCCTAAGATCTTCTCAGGTATATGTGAATTACTGGTCTATAATATTCCTTTCTTTTTTCTCTAATATTCCTTTCCTTTCTGGTTTTCTTGGCCAAGTCCCATTATCTTCAACACTGTACCTGCACAGAATAACTTCTAAGATTCCTTTTGGAGTGGAAAATTAGGTTTCTCCTTCCCAGACACATACAAGCAAACTAGCAGCAATATGAATAATAGTGGCAGGTCTGGAGATTTCTCACTCACTACTCTGCCATGAGACCTCATTCACCCTACTGTTCCATCTATCTTGAGGCATCACCGCACACATCATTGCTCAGAGTCATACATCTGCCAGGCTGCATCAAGATTTTTTCATTAAACCTACCATGCTACAAAAAAAATACTCTAGTTACTTAAAGAGCTATTATATAATCATTAAAACAGGTCAGAGCAAGGAGACGGGAGGCAAGGCTTTTTGACCATCTGTCCCAAGGTCACCTTGCAAGGGAGACACCATTGCATGAAACTGTGGAAACCTGCAGAATTTTGTACAACTCCACATTTGGAAGGCAGGGGGAAAAATAAAGACCAAAAAACCGCAATGTTGCTGTGCTATGCTAAAGCAAACAGTGGAAAGAGGAATAGCACTGAACAGAAACATAAAGAATGCTTTAGAGAAGCCAAGGTGAGAAATAGGGGAAAAAAACTTATCTAGAGATTGTGGTAATGGAGTATAAAACCACCTCCATCCACATAAAATGATGGACTGTACACAGTATGTATGTCAGTCAATCTGAGTCAATTGCCTGGGCATACAGAAGCTTTTCCCAACATGAGGTCACACATGCTGCACAGGGCTGCCTCTGAGCTCCTCAGATGACCTCAGAAATGACATGTTTCCTGTTGCTTCCTCTGTTTCCTTTCATTTGTTTGTATTGGGGGGCATGTTTAACAGTCAAAATCTCCATATTTCCCAGAACATTTGGTAAATAAGATTTTATTTTGCCTTCTTTTAAATAATCTTTTCACATATTATAACTGTTATGGTCTAAAAAAGGAATGTTTTACTCAAAGTGCAGTATTTCTCAGACACACACTGACTCAAAGACTGATCATACTAAAATTGCAATATTGGAGTTGTGTACTTGGCCTCATAACATTTTTTTTTCTTAAATAGCAACCATAAAATAGGAGAGCCTTGTAAGGAATAATTTCTTGGAGGACAATCTGGTTGCTTACAGTAAAATTCCAGGAAAGGAATAATTCTAAAGAATACAACACTTCGGGAATCCATAATATTCTTATTTGATAAAATCAAGATATTCCTCTTCTACCTTGAGATCAGGAGAGGCCCTATATGTAGCACACACTCATTTGTTAGGGAAGCCTGCTGCTTCCCTGGGCACAGCCCTCAGATCATTGTCCATTAGTGATTTTTCAGGAAGCACAAAGTCAATCGAAAAGACTGAGGTGCCACAGTGTGTCCAGAGAAGTGCAAGGGAGCTGGTGATGGATCTGGAGTGTCTGAGGGAGCTGGGATTGTTTAGCCTAGAGGAAAGGAGGCTCAGAGGAGACCTTATCACACTACAAATACCAGAGAAGAGGTTGTACGAAGCAGGGGGTTGGCCTCTTCTCCCAGGAAACCAGTGACAGAATGAGAGGACACAGCCTCAAGCTGCACCAAGAAAGGTTTAGATTGTGTATCAGGAGTCATTTCTTCATAGAAAGGGTTGTTACACATTGGAATGGACTGCTCAGTGAGGTGGTGGAATCACTGTCCCCAGAGATATTTAAAAGACATGTAGATGTGACACTTAGGGACATGGTTTAGTGGCAGACCTGGCAGAGCTGGGTTAACAGTTGGACTCAAGGATCTTAAGGTTCTTTTCCAGGCTAAATGATTCTGTAGTTCTTGACTTTCCATTTCTATTTTCAGTAGATGTAGCTATGTTTTTAAATGTACTTGAATCTCCCAGGGAAAAGGCACTGACTGGAGTACTTATTCTCATAACTAATGTCCTAGCACTTTAAATAAACATTTCAAGGTGACAACTTTTCCTGTGTGTAGCTGCTGAAAGAGAAAAGGAAGCATCTGTTTCCTTGGAAAGCAAATATCGTTGTTCCTTTCATGAATAATAAAAGATGATGCATAATTACAGCTATGTAAAAGGTTATCTTTTTATTTCTCTCCTTCTGTAGATAGATATGCATATAACTTCTTTACTACTCTGTACCTGTATATTTATATGCTAAAATAATCATCTTGTTCAGATTATAACAGGGTTTCGATTAGTCTGTTGAAGATTTCAGATTAACCTTATTATTTCCACATAATCTTCTCAGGATAATGAATTAAAATATGTAGTTGAAGCTATATCTATTTATTTTCTTTTATATTCAGTTCTTCTCTGAAATAATTGTGTAAGCATTAATCTTATTTAGAAAATAGTGTGCTTTTCTATATGCTCTGAGTCACAACTGATTATAATAGGAATTAAAATAAAAGTTGTTTCTAACTATATTACACTGAAAAAGCTAGTGACTCTAGAAAAATCCAGATTTTCTTCTTGAAAATATCAGCAAAATTAATTAAGTTTTAACTCTTAATTCTTTCTTCCTAGTGAGACATGAACAAATTTTGGGAGAAAATATTTGCATTTCAAACAGTTAGAAACTTTGTCTTTCTATTTATTTTAGTACTTTTTAATGTGAAATGCTGCAGACAGTATACCTGGTACCCCACGAGGCTCTTTTCCAGTTCACATTGAGGAGGAAGCTCATGCTGAGCTTCTGTGGCTGGGAGGGCTCGGTCGATGCATCTTATCACCCCTCACAGTGCGGAGGGCTGTGCTAAGATCACCTGCTGTGCATGCCTAATTTAGGTGTCACAACGAAGTCTCTCCAGGTTTGTCAAGCAGTCCAAATCAATTGTTAGTCTCTTGAATGTAAGTCACACGGAGGTCTTTCTCTGTGGCAGTTTCTGATTTTCCTGCTCCTCTCAATGTCACTCTCTTTCCCATTTGAGCTGGTACAAGAGTTTAAAGGATCACACAGTGAAACTGGTCAGGGTATTTCTGACTCAAAGGATCTCCTTGATCCAGTTCACCTTGCATCTTCAAAGACAATGCTACTGGAACAATGGATGGTATGGCCACAGTGCTCCTGGAATTTTAGCCACATATCTATAGCAGGTGGACACAACATTAGGGACCAAAACCCACTTAAATAACATAAAAACATACTGCAAAGTTGTTTTCATAACTGTGTTATGTGTGAGGATTCATACTTCAGTATCTAAAGCAGGATATGGCCATTAAAAAAATCACAGTAAAGTCTGATTTTATTCATGCCACACATGGAAGTGTGTAACTGATCTCTTTTGCTGATGGGCAAAAACATACTGCTCAATACATACATCAGCGTGCCTTACCATGAGTAATTTCTCTTCTTTGTCCCCTGTATCTGTCTTTAGGCGATCAGTATTGTATAGAAAGTGCTTTCCAGTTTACTTTCAGTTCACCCTATTTATAAGTATAGCTAACACCTTTGTGTTGGCTATTAATATTTTTCATGTCTGTTTGCATCCCTGCTTTTTGGCAGACAGAAGTGTTCATGAAACCCATGTATTTCACCCTCTATATTAAAAAAACCAACCAACCAACATAGTTTTATCAACCGGAAAAAAAAAAAGAATATCAGGCCTTCAGAAATGTAAAAAGCAACATCATCCTGAAGCATAAAGGTTGCTTGTCATATATATCTTTAGCAAGCTATAAAAGATATGTTATTTTTAGTTTCAGAACAATACCAGACTGGAAATTAGTGCATGGGCAGCTCCTTCTTTTAGATATTTGCGATACTACTGAATTCCATGGATACAACTGTAAACATATTTTGACTTTGTATTAGTTACATGCAAAATTGAATTGATATACTTAATACAATAAGATTGTTTTCAGTAAAGCATCACAAAATTACAGGTAACAGCAATTTGTATTTCTCTGCTCTCTCCTGGTTATATGTACACCATAACAAATAAAAAATTAATTTAGAAAATAAAGATTTATTTTGTGAACCCTTACCTCTGTGACTCTTAGGAAAAAGTATGAAATATGTTACTTGGTGATAAATTCCAGCATTTCAGTAATCTAAATATCATGGAAAAGAGGAAATTACATAGTTTTTATCATTTTTAATATAATTTTACAGTCAGACTTCCACTCTTTGTATGGGTCTTAAAACTGGCAATTTCAAACTGAAGAAGAGGGGTTATGTTGGGCTGTCAGCATCTGGGATCCTTCGAAGGGAGGAATGTTTTTTTCTTTGTTGATGCTTTTTTATTTCTCATTTCAGGATTGGCTTTGTCATTGTGTTTGCTAACATGCTTTTGTACTTTTGCTCTTCCTTCATTCATCTGTTGCTCCATATTACATCTGAATCTAATATATATGGCGCCATTTACATATGTTAGATGCTGCCTCTTCTCTTTCTTACCTTTAAAACCAGTTTTTTGCTGCTCCAGAGCTGCATGCCTTCAAAGACCATGGTCTGGTTGTTTATAGCTATGGGGTCTCCAGTAGCAACCCTGTTCCGTGTCCTTTGGCATCCTGCGTCTGTGCTTCCTCTACACCACAATCTGTGTCTGCAGTTCTTTATTACTCTGTGTTACAACGTTGTCTTAGAGTCATAAATATCTCATTCTGTATGGAATAGCTGCTTGTTACTGCTATCCATATAAAACTATGTTGTCTTATGCAAAGATAAATGAAAGTAAACCCAATTTGCCATAGTCACAGGGTCAATCAGGAAAAAACCCTCTTGTCACAGCTAAAGTGAGCAAAACAAAGATGCAGGCAAGTAAAGAAACATTCAAACAATCTGAGCAGTGCCGGTCTGGAGGTCTGGAAAACTCCATACAAAGCAAATAACAGCCACTTTAGCCATGGCAATGCCATATTCCAAGGCTACACATTTATACCAGGATGGTCTAGACACCTGCCTCAGCGTGGCCAGATCAACTGAGTGGTTAGGATCAAAGGGTTGCCTCGAAACTGTGATTCCTCTCATCCTGACAAAGGGATCTGGGATCACGTAAGTCTCTTCTGGTAAAGAAGAGATTAGTTCAAGGATATCTAATAAGCAATAACTGAATTTACAATAGAAAAAATTTACTTTTATCAAGGGATTCAATCCAGTTAAATCCTTCAACCTCTTCCTTCTAGAACAAAAATTTCAAAAGTGTTACTTCTCTTCAACCTGCACAGGGAATTTGAATACTTACCCTAGCAGGACTGGTCCTCTACATCCCCGGATACTCAGGTACCATCTGGGTCTGCTGAATAGCCTTCTACAGCAGCATTAGCCTAAAACTGTTTAAAACTTGAAACTAAGTATCCTTGAAACTAAGTAAAAATAATTATGGAATTGTTAATTGCTTTTTAATGTGACAAAGCCAGGGAAAAGCACTCTCCATGCATTTCTGGAAAACTACTGGAATTTCAAATCATATTTGAGATTTTTTAAACTCATGAACGTTCTTGCTTATCTAAGCAATGATCAGTTCTGTTTCAAATGTAGATACATAATAACAAAGAAAATAAACCATTCTGTACCATAGGCAAGTGAAATTTACTTGTGTCTAATAAGATTTTATCATTGGTTTTATCGTAATGTAATGCAAAAGCTTGAAGTGAAATTTACTGATTGACAATAAATTTACTGATTAATCAATAAAATCATAGTCAAAACCCAAACCAAACCAAACCCAAAACCAAACCAAACCAAAACAACAACAACAACAAAAATACTCCAAGGTGACATTATTCCAATACTTAGAAATCTGTGATGGACAAATCTCATTCCTGTTCCCCAAGTGGTTTCTGCATTTTAGGTGCAATTGTTCCCAGATAAAATCCTGACAAAGTCCAGAGACAAGACAGTAAGATTTCATACTCTCTGTGAACAAATTCACTGTCTCTGAGCTCTGATGGTGGAGAAGCTTTTCTGTTATTCCCTCTAAAAGCTATTGTTGTCCCCCTAGAATGTATCATGTCTGCTCCTGAGTTGCCGCAGCTTACAGCCTAGCAATTTGCAGAAACACATAAGGGTCCAATTGCTGTGGCACAGACAAACACTCATATCACTGCTGGAAGCATAGAGATCTCCAGGATAGAAGAACCAATAATTTCTCTGGAGCTAGTGGAAGCTCTCTTTTAATGGGAATCAGAACTCTGAGCATAGAAACTCTAGCCAAGCATTGCTTTCGCCCAAAATTAGAAAAGTAAAAGTGTGTGATAAATATATATATACACTTGCTTCCATATGTAAACAAGCAGATTATGATCAGCAGCACAATCTTTTTTGGGTTTGAGGTTTTTTTTTTTAACAGATGGTTTCTTTCCTTTAAGTCATAAAACGATTTTTGTAGAAAAGCTTTCTGTTTTAGAAACAAAAGGTAACTTACAACTGATTGAACACTCAGGAAAGAAAGATGATAAAAATATTTACCTTTGCATTTTCATCTCTAAAGCAATAGCATACTTCATAGCTATTTCAATAGGAGCCCATGTACCAATCTTTAACAAAAAAACATTGCTTATCAGTGCATGAAAACATCTGCTTTGACTCTGAAAAAGATCCAATGTTGTCAATATCCATTACTCTTATTTTCCCTAGTAAAACTTAAACAGTGGGCAAAAGTAGTAATTAACATGCAAAACAATGTTACCCTAAATGTTTTTTAAACCCCTGCACAAGTATGAGCTCTATCTGTTCTCTGGCAATACAGATGAAAGCACAGATGTATAACCACTAACTGGTGTGCGTATAGTTCATCCCCACAACTGCATAAGCATTTTGTTTTCTCTCTCACATTATACCCTATTGCTCTTTTTGCATGCTAATTTTATCTACTATTCTATATAACTGTCAATTTTAGCACTTTTTTCTAATCCAACTGTAGATTTGCAGTGTGGTCTATTTTTTGGTAGGTTTGTTCATGGCCTACTGAAGGGGTATCCCAATGTTATTAGGCTTGGAGAGTCTACTTCAAAAATTAATGCTTAAAAAATTACTGCAATGAGGGAAAGCCAGTCATGACATCGGGTATGGGATGCTATTGCTGGTATGCAAAATTCAGCCTTTGCTTCCATACAGATACCTTGTTTAACATCAATTGGTAATTTTCATTGACTCCAGGTGAGAAATTAGAAGAATCATAGAATCTAAATTCATAGAACTGAACTTATTCATCAGATTTCCTGATGAGGCAAATGGGAAAAACATTAAAACCCCAAACCTAAACATCATGTTTCTCATATAGACCTGGATATGTTTAGGAAGGTGGTTATATGATTTGGATTACCTCAGCTAGTGGGGAACCACATGTCATGGATCAGAGGTGCTTCCCAGTCACAACAGTTCACAGCTGCTTTCCAACACCATGATCCAGCATCCAACTTGCAATTTCTGATTCTCCTACAATGACTGTCAGAGGATATTTTATTGCTCAAAACTGTTTAGAAAATCCATTATTAAATAGGTACCGAACCTTTGAGGATAAGCCAAGTAACTTTGCGGAATTTCAAGTTGTTAAGACACTATTCAGTCTCAGAAGAAAATAACATCTTTTCATCCATTGCTAAGTGGCTAGATAGGTTACACCCTCCATATAACCAACATACACATTTTTGCAGGGAGTAATTTTTGGCATTTCTGTTTCCATACACTATCTTCATCACAGTGATCTTTTCCACTTTCACTCTACTTTCACTTATTAAGGTGATACCAAATATCTTATCAGAGACCCTAGCCTCTATCCTATCAGAGACCCTAGAAAAGAAGGACAAATTTAATTCTATGATATGCCAGCCTTTTTCAGGGAATGTTGTCACAGGAGCCAAGGAACTGATTAGGTGATTATGAGCTATTTCAGCTTTAGTACATTTAGGCAAATAAGGAGCACCACCATTTGCTTTATTTGATAGCCTTTTGCTGGCTACTACATTGAAGATACAACTACATTGAAGAACACTGCAGGTTTAGGCACTGTGTGACTAGTACGCTATCTGGCAGCTTCAGCAAAGAGGCTGAGGTTTGAACAAGCAGCAGCTGAACTACACTAACCTCTCTCACTGATTCTTTCAAAATGGAGCTGAAGAAAAGTCTTTCACAGGGTAATGTCAGGAAGCCTGCAGTGCTGCTGTGGGTGTTTGTTCAGTGTCTAGATAAAAGCCGTTGGATTCCTGTGCTGTTGTTATGATCTGAATAGAAGAGACGCCTCTGCACGAGTTAAGGTGCAAACAAGACCATATGCCAAAGTCACGAGTACAATTTTTTTTAACAGTAAAATAGAGTGATAGAGACATAGAAAGAAATAAGAAGGTGGTGGGAGAGAGGGGTAGAGAGAGAGATTAAGTAAATGTATCACCATGACAAGCAGCATTCTGCAGATCCCTGAGTCATTCTTCTGGAGGTACCGTGTTCATACAGTCCAGGTCCTGCAAATCCATGGGGTGAAGATGTCATTCCCATAACCAGAGATGGCATGTGCATAAGCACTTTCTTCCTTTCCCAACAATTTGCCTTAGTGGGAATTTTTTAATCTGGATGCTAACAAAGCCTTTAACTCCTTTAGGCCTGGAATTAACTCTTTCCTGCTGTGCATTGTGTTTATTTCAAGTTCCATTGTGGTGGCTTATATTATGGGGACAGTGTTTTCAGACATGCAATTGCATTCTTTAAGTCCTCACAACTGTCAGTCTGACGCATTTCAGAAAAAAATGGTTTGTAGAAAAGACCCATAAAGCTGTCAAATGCTAAGGCAAAATTAAATTTACATTTCACGAAGGTTAGTTATTATCATTTCTCAAACATTGCTAGATGGTTTAAACAAAATGCTCTTGAGGATTTGTGATCTATGGCACATTGTATTGAAATGGCTTTGCATCAAAGCCTGACACTGGCTTTTCACCAAATTATGTCTTTTTTATATGATACATGTGCATGAAGACTCTCTCAGATTGTGAGGTTAAAAACAAACTTAGCTCTGCCCTTTATTTCTCTTCCCTTCAGGCTGTATCTCATTTTTTCAAAAAGCTTCAAAACAGCGAGTCTCTGAATGGAATTGAATTTGTCAAATTCAAATATCCCTTTTAATGTTGCCCTACCCTTTATGACACAGTAAGTACATTGGGAGATCCTATATACACTTTTTCATGAAAAGACTCAACTTGAAAAAGAAATTCCATAGCACAGTGTAAGCAATAGCTAGTTTCATGTGCCAACAACCTCGAGTAGATAAAAATTCCTGTACGACTCCCTCTTATCACCTTTTTGGGAAGAAGCTATCTTCACTCCTTGATGCCATACAGGCACATGGCCCAGGTTTAGATGATGAAAAGAGTCATTTGTGAAGTTACTCTAATCCAGCATCCAGGAGATCACGAAGAATGTTATAGCAATTTTTTTTTCCCACAGATTGAAAATTATTGTACCCATAACTTGCAATGTGTTCTATGAAGTCCTATTAATTTCAAGATGTGTGAAGTTACTAAAATGTTATGTGTGGGGTCTGGGATTTTACTGAACTGATTAAGTCTTTAAACACAAGTATGTATCACTTGGTGGTTCATCCCATGAAAAGACTGAAGTTATTTATGGTTTGTCTGTGGTGGAGATTATATTTAATCCTTAACACTGTGTGCATTTAGTCAGTACTCAGGATTTGTACCATACCTCCTGATTTGTTTTATATTTCATGTTTTAATTAAAACTTTGAAAGCATGCTGAGGTTTCTCTCTATCTCTGAATGTCAATTTACATTTATGCTGGGGCATTGTGAATGAGTGAACACTTTACAATATCAGAATATTCCCCTACTCCCAACTACAACTAAAAGGTTTTTGAGAAATGAAAGTTATAAGAAACTTTATCCTCTACTTCCTTTGAAAATGACTTAGAATAACAGCATCAGTGTGAAAGGTTTCTGGCTCCCAAGCCTAGAAACCACTAGATCACACACACTGAGTCTTCCTAGATACCATTAAATTGGACTTCCTCCAAGGCACGACGTGCAGCCCAACTCACACAGCCTGTCTGTTCTGAGACCAGTGTACACAAACCTTCAAAGGCATATGGCTTTTCACTGTCATACCTGAAAAATGAATGAGTGAGAAGGTCCATAGCTACAAAAAAGAAATGCCATCTTAAATTGTAGTTTCTGCCTTCTTTTTCTCAGAGAGGTAGTAATAACTTAGTAAGAAGACTTAGCTAAAGTTAAGAATACTTAATTTTGAGTTATTCAATGGATAAAAAATTTGAGCTCTTGAACAAAGACTTTGAGAAATAAATTCTCAAAGGAAAATTCATATGTCTTTTCCACCCAAGATGAAAATTTCAGTGATTTGGACTGGTTTTTGTCTTGCTCAAAGGAACCATAGTATTCACAGAAAACTACCATAATAAAACTTGTATTTTTAAGTCTTTGAATGAATACCTTGTCAAAGACCTTGATGGGAATGTAAAATAAATTGACCTTGTTGGAGAAGATACAGGAGTCATCTCACCTAAGTTCATTCTTCCAAAAATAAAGTATTTGGTCCAAGCTTCTGCAAACATTCTCTTAGTCACCTGTGAAACCTTTGTAGTACATGTCACTTTAATAACACCATGTATGACAGGAAAAATGAACTGCCCCATGGAAATGCACACCTTCTTCAACTCTCTTTGAAAAGAGCTTAGATGACTAAATTACATAAGATAGTGAAGTTTTTACTGAAGTTGGTAAATAACAAGACTCATCCCTACCTCAGGTGTCCAGCAGGAGGGAGAGAAGTAACACTGCCTTAATGACCACAAGGAATTCCAAATATAATTCTAATTATTAAAATTGTTTTTAGAAAGGTGGCATTATTATTATGCAAGGAAATTAAATTAATGATAAATGAAAGGTTTGAAAAATTTTCTGCCTTTCCAAAGTCTAGAGACTAAATAAAAAGCATTGACCTAACTGCATCTATGAACACAGTTTTTTCCCAATCTGTTGATTACAGCCAGCCAACTGCAGCTATATCAGCCCCACAGCAGTAATGACTTTGGAATAGGACTTTGGATTGGTTATATTCATGAGGCCATGATTGGAACAGCAGAAGAAAAAAAATCAGAAACCTGGCCTTCCAGCTTCCAACAATTAGCTTTGCTACAAACCCAATTTGACAGGAGCACACATAAATTCTGCTTTCTGCTACTAACTGTAAACTTCAAAAAAACCCGAAGACATTTCTAAGGGATCTTAATGAAGATGGTCTGGGTCTAAAAGGAAAGGTTGGTGCATTTTAGACCTTTGCTAATGAAATTAATGAACAAAGCCATAATGTGTAATGGATTAAATATTACATTAGCAGTCCATTTCCAAAAGATTGATGAGCTTCTTGCTTGTTTCAGACACTATTTACTACTGACAAGTAAGATTGGCTAAGAATCTGAAGATCTGGACACGTCTCGTTTTGTTTTCCAAAATGTAGTATAAAAAGCACCAAATCCACCACAACCAACAAAAACAAAACAGAAATAATAAAAGGTCTTTGCTCATAAAGTTCTGCTTGAAGCATGACTATAAAGTATTGCTGCCCCAGGATATGATTCAGTATCAGAGATGCTTTATACAAAGGGTAATGAGCCTGTTGCCAGTACTGAAAACACTATTTGCCCGTGGCAAAACTAACAGTAATTCTATATTACTGCTAATTTGCTAGCTATTTTTCTTCATTCAATAGCTGATAAATTCCAACAGTGTTGCTTCAAGGAAAATATCAATTGATATGAAAATGGCATGTAAAAGTGTCATAACTCTAAGTGCTTTTATGACAGGATTATTAATATTTGCAATTCATATTTATCATTGAAGATACAAAAGTTAAACTTTTCCAAAATACTGAGTCAAGGAAATCTCTTTGCTTGGATATAGAAATGAAGAATAAAGAAAACTACATGGCAATCCAAAACTGTTTTAATATCTTAAAGTGATGTTTAGTTTAATTCCTTGAGAGAAGGAAGAGCTGACAGCTCGTCCACGTCAATCACAGAAGTGTTCCAAAAAACATCACAATTACAAATATCCTCTCAAAGGGTAAATAAAGCATTTATTTCTGTAAATAAAATGGGTTTTTTTAAACTATTACTACCTTTGTTTAAGGATAATCCCCTTAAAAAAAGAATATAAAAGTTAGTGGCAGGAAGTGTTTTTTCTATATCGAGTAACTGTTTTACTAGGACGGAGTAGAAATGAGCAAAGGGAGTTATTTGCATTACCCTGTGTTGCATCTCCAAAAAGCTCTCTCTGTTAAACAGTCAAGATCAGCTTGTATAACAAACATAATGTGAATTTAATGATACCTACTAAGCAATAGATTTTTTATTGGAACAGCTTGTTTTATGTCTAAATTTAGAGACCTGTCTCTGCCAAAAAGTACA
>VWZV01011283.1:792457-879186 GCA_013397155.1 Irena cyanogastra | reverse complement strand
AGGAGAGGAGAGGAGAGGAGAGGAGAGGAGAGGAGATTTCTCTTGGCCATCTATTTCAGAATATTGTTCATATAAACATCTCACTCTCTGGATCTTGTCAAGATTTTGCCTTGGTGTTATTGTGAACAATAAATTCTATTGGTTAATAGTGCATTTCACGGAATCATAGACTCATCAAATTTAGAACAGACCTTCAAGATCTAGTCCAACCACCAACCTAACACCACTATTAACCCCTAAACCCTATGCCCAAGTGCCACATCCAGACATCTCTTGAACACTTCCAGAAACAGTGACTCAGTGATGTTCCCGGCCAATTTGTTACAATGCCTAACACTCTTTCAGTGATTTTTTTTTTCCTAATATCTAATCTGAACCTCTCTTAGTGCAACATATGCCATTTCCTCTTATCCTTTTACTTGAGACATGACAAAGTAGACTTGATCAAAACAATTATTTTCTTGATTTTAAAGCTAATGACGTGTAAAGCTAATGACATGTGTACATTTTAAAGCTAATGCAACAGTAACTTTTATTTTCTCTACACATTTACACTCAGAGAAGGGAGCAAACCTCCATTTTCCTTTCTCTGCTGCCTTCAGAGGCAGGATAAGCCTATTAATAAGAATTCACTGGCACCTTTTACGTTTTTCCCTTTAGGATCTACAGTGGATGGCAAATGTTGCAAGATGTCAGGTAACACGACACCAAAAGAACATATTGCAATAAAAGAGACAAATAATACAAAATAAGGTCAAACAGCTTTTACAGAGCAGGTAAGACTATATTTAATACTTTGAGGATGAATTTAGCATATGTATTTTAGTTCATAACCCAAACTTCTGTAAAAAGCAACCACAAAATCTTATATCTCCCTTATGGAAGAGAAGCACAAAATTCTGACAGAAAATGCTGCAATAAAAACATTTATACTTGGATAATAGGTTAAAAGCCACCTATATTATTTTTTTTCAAGTAAAATGAAAATTTCTGTTGAGTTGCCCAATACATTAAGCAGTGTGTGTTTTCCCTATTTTCTATTAACCTGATTAAAGACTTTCAAAACATTTGTGAATCCTTTTATTAGTATTTCCTGCGTAGAATATATTGAGACCAGCAAGCTGTGTTAGATAACATGGTGAACCTTATAAGTGCTCTCCATTTTGTGTAACTAAGATGTCTAGAGATTCCTCTAAATGGCAAACTAAATGGAGATCACTGATTTGATTGAAAGCATACCTGGCCAAAGTGGGCTACCTGGAAATGCATCACGTGTGACGCCGGTGAAAAATACTGAAAGCATTTCTTTCTCCAGGGTGGCATCAGTTTTCCCACTGCTCAGCACACTTCAGTACATTCATCCACAGATCTGTGCTTCTTGGAAGAGCCAAGTGACCACATGGCACATTAAAGATCTTCTTAATAAATCTTAGATTAATCTAAGGATACCTTTCTGTCAAGTTATTTGTTTGTTTGTTTTCTAATACAGCTTCCTGGTTCTGAAAACATCTGTGTCTAACAATGAGAACAGTGTACATTTTGCACAGAGATTCTTAATCACTATTATCTGCATCATTTACTTTCAGTCTTACTCTATTTTTCTGCTTACTCTATATTTCTGCTGATTCATATCTGTCTTTATGAGATAATGAAAAAATTAAATTTAAAACAAAATGTGGTGTTTGCAAACAATGAAGGTATGTGGTGTTTGTGGGCTTTTCCTCCTTTTGTTCTAAATATTTTTACTTTCAAGTGTCATTTAGAAGGTAAATTTGTGTTCTGATCATAAAGACAGAAGTTAGAAGCAAGTGGAAAAATACAGAGAAATGGATTATTACACAGGATAATCACAGTATTACACACTGCCTTCTGCCAAAACTAAACAGCTAACAGATTTTGGACTTCCAGAACAGCTCCTCTTCCATATCATATCTGAAAAATATGACTTAAAAATTAAAAAAAAATTTTTAATGTGACTTCCAATTTATCACATATTCAAATTATGTACATGTACCTGCTTAATAAAAAACTAAATGTTATCAAGGCTGTTATATATTGTCCGTCTTACATTTAAAAACTACAGACTAACATCTTTATCACTATAAGTGTTTTTTTAGTAGAAAATAAATGTTATCAGCACAATATGAGAAAATAATGTAATGTGATTTTATTCCTTAATAGAAGACACAAATCCAGCAAAGTTAATCAAATACAGTTGGTTTTCAAATAATAATAAGACACAAGGGAATCAGGTAGCAACAGCTCATGGATCTGGTAAAAATACTGGTATATCTTCATATTCATGAATTCCCCTACATTGTTTCTGGATGCGTCTGCTACATTGTAAAAGGAAATCTCTATTCTCTGCCTTTCCTTTTATTCACTTATCAGAATATAGCAAGATATGTATTATTGCAGCTACATCTCAATTTCTTATGTACAAACATAAAGAAAACAGATTTTTTTCCTTTTGTTCCTTTTTCTCTGCAAGGCTCCCTTACTGAAAGATTTCAAGCTGTGTCACATTATCTTTTGTGCTTGCCTCCATTTGCAGCCATAACAGTTGTTCCTGGTAACCATCCACCCATCATGCATGTGCTCTCTTATGTAGTTACTCTTCAATAAAGCACAACACAATTTTTTTTTCTAAATACATTGTTCAAACACACCAACTTCTGGCATTTGCTTTGCTGTTTTATTTCAGTTATACTATTTACCTCATTTGTTCTTTTTTCCCTTCCATACTTGCTCAATGTGATAGAGTGTAATCTGCTCTCTTCCTGCCCTCACTGGCAGTGAGGATCCCTGGCTGCCTCAAGCCCATGTGGGACAGTGTCCTGCTGAAAGTGCCAACCTCCTCCACATCTGCAACAGCACATTCCCTCTGCCTCCTGCATTTTGGCTAGGCAAGCAGTGAGGCAGGTAAATTTGTTGATTCCCTGAAAACTCAACCAGCTAAAAATCAACATTTGGTTTTTGTCTCAGTGCCACTTTCTCTGGCAGCAACTGCTTGCAGGAGCAGCACTTCAGACCTAGAAATGCACAGTATCCCCATCTTAGAATGGGGTAGGTTGTAGCTTGAAAAATTAGGTTGGTGGGGACACTCACAGATCTTAAAGGACATGAAATTGGACATCTCATGGAGATCTCATGAGGTTTGTAGATGTAGGAGTCCTTCAGAGATCAGTCATTCTAACTGCTTCATTGTCAAGGAAGAGTGAACACATCAGCTGTCACCACAGGCCGTCTAGTCAACTGGTGCCCATGGTGCACTTGCCATCTCTGGCTCTTGAAGAGATAAAAATGTACACACACAAACATGTACAGCCCTACAGGATGCTGGGACTTCTGGTCTATCTCTATCTTCACCTAAAAGGCAGTTTCTTGTGCAGTGTGTGGAATTTGAAGTGTTCATTTATATTACATAGGGAAATTAGCTACTCAACAAAATCTGCAGTCTTAAATGTCAGGCCTTATAGAAAATTTTTAAATCCCTATATGAATATTTTACTCCAAGAATCAAAAACTTGGTGTTACCTATAACTTGTTTCATTTGTCGTTCATCATATCAGTTCCTTTGTAGAATGCAGTACAATTTTCTTTTAGAGCTCCTTCAAAACCAGAGGGAGGAAAATTCATCACACCTAAAGCTCTAAATGGTGTCTTTAGTACTGTGATCTTTCCATCAGCATCTGTCTTTGGAAGTCTGACATGCTGACAGTAAAATTGTCTTCTGTTTTGTCATTCGTAACCCTTTTTTTATCTTTTTACAATATGGTCACTGATTACCCAAATCTAATTTCACATTCACCCTTTTTGAAGCACTTTGTACAACTCCACCTTCTCTGCCATCTCTCATTTTTATTACTTTCTGTTTAAATCAGAGAATCTTCATCCTGACACAATCCACTGTGCACATTCTTTTAAATAACATTCTGTGTTGCTAGAGGAAGCTGATAATAATCTGCTATGTGACCTTCTCCTTTGTAAAATTGCTCCCTCAACCCCACTTACACTGTGAGAACTGTTCTCCCTGCTTAGTGTATTGTTATGGGCTTCCATTGTCCATTACTTGCATTCATTGCAGTGAACATGCCTTAATGTTCTGTACAGCAGTACCATAATGAATACATCTTTTTGCATGTCTTGGCTTTCTCAGTGGTCACTGAAATCAGTATTTTTTTCATTTTTTTTTCTCTTTAGGGATTTTAGTGCTTCAGGGAGTTTTGAATTAGGACTTTATGTTTACTTTCCATGGACAGCGACTTTGTCTTTTGGATATGACATTTGCACTCAGTGTACTATTAGACACTGGGCACATCACCAGAGTGGTAGGGTAGGCCATCTCAGCAGAGGAGAAGGAAAAAGAAGGGAACAATTGTCTCCACATGTTGAGTGAAACCCTGTTAAAGAAATGGATGTACTTGCAGGTCATTTATAAATGTCTTAAAGAATATGAAAAAGGGCTGCATGCTTAGAAAACACAGCAACTGGAAAACTTTAACGCCACAGTACTTTAGGACACATTAAGAGAAAATCGTTCTGGAAAAGATATCATCTTATTGATATACCAGTCTGGTACCACTGGGTCACTTCAGCTGTTCATTAAGTAATGCTGTTATTTTAAGTGTTGGTACTGATAGTGTTGCTCGAAGTGCTCTTGTTTGTAATGTTTCCCCATAAAAAAGAGAGGTTTTTCATCAGGAAGAAGCTGAAAGGAGAATGAAACAGGAAGGGGAAAGAATAGTTAATAAAAATGTTAATAAATAATAATTAAATAATTACTTAAATAAGTAATTTAATAATCATCACAATTTTAGCTGTAACAATTCCCACTTACATCATCTAGAATTGTCAAAAAAATATGGGGTTGTGCCAGGTATCAATTCCTACCATATATCATCAATTTTTAACATTTATAAATGTTTTAAAGTGCATTTTGGGGAAAGGTAAATTCTATATTTTGAGTTTGCTTGTTTTTCTTGTGCATATTTTAACAAGGCTTGAGCTGGCATTTAGTAGAGCTTACTTCCTTGAAACATTTCTTACTAGAATATGTGATTTTGTTTGGTGTTCTGTCAGAATACAATTTAAAGTAAGCCCCAAAGTGAACTCTATTTAAATTCAGAGCAATTTAAGATCAGGCTTATGCATTAGGTCAATATTGTAGGACAGTTTCTTCTTCCTTTACGACAGCTATCATTTATTTAAATTGAGTGTAAAGTAAAATTTATTATACACTGCGTGCCTATAAGCAATTTCTAGTGAATATGATTGTTTATTCAAATCACTGTGTTTTCCTTGTCCATTTTATTTTGCACTCTTTTGGAACATTATAGTGGAAAAATTTTCCTGGAGAGAGACCTAGTTAATATTTTATGAGACAGACAACTTCCAGAATTCCTTTTGAGGTTTGCAAAATTGAACAGGGGAGAATAAAGTTGTCAGGTGTCAGAGCAGTGGAGCGTTTTTTCCAGTCTGGTTTGGAGGATGAAACCACATGGTGCTGTTCTGGGAAAACTGATTTTAGTCACTGTAAAGTGCATCATTATTATCCAGTCTGATTGATCAAGGTAAGTATATTCACTTCATTTAGATCAAATAAAGGCACAACCAAATTATTCTGTGCACAGTCAGGTGAATGCCATCTATCTAATCTGAAACATTTTCCCATTTTGTTACAAAAAAGTAGGCTGGTTCCCACAAGCAGACATAGTAAGTGAATGATAAATAACTCAATGACTTTCAGGCTGTATGAGCAGGAAAAATTAAATAATAGGAGAATAAAAAATAGACAACTCTTAAATCTTGCAAGTCACATGGAAGAAAGGAGGCATTTCGTATTATTTTGTTTGAAATATTGCTAATATTAGTAAATTAAATGTACCTTCTACCAAACTGTTCACCAAGTTTTGAAAGCAGATGGAATATTTTGATATTATCAGAATGACTAGTTGAGAAATAGTACAATTCAGCTATTAGGAAACAACCCCAATTCATTCCATTATTTTATTAGACAACTTTCAAAGAGACTTAACACACCGTATGATTTAGCTTTGGATACGAAGAAAAAATTTCTGGGCTGCTGGACTGCTGGATGGCAAGACAAGCCTGACAGAGTTCGAGAAATGTTTGGACAGTGGTCTGAGGCACGTGGTGTGGTTCTTTGGGACAGTGCTGTGCAGGGCAAGAGTTGGACTTGATGATCCTAGAGGGTCCCTTCCAACTCAGCACATTCTTTATGATTCTGGGATTCTGTGACTATAACAGTTGAGAAGAAGTGCCAAGCATGGTGAAACTACTGTAGCTGTTTATCCACAGTGATGAAATTGCTAACATTAATAACATTTTTTAATGCATTTATGGATGCATGTAGGAGTAAGCATATGTTTTCTTATAGATGTTTAGGGCAAGGAGGGCTTATTTAAGCTTCCCTGTTTGGTCTGGTATATTCAAGAAATAGTTCTTCTGTTTCCACTGTAAGGAAGATGGTGTGAGTTTGACAGGGAATGGATGCAAAGGGGCCAGGAACCAACCTTATAAATGCCAGAAGGAAGGTGTAGCTGGTACATTTTTTAAAGAAAGTTAAGCAGTTCAGAAAAGTACAACCTCATTTATTCTCACCCAAAACATGGGAAACCGGGAAAGAATAGTCCTTGATACTTTATACTGGCCAGACAGTAAAGGTAAAAATTTATAAATAAAAAGCGTACTTGAACAACTAGTTTATGATTAGTCTAGGTAAGTCAAGAATAATTGGATGACCAATTTTATTTAGCTGTGTGTCCTGGTGTCAGGACGGATACAGTTAATTTTGCTCCCAGTAACTTGTACAGTGCTGTGTTTATTAGGATGAGAACAATGACACACTGATATTCTAGCTATTGCTAAGTAGTGCAGACTCCAAGGCAAGGGCTCTTAAGCTTATCATATTGCCCTGGCCAGTGAGGAGTCTTCTGGGCACAAGAAGTTGGGAGGATCCACAGCCAGGACAGCTGGCCCCAATGGGCAAAAGGAATACCCTCTAGGAAACGACAGCATTTAAACTAGGGGGAAAGTTGGCCAGAAGCTGCTGCTCAGGGTAAGGATGGACACTGGTCAGCAGGTGGTGGGCAATTGTGTTGTTCTTCACTTCTTTTGTATATTATAATTCTTCTGATGTTTTTAGTAGTAGTAGTAGTAGTTATTTTCTGCCTTACTAAACTGTCTATCTCAACCTACAAATCTTATTCTTTTTTTCTGATTCTCTCCCTATCCCACGTTGAGGCCAGGACCTAAGAAAATTATGTGTAGTGTTTAGTTGCCTGCCATGCTAAATCATGACATTGGGATAGAAATGTTTCCTTCTCTCAACATGGACAAGTGGTTGTGATCCTTACACATAATTATTTTTTTTAATCTGTGGATGTCCTTTAGTATATCTCATCCTTCATTCCATGAAACTTACCTTAAAATAAAAGTAAAAAACTAAAAACAAACAATCACAATCAAAAAAAAGTGTCCCTCTCAAAAAAATTACAAAAGCAAGTTTGTATAGCCCATGCAAAAATAAGGAAAATAAGTCATTCGCAAAAGCTGATCAATGATACACATGGCTTATGACAGATATTGTTTAAAGATTGACAGTATTTCTATATTTAATATTTCACTTAATGAGGCTAAATACATAAATGACTTCTAGAATAATTTTTTTTTTGGCATGACATGAATTGTTAGATGTAGAGCTCCTATTAAAGGACTTTTTCATCAGGTTTATCATTCTGAACTTGCTGCAGCAACTGCTAGCACTACCAGTGAACAGCGAAATTGAGAAGGATACAGCTGATAGGTTTTACCCCTTATCAGCCTCATGCTAATTTAATGCAACACAGAATATTATTTGCATTACTTCAAAAGTAAAAAGATGCTCCCCATGGGATTACATCACTATTAGACATTTCTTACTCTATTATGCGTGAGTCAACACAGCATTAAAACAGGGATTGTACAAACTTCATTTGTGATAATAAACTTAATGAGCAGTACTAAGAAATGTCTGAAGAACTGAATTATGATGACATAGTATTTGCAAAATAGAGCTTTGTATTTTTTTGTATGTTGTTTCATTAAAGACACACCAGCTTTTTTGGCATGAAATGGAAAATAAGAATACCAATGTGCATTTTAAACATCTGTCATGGTAGGCAATCACTGGAAGGGAAACAATCTCTAAAACACATGTAAGATGCAAAATCAGAACACTCAAACTTGTTTCTTGTGAAATAAGATGGTTATAGTGTTTTGTGATGTTTTCTGTTGCCATCAGTAAAATTCCTCAGTCTTATTGTGCATCAATAACGGAGAAAAGGAGTAAAATAAATACAGATTTATTTCAATAGGAGATATAGTTATAATAGCCCAGTTTATTTAGTACCAGACAGAATGGTTGAAAATGCTGGTACACCAACCAAAGTGAATGGCACCTAACTTGGTCATTATAGACAAAAACCCCTGCAAAAGCCAAAGAAAAAGTCTTATAAAGCCTTATATGTATACCAGGCTGGATTTCACCTGGTACCCCATAATCCTTATGGATCCAGCCCTGACAGGGATCCTTTCACACTGAAACTACCTAAAGTCGAAAATTTTAAAATAGTTTTGGTTTTGTTTTTCATAAACTGTAACATACTTTAAAAAACCCAAATATTTGGTTTACAGCAAACTTCTTTTTTTGCTTATTGTGTCTGACGGTCTTCCCTCTGTCATTTCATTTTCTGTTTTAATATTTATAACCACACTCTCGCTGTCCTCATCCTTTTGTTCCCATTTCTGTCAATCTGCTCTCTACACACATAAGCACATCATCACCTGTTTATTCTGAATGAAATAACCAGCATGGTGGGCCTTGGGCCTGTCAATAATTCATATTGCACAGCAAAAAGGATTTGATAAATACTTGTGATCTCTGTAAATCACCTTGAAAACTGATTATATCTAGAATGACAGAAATCACAATGACCTGTGAAACTGCATTTAGGGACAGAAAGGTGAAAGGAGGGTTTTCCTAGTGTGAAAGACAAACCCATATTTTTTTATTTCTTTTGTAGAAATGTTTGTGCAACTTCACCTGGTATGGCTTTTTCCCAATCACTTCCCCTAACCAATATTCTATTATTTCTGAGATAAGTTATCTAGTTAAAAAAACCAAAACCAACCAAACCAGAAAACCAAACAAGTAAACAAACAAGCAAAACCCAACAATGCCATAATATGGAGAATAATTTCAGACTGTGTTGTTCACCTGTGATTTTGTTGCTGGATGTGTACATCTTAATTTTTTCTATTTGTGTTTTTTTTGTTTCACAGAACTTTGACAAGGCTGTATGTAAAGGATCAGTGTCTCCTGTTCAATACTGAATGATTCTGAAAATTACTTATTTGTTTTCCTTCATTTGTTGAATCCATTAACTAATTTTCTTAACACCAATTGGTCAGTTTCAGGTAGAACGTGCTGAAGACAAAGAATTCTTGGGTGGAATCCACACAAGGTAGTCCTTTTCTAGTGAAAGAGCAGAAAGTAGTGGACATTCAATGGGGAAAACTCTAAAGAAGCAGTTGTGAATTAATGGACCTGTGATCTTTGTGATCTATCATGATCCTCTAAAAACCACAAAAAATTTTGTGTTATAAAGCAAAAAACACAGTTGACACTAGTGATAGTAATCACAAAAGAAAAGCTAAAAGCTTAACTGTATGATGGGATATTTTTTAAAATTTGCTTCTCTGATTCAAGGTTGAGATCATTTGGCACGTGACCCCTCTTATTTGTATCTTAATTACCTCTGCCCATTTTATAGTGATAAAGGCTTTGATTTACAAACTTTTCATTTAGTTCATCACCAAATTCCATCTCTGTCTAGCAAACAAATGCCACATCTACACCACTGCAAAACACAGCTTTTCTCTGGTTGCTGTGCCTTGGTGAACACCCAAGCCATACCCCAGCCACATATTAGGACAATTTATTAGCATGGAAAAGCCTTCTCCTGTACTCCCAGTTACACCAAAGTGGACCTCTGGAGCACAGGAGCCAGCATCTGCTGAAAGAGCCCAGGCCTGCTTGTCTGGGCCACAAGGCTTAGGAATACAACAACAGCGAGGCTGTTGTATATAAAGTATATAAAGACTGAGCTACACTGCCTCAGTATAATGCAATTCTGGGAAGTCATCCAAATTTGGGAATGCTGTTTTACTACCAGCACATCAAAAATGGACAGATATCTCATAGTTAACTAAGAAAAGAATAGAACCAAGAGGTTTGATGATGAGGTTTTGTGTTTTATAAAAATGATGTAAGCGACTTTCCTATTTCCTTACTAATAGCACCAAAGTTTGTATTCCTTGAAAGACCCTTTTCCATTTACAGTTGATTTATTAATGGGCAATACAGTTCAAACAGCTTTTTATGCAGCCAAGATTTCTTTTATGCAGATATTAAAATTTGTGGACAGAAGTAGCACAAGACAGAGTGGTGTTGTCTATAGTTTCAAATTTGTCATAGCAAAGCTGCAATTAAACAATGTCTCATTACTTGTAAAATCTTTCCAGTCTAACAGTCTTTCTGCTTCAGTAGTTTACTGATTTCCTCTTCCTGGAATCCAAAGATTATTTGAAAAGAAGCAGACAGACAATTTATCTTTGCAGGAGGAGTAGTTTAGGGAAACAGTTTAGAAAGGATGAACTCTGGAAGTGGCAGATTTGAGTCTCTAAAATAATATTGAAAATTGCCTTCCAGTGATGTTTATGTTCTCTGGCTTCAAGAGCATGCAGGGCAAGATGATGAGTGTCAGCAAATAAACATGACAACTCCAAGAGGGAGTCATGAAATGGCAGTAAAAACACCTGATAATAGTACCCAGAAATCCCAGAACTTCCAAATCATAGATTTGTAACAGCTGAGAAAGTAGCAAGATATTGAATGTGCAGCCATTCTTTCACACATCTGTAGCAGGTTACTTGGCATGGGAAATAAGCTGCAAGTCAGGTCATCTTGTTGTTGAGCATTCTGCTTTTCTGATATTTGTGCTTGTATGATACCCAGAACACAGTCCCACATTTCAGGTTGCATTACCATTTATGGAGCTTTTATCAATCAATCACCTTAAATAACATACTTAGCTTAAGTACAATACACACTGATTACAAATGATTGTCTTAAAATCTTCTGTTCAGCCCTTAAGCTATTTCTTGCAACTGAAAGGGTAATTTCAAGAGTAAGGTTCATTATTATACAGGAAGGAAATAATTTAATCTTAAATAATTTGCTCTGTGCAGATCACCCCTGTCAGAAGATGAAATGTACCACATGGTTTTTATTATTTTTGCTAGCAATTGAATGATAAAATCCAGATTTTAACCCAGAGAATAAAGTCATCTAAAATCATAAAGGGACAAAAGTCACAAGCACTCTATAGCTAAACGTTTTGGAACAATGTACTGAACAAAATACACACATGCACACACAAAATTCAAAACTCAGTAACCTCCAATAAAGATAAAATCTAAAGTCTTTTTTGGAGCAGTTTAATAGAATGGAAAAGAAAAAAAAGTTGGATGAACTTGATTTAAAACATCATTCATTTCTTGTCACAGAGTTTAAATTAAATTCAAATCAATTTCTGATCTCATTTTCCCATCACATTCTGTGAGGGCATTTTGAACCTGAGGCTGAAATTGATGGAACCAACAATTTGTAGAACAACTTGCGTTACCTTTAAGAAGGCTCGTGCATAACAAAACAATGAAAAGATAAAGGGCTGGGGACAGAGACAGCAGGAGAAAAAGGTAATAGGGCAAAAAGCTGCATATTGTCTATTCTTTGATAATGTAGTTTTTATGCTACATTTCATCTCCCAAAAATAAATGTCATTTAAAATATTGAAATGACGGACAAGTAATGAGAAACTGTGCCCTGGGAATATGACTAAAGCAAGAGGTGAGGTGGGGCAAGACAAAGAGAGGAAGAGAGAAGAGGGAGAGGGGAGAGGCAGCATGGGAAGGGAGGAAGGGAGAGGGAAGAAAAAAGGGAAGAGGAGGAAAGGGAAGGATTCTTTCTAATTCTGCTTTTTAATTCAGTTTTTAATTCTGCACATAACAGTGTGCATCTAATAATGTTATTTCATGTACTGTTTGAGACTATAGAAGACACTGACCTAATTAAAAAGGAAAATCAGGACTAAGATATCTGCATGGTGCATTTCAAGGTTAAGAAAACTGTAGCAGATTCTATACAGCATAACATGGATGGAATACAATTTTAGCAATATAATTCAAACTGCAGGTATTATAGTCAAATGGGAAGTTAGGAATGCCAGTTACAATTTGAAAGGGACAGAAAGAAGCTGAAGGCTTTATTTCTACATTAATTTCTGAGAAGTTATCTATATAGCCCAGTAGCTATATATGAATACAGAATTCTGAATCCTGTGTTATGAACTGTTGAATGTTCTGATAAGCAAGGTAGAGGTGGTGACTAATTATATACAAAAGTCTTTTTATTACAAACTTAAAAAATATATTTATTAATGAAAATAGATGTCATGTGGAAGATATTTACATCACTGAAGACAATTTTTAGTGAAATTTACAGTACAGAAGGAAAACACAACAAGGTATGTGTATCTCAGAAATGCGCTGCAGAATGAAATAAGGAAGATAGCAAATGAACTGAATTTGTTAAAGAATATAGGTAAAGAATATAGGTAAAGAATATAGGTGACATCCCAGGTGGTATTTTACATCAGGACTCTTCTCTCTTCCAGACTTTTCTTTAAAATAATTCATATGTCAATTTCAAGATGCTGAAAGAGGAGTTCCAAACTTTTATTCTGGAAAGGACTTCAAGATGCAATTATGCAAGCAGTGAATATTATTAATTTGTGTAGATTAATCAATGTTCCTGAAAAAACAACATTTTTTGTGTGTACTGTGTACTCTCCTCTTCTTCAGGAATGTAGTTTTTATGTTAAATAAAATGCTTTTATGTTAAATTTATCTTCTAGAAATGCCATTTACAGTATTAAAATGGTAAACGGACAAAGAGAAACTGTTCCCTTTATATGGGTAATATGGCAAATTCAAAAGAGAGAATATATCTTTTGGAAATTTGGTTTATTTACAGTGCCTGAGTATCTGATCCAATATAGAAATTTTTGTTTCTTAGATTTTGCATTTACTTTTGCTATGAATAAGAAAACATATGGGGAAAAAAATTGGAAGTCACCCAGACTCTTGTTTTCTCCAGATGTTGCTCAGGCAGGCAGAAGAAAAAGAGAAAGAAATGGTTTGCTAGAAATAAGGAAATAATTTACAAACAAAAGAGCCAAAACCACCATTCCCATGAAACCCTGCTGCAAAAGTTTGGCCTGGACACAAACTTCTGGGTAATTTGAAATTGAACAGTAACTTCAGAAACACAGAAGTAAACATCAAAGTATACTTGAGGCTATAGTGTTAATCATGCTACCAATCTCATTTATATTTTACTCTTGAAAAACCTTTAATGGGAATGAACTTGTTACATTCTAAGAGACACACTTTAGGCAGTAGATTCAACATCAGCTGAGCTTACTCAAAAATCACAAAACTGTTTTTCCCTTTTCTGAAAGAAGATGGGTTCGGTGAGAGTACTGTTCCCATGTCTTGCAAAGTTTTGCAATAACTAGTGCTAGAAGACAGAAGGAAATGTGGTTATGGGCAGAAAAGTCTTACACAGGAAAAAAATCAGAGTAGAAGCACTGTCTTAGTTCAGCACAACCAAATTCTAAAATAAGTAGAGAGAACTATCTTTTGAAAGTGCTTAAAATGACCTAATAACTATGAAATGTAGAAAAATTATCTCATTCAGATTTTACACAAGATTACCTGAGCTAAATTTGGGGTTCAACCTCAAAATCAAGAGTTAAAGATGTGATTTACAACTGAGTTGCATCTTTTCTGTCCAGTAGAATCAGTAGACTTCTATGCAGGTCATTGGTAAAAATGCTCCTTATTGAATCATTCTTTTTCTCCTTATAAGAATGGGCCAAGGTGATGAAAACTTTCTGCTAACTTTTAACCAATTTTACATTCCTAAATTAGGTACTACCATATTTAAAAAGCAGATGTTAATATGAGCCACGGCAATTCTGATAATCTAACTCTTCTGCTTAGGTTTTTCATAAAGTCAACATGGAGAAAAAGTAGCTTAGATGTTTGAATTTCTTAAGTAATCTAAATTAGATTACTCAAATGGAATAATCTAGGCAAACACCTCTAAGAGACTAAAATTCAGAAATCCTGGAAGTTATTAGACTGCAAACTGAAATAATATATTTTGGGGGGAAAAAGTTCATTTGCTTCTTTATGGCTGTAAAATAGATTCTTTCATATTACTTAGAAGTTAAAACATCAGTGAGGGATGTGTTATTCCTTCATCAAGGTCTGCATCTTGGTCTCTTCTTGATACAGCAAGTCCTATGTTGTGGGATATGTCGGTCTGCTGCTTCAGTGGTAATTTGAGATTGAACAGCATGTAAAAGATACTGTTAATTCTGTTGGTCTACAGACTGCTAGTTGTGTCATCACCCAAAAAAATCTATGCATTAGTTTACTTGAGTACTTCTTATAGTTCTTGAAGCAACGAGAGAATTTTAAAGCAGACCAGGATATGTCTCAAGACATAGAGAGTCTGTGCTGTTACCTTGGGCTGAACCTTCTACATTTGACCTCAGTGCAGCCAGAACTATTTTGCCTGGATCTGGCCTACTGGAATCAATCATTTGTTAGCAAAGCAATTGACAGTTCAGAATTCTTCTGCGAATCTGGAGTTGCTCTGAACCTTTTTTAAGATCTTCAGCAATTTACATGAAATCTGATTTGTATTATTTACCTTTTGAGAGACAGGAAGCATAAGCAAAAGAGTAGTCAATGTCTCATTTTTGCCTGATGCTTCTACAGTTATTTCCCTGCAACAGGAAAGGGAATAAAATTAAAATCTTCCATGTTTCTCAAAGATTCTTCTTACATGGAAGATGAAATCACACTCATATAGGTCAGAAAAGATCTGCAGACGTCATGTAGTCCAACCTCTTACTCAGAGCACATCCAGCAGACCATGTCCAGTTGATTTTTATATATCTCTGAGGAGGCAGATTCCAAGTCTCTCTGGTAAACCTGTTACAGTGCTTGGCCAACTTTATGGCATTTTTTCTTACATAGAAAAATTTTGTTTCATTTTCTTATGCTATTTTCCAGCTAGTGTCTGTTTTCTCTCACTTTCCATCTGCACAGCTGAGAAGTTTGACTCTGTCTTGTTTATTTTTTTGCATGAGATGCCCCCCCTAGCCTCTCTTCTCCAAGATCAACACTCCCCATTCTTTCAGGATTTCCCCCCATGGTGCATGGATCAACCTCCCCAAAAATCTTGGTATCTCCTGATCTTGCTCCAAAATGTCTTCACTTTATGTCTTGACCCATTCTGTGTGTGCATCTGCAGTTCTTAATTCAAATTAAAAAAAAAAATCAGTCTTTTCATCTAAGTCTTGGATTGTTTACCAGAAAGACATTCTGGTCACCATTCTCTCTAACAGAAAAGGGATTAAGAATGCTTGATTATTACACAATGAGCACACATCACAGAAACTGTTGGAGATATTGTCCCACCAAGTATTTTGAACAAATTATGCTGCATTAGTAACTACTCAGAATATTGTATACTTTTATTCTTCTGATTGCTATGTAGATAGAGCAGAATTAATGATTCACTACAAACATGAACAACTTTAATTTGAATTTTCCTTTAGTTTCAGTTCAAGTAAGCTAGAATAGCTCAGACTCCTTGGAGCCAAAGTTTAATGAAGTGCTATAGCTTAGGCTAGTTTCATTATTTCCAAATTTAGCTCCAGTATTAAACACTGAAGTAATAGGGGTTTTTTATATCATCATATCTTAACTATTACTAAATAAACTATTTGTACTAGTTTACACAAAATGCAAAACAGAAAACAGCTAAAAAAGTTTTAATGGCCGCATTTCTTTGAATCAAGAGCACTCCCATTTTGTAAGATTTCTGGATTGTGAATGTTTGGTATATTTAACGAGGTATGAGACTTCATAAATTTTAGAATGGAATCATACAGTCACAGAATGATTTGTGTTGGGAGAGACCTCAAATATTGTCTGTTTCAAACTCCCTGCTATGAGAAGGAACCTCTTTGAGCAACGTGGTCTAGTGGAAGGTGTCCCTGTCCATGGCAGAGGAGTGACAAAAAGATTGGTCTTTAAGGCCACTTCTAATCCAGGCCATTCTATATCTCTTGTTCTTGTGACAGCCTAAGTGACCCATATACTTACACAGCTAAAGAATCAGTCTGGTCATCTAGTCTTCCTGTAGGGTTTGTATAACTTTTCTGTGAACAATATCACAGTTATCCATTACTCCAGAGAAATGCAGCAAGAAATCAAGAGGCTTATAAAATAATTTATTGATGCTTTTTAAAATTCATACCTAGATTGTAGACCCTCATAACCATAATAATTTACTATACAATTTCTGTGGTCTTGTTTATTTTAACTGACTTTATCTGTGTAACTGTTACCTCCATTAAAGAAAAATTTAAAAATACAAACCCTCCAATATTTTGGTAAAATCTGCAAGCAGTTCTGTATCCCAGATGATACTCCAATTTGAGCAGTGGTCATAATACGAACCACTAAGTATTGACTCTGAATTAAGTATTGTATTGATAATACTAAATATATCATCTGTCATATCAGAAGATCTGTAAAGAGCTCAGACAACTGTAGAAAATTGAAAAGTTTGATACAGATCTTAACATTAGTTGAGTGTATGAGGTTTTACTCTTCAGTAATAGGTAACAAAAATGTTTCATCAACAAAACAAAATATGAAAAAATTTAACAAATATGACAACATTGTTTACAATATCTGATTCCTACCAAAACCATTTGTATACTTGATTGAGGTTTGTGTTAATCTCTAATGGCGAAATTTCTTTTTTCCTATGTCACATTCTTTACTGGACAGAAACTCAAGGCACTGCCAGGTGATAGCTTGGTCATTTTGTGCAAATGAGATATCTATCCAGTAATTTCAGATGGCTAGGCTGAAAAACATCCCATCTAATTTTGGGCAGATACTCCAGGTGCTCTTTCTTTAGCTTGATGATGATTCTTTCCAAGACTGTGCCTGAAGGGAACACAGACCTGATGGTAAGAGAAAATACTGCCTTTGGCTCTTCTTCAGCTCTCTGGACAGAAAGGGGGAGCCTAGAACACTAAATGCACAAAGGTATGATCTGTAGACAAGACTTTGCCAAGAGAGCTCAATTTCTAGGAAATTAATTTAGAAAACCAATATAAAGTGAAAAAATAAATATAATCCAAGTTTAATGTTCTGGCACAAGAGCTTGATGAACTTCAATATTAAAGGAAAACTCAACTTTTTTCCAAAAATTGTTTCAAAAGTGTAGTTCATATAGGAAAATCATTCATCTTCAAATGTTCTCCTGGTTGTTAAGGTCAAAATTAAAAAGCTCTACCTCAAAGACAAACCGATATTTCATGAGACCAAGAAATTAAAGAAGGCATAATAAATAATGAAAACATTTACCTATACAGCCATTTCAAGGCAGTAATTCTCAGACGTGAGTCAGAAATCCCCTGGAGAGAAGCAAACTTCATTTTTTAAATCACCTATTTCTTCATCTCAGATTTTGAAAGGACAGGTTGTTAAGTACTGAAAGAGGATGTTGTATTGCAGCTATTCCATAGGGATTACACTGCAGCTACTCCCACCAGAGAAATAGCTGAAACTATACTAGTATCAGAGTACTGAAGTTCAATATTTAATCTTTGAAGACCTTAGTTAATTGAAGCCGATGAGGAAGGTGAATGCTAAATATTGAGTTAATGATTCATGGTTGAATATATATATTTAATTTAATAAATATTATGCTTTATATATCATACCTATTAAAACTATGAGAACTGTTGCTACAAAGGTGCTTAAATAATTAATATTCATACTGAAATGATAATTTATATATATCATTACTAATAAAGGATAGTCAAAAACTATTCCATTAATAAAACTGCTTTATTTATGAAAAACTGTACCCTTTCCTCTGTCACTCTGTTTCAGAGGCTTCATGGAATTTCAATGCTTTTTCTCTTATTGGCAGGTGTATTTTGAGATATATCAGTAAAAAGTAAAGTAAAGCATCTAAAATTACTGGCATTCTATGGACTGTTTATTTGATTTTGATAAATCTATATCAATTTTATTTAATACATTGTTAGATTACTTTTTTTTATTCTGCAGAAACTGCCACCGTTTTATTTTCAAGGAAAACATAATATTATTTTCAGGGAAAACTAATCTCAAGAGAGATTAGTACTAAGAAGGAAATTTGTAAAAAGTAATTAGACAAATGAAGTAGTTTTCTGGGTTTTATTCCCATTTCTGTTTCTATAAATATCTGTGTTTTTCAGAGCATTCTGTCGTACTACACTACCTGTTTGCTCTTGCATTTCTCAGTCTTAGGGTAAAGCAAACAAATAGGACTGAAATCTTTTATTTGAGCTGCTGTCATGTGATAGTCTACTGTAGACTGCAAATATCACTTTTTAAAATCCCACGTTTGTGGGTGGAACAAGAAGGAAGCTTCCAGAATTATCATGTAGACATTCTATCTTCCCCTTCTCAGGGTTTGCATGAGGCTCTCTAAGCAAGTGACTCTTGTTGGAATATTGAAAGCTTGCAAAATAAATCTTTCTGTAACTGAACATAAACTCAAAGTTCATGATTTCAAATTAAATTAATTCAAATTAATTCTAGGCTAATTCATTTAAATAAGTATTAGTCTGTAGTTTCCAACTGAACAGAATTTCAATTTTCAAGAATTTGAGCCTCAGTGGCTAGATTTTGGCAGAAGAGTCACTAATAGAATTTTTTTTCACTTTAAGATACTGCAAGTAGTTAATAAAATGCTGCATCCTTTCATCCATTTTAATGCACGTACTAATCTCAGTTTTATGATTATGTACAACTGTATGTCCTGAGACAAGTCCTATTGATTACAACTTACTCTGTTTACAGCATGTGACTTAGGTGCAAATGAATATATCCAGCAACAATTTATTTTACACATAAATTCAGTTTCTAGTGTAATTCAGAAGTTTTCTTCCTACAGCTGTTTTCAGAAAACATATATGAAGTTGTTTGAGAGATAGCTGATAAGGAAACAAGAAGCCAATACAGAATTATCAATTTGATTGAAACATTAAAACAATAAAAATAATATATGCATTATGTGTTCCTCATACATTTTTCCATCTTGAATATTGTAAGCATCCAAGAAAACCTATCATTCAATCACATATTTGAAGACATTGTTATAGTTACCTTTCCTCTGCTGGTGTGTTTCCTACTCTTCAAGTATCTGCAGTTCTTTAATTATAGCAAACAGCATTCACGGCAATGAGTGATCTGAACCTTTAATCACAACTCTGATTGCCCTTCTTACAAGTTATCATTGTTACATCCACAGAAAAAGACTTGCAGTTTCACACAAGATGAGTCTAAGACACTGATTTATTTAACAATCTAAGGCATTCAAAAGCAGAAACATCAGTGATGTCTGCCTTTCCTGCCTGGAAAACAAAAAAGGCAGACATCACTCATATTCCTTTTGAGGGCAGACAAGAAGGCAGACTCAATTCAAAACCTGGAAAGGTTAAGGGCTAAATTCTCCAGGAAACTTTGGTGAGGCACATGAAGAACCAGGTATCAGGAACAACTCATATGGTTTTGCCACGGGCAAACCATGCCTAAGCGTCTGTTTGGCAGGGGTGGGACCAGTAAAAACTCTGTATCCTCTACCATTCCCCTGCAAACAAGGTGCAAATGGCTGTGTGAGAGCCTTCTGAGGAGCTAAGGTGACAGTTAATTGCCTTTTATTACAGGTAAAATAATTTATCTTTCAGCATAATATCATGTTACCATAAGAGAGAGAGAAAACAGGAACTTAATATGCAACTTCCTATTTCTTGTTTACAGGCCCCGTAACCACAGAGGTCGTATTTAATCTATTTGAGAATGTATATGGGAATACCCCAATCCCTTATATTGATCACTGCACTGATACAATTAAGTTCTCCTTTATTAAAACCTGCTAAAAGTTCAGGAGCTATTTCAGATTCAGGAAAGAGGCCCTATCAAAAACTTTTTCAAGCTAAAAAATAATAAAATATAAAAGCTTGATTTCCTTCTCTTTTTCCTGAAGTAGATAATAAAGCTGAAAAAAAAGCCTATTTCTTTTCTGCTTCGTGTTACAAAGTCTCCTACAATATGCTAGTCTTGATGAAAACCTCTTATGCAGAAACATTTTGTAGAGAAATGCAAAAGAAAGACCTTTTCATCATCTTTCAAGATTAAGCATGGCTTTGAACTAGAATTAAAATGGAGAAAATTCTTATCAGTGGGCATCATTAACTTCTCGATTTTATCATTAGTCCCTGTAGTTTATAGGTTTCAATACAGCAGGAATTCCTGATACATTTTGACTGATCTTCAGAGCTACTACAAAAGCAAAACCAGTGTTTGAGAAAGTTCAACTTTGTTCTGTGAATAAGCCTTTTCAGATAAATTTAGAACAGGTGATCAGAACATAAGACAATTAAATTCTTTTCATTGTATGCCATGGGTAACTAAAAATATTTGAAATATTGGTGAGGAAAGATAGTCTTATCTGAGAAGGTATTTTTCCGATGGACTTTCGGAATAAAATCATCAGTAACAATTTGGACAGCTGAAGATGTGTCAGTACCTCAGCTCATTTCAAAAACCTCCTCACCTCCAGAATTAAGCAATCTAGGAGAAATCTCTTTCATATCTCTTTCTAAGGAGCTGCACTAAAACGTGCATACTCACGTAATAATTTATCAAATTTTATATAGAACCTGCATAGCGCATTAAAGGAAAACAAATTGTTTTAATCATATATAACTCAGCAATGCACTTGTGTATAGACCTAACTTTTAAGAAAGTGGCATTACATATAGGCTTTGTCTTCTACCTGTATATTTGATTTTTTGGCACTTTATTCATCTAAGTGCCAAAAATATTTAGTTTCATTATGTATCTCAATGTAGTTCTGGTATCAAAAATGTTATGTCTCATAGCAACTCCACTGGTAGGTTTTCCCTTCTGCACATTTTCTAGGTTGGAAAATAAAGACTTACTTCACACAGACAGAACATCTCAAGTTAGACACCGGAGGCAAATTGACATCTGAAGGTTTCCTGTACCTCATATCTTCCCATGAAATGTTTCCTGCCTTCAGACTCTGCTTGGTACGTGGTACTCTGAACACCTAACACATCCTTCTCCAGCACCTCATGAGGTATTTGTACATTAGCAGCACACTCTCACGGGGACTGCTGCCATTCTCATCAACTTCAGGGCCCAGCAGAGACTTCGGTGCAAGTGGAGTTGCGGGGTCCTTGGCCTGTCCTCGTTCCCATTGTCCCTGCACTCGCCACCAGGCCTTAGTGGCTGTGCTGGTACAACAACCAGACACAGTGCGAGCAGGATTGGAATTCTAAAGCTTGGAAGATTATTTGGTCACGTTGGAGGCACAGGGCACTCACGGTACTGAGGAATATTCTTGGGAGGCTTGGGAGCAGGAAGGGCTGGTGCTTCACCTGTCAGGTAAGAGCAATTCCTATGAAGAAATGTCTAGCTCGTTTTGGACAGGACCTAAAAGGAAAAGAATTGAAACAAAATGCTCTGAACCAAGGACTCGGAACGAGGATGGCTTCCTGGACCACATGGTGAAGGTGACAGAGATTGCCACAGCTGGTACAACTGTCTGGAAGGAGCCATTTACCTCTTCTTGACCCCAGACCTCTGTCTGAAAAATGGAAACAATAATATTGCACTATAAAGGTTTGAGAAATGCAAAACATCTGATAGATACTTGGAAATAATGCTGCTACTGTAACAAAAGAAGAAAGGGTTTCTAATGGTGGACAGTGTTTCCTTATCTGGGTTGTGAAAGCTATTTAGTTCTCTGGTACACTAAGTCCTGTGTCTCCTTCTCTGAATGTTTGGTTTCCATGTGAAAAACAGCATAAGACAGTGGAGTTTTGGTAAATATATATGACCACTTAGAATGTCAGTGGATTTGGAACAGGGAAGAACACTCCGCAGAGAATTTACAATGCTCTGTTCAGGAGCTTAGAACACTCCTGTACATGGAGTAGGTAATAATATGGCTCAGCTTTGAGATATTTTGGGGAGAAAATTACAGCCATAGTAAGGCTGGGCTCAACAATTTACTTTTTTTCCCCCCAGCTAGCGCAAAAGAAAGGATAGGAAGCAAGATAATCTTTAACCCAAATCTTGAAACACCAAGGCTTTCAAAGGAACTATGACAATTGTGATGTGTACTGAGAACACACAGATTTATTCCCATGACTCACTTCCTGGCACAATGAAAGAAATTATTTCCTGTCAGGAATGATCAAACAACTTTTTATAGACAACTACAGAAGGCAAATACAAAAAAAATTGCCTAGGAAAGTAGTGTATCAGGATGTTCCTCTCTCCACAGTACTTAGAAAAGCACTGCAGGAGCCAAGAAGAAAGCACCTGTCTTTAGGGACAAAAAAAACCTAACAAACATTTTCTTTTTATAATTAAATAATTAAGTAATAATAACTCTTCTATTAAAACATATCATGTTACCAGTGGATATTTCCCACAAAGTACACTGAGATTTATGAGAAGCAGCTGATGTCTATGTTAATATAGCAAATACCAACTCAATGACATAGAAATTCCCTCTTTGCATCTCATAGAAGTACTGTATATTGTGACATCTGAAAGAAATATCATAAATGGAATTAGTCACAAACTTTCATGTGAAATTTTTCAATTTAGAAAGTCATGATTTATTGAAACAATCTCTGAGTAAAATTGTCACTGATTTTCTGGGTAAAAATAAATTTATGACTGTTAAAGTTTTATAGCTTTTCAAAATCTATTTTCTAGTCTTCAGAAGAAAAATACTTTTAATATCAAAACATAAATGAATTTATAAAGTGAGAAATAAAAGCCAAAACTGAGAAGAAGTGTTTTAGAAATAACTGAAGCAGAATGTTTTGATTAATCTCTACAGATGTTTTTCTTTCTTGCACTTTCATTATGACATATTTCTCATATATTCAGTGTTTATTTCCAACTCAGAAAAAAGCAATTTGGTTCTTTAAAAGTGGGTAACTAATGTCATTATAGATTCTCTAATATTTTTCCAGATAGTTACATGGAGCTAGAATCATTTAAGGAGAGGAGCAGCAGATGCGTACTTGAAAGAGCTCTACATTTAGGAAACTGAATCCTGCTTTTTGAGACCCTGTAAAACAAAATTACTTTATGAACATATGTAAACACATCTTTGCATTCAACTATGCCATTTCTTCTGACTTTTGTTTGCTTCTTCTCAAAAACCAAGTGTAAAGCTCCACTCTCCTTAAGTGTAATGCTAAATAAGAAAGGGAATTTGCATAAAGATTACCTACTTCTACTCCGATCAAGTTAAAAGACTGTTTTAGCTGTTTGTTTTTAAATACTTCATTATATTGATCCCAGGTTTTGGTGGGTAGGACATGCAAATGGAAACTTTAATATCACAGTATTGTTTTTTACAAAGTAAGAGGAAAAATCAACAGGAATTAAGGAGAAAAGCTAAATGCTTCTGAAGAGTGTTGCTCTGAATTTAGATGTCATATCTATCCATAATTTGATGCCAATAAATAAAAAATTTGACTACACAAGGATGTCAACTATTGGACCTTTCTTTGTTGTGTATATGAAGAAAAAGTGGTAAAAATAGCTGCACTAAATGAAGTAAAAAAACCACAAAACCAAATAACTGGCATTTTCGTGCTTAGTAGTTTGTGTTCTCATCCTCAGTTCATAAACCTTTTCCTTATGAGCATCTGAAATTAAAACTGGGACAGGTTAAAAAAATATTTTATGTTTACATCAATGTTTGCTACAAATCAAGACCGCCTGAGACGAATATTCATATTTCACCCATAGCAAAGTAGAACAAAACACAAATGCAACATTAACTCTAGAAACTTATTTTCATTTTATCCTTATACCGACTTTGTTTCTAGTAGCTTATCTTTTTAAGGATTTATCTAAACTCAATTTTAAACAGACTCTTTCTTGGATACATATATGTCTCAAATACAGATATGGACACACATATACTGAATCAGCAAAACATCTACTGCCAGTGCAATCAGAGTTAGAAGACTATCCTCACAATAACTGGATCGCTCAGGAAAATAATGTAATTGCAGAAACCAGCATTATATATCCTCAGTGCCAGATAAAATACGAAAGCCATGAACCAAATATGAAGATTTTGTTAATTTTTTTTTTTCCATTCCTTGGAAAAAAAATGTTTGCAACTTTAATTTTTTTTCTTTAAGAGTTTGAGAAGATCCAGTGAATTAAGCACTAAAAAATGACGTGTATCCTCCGCATTTGTTTCATTCAAATTAATGACTGTTCGTAACCAAAATCCCTGATCTTAATATATATTTATAGTTAAATTATATTCATACTTTACATAGAACTGCAACTTGATAATGTAGTTTTTAATCTCTATCACAGGCCAACCCACAGTTCTGCCTCTCAGCTTTTAGCAGCTTTGGACAACTGAGAGCACAGCACAACTTTGTAAGGTTAACTTCTTTTGCAAACTGTACAATACTGATATATTCAGATACCTTCACTAGTTGAGACCTAATAACAAAATGAGACACGTATTTCCAAACAAATAAACTTTTTTTGTAAATGTACGGCCTTTCCAGTCAGAAAAGCAAAGTTCCAAGCCTGCTAGCACTTATGACAGGTTTGACAGAAATAAAAATAACGAAAAATCTCGACTGTGTTTAGTAAAAGGGTAAATGCTTGACAATATGCACCATTATATCTATAATGACAAACAAATGCTTCTAAAAATGTACTAAAACTGAACTTGTTGAAGAATTTGAAGGTCAATTTGAGACAAGGGACTTGGTAAATGAAAGCAGTCACATCGCCTACAGAGTTGCCCTGTCATATGAAGTACGACATTCCAGCACTCAAACACTTCTTTTCCAACAGAATGCGTCCTTGATTTGTCAGGAATGTGACACACTCTATTAGAAGAGGATACTGGTAAGTGTCTTCACAGAGCAAGTTCTGCTGAGCAGCCTGCAGAAGTGTCACATTCTGTTAGACCTGCTGCCCTGTCCTCACGTCTCATTACGCATGGAACACTATACTGGAGGGTGTCAGTTGATGAAATTACCGCTGAAAATGAACCAAAACCCGAGATGATTACATGACAATGACACAATACATCCACCCACTTCAGAACATGTTACAAAGTGAAGGTACACCTCTTATTATTGCAACTGGCTTCATTGTATTATAATTGGTTTTGATGTACTTGCAAATCACTTTAAATGGCTGCAGAAGGAACATTTTACTTTTGTTGTTGAATTTACACAAACAAATCTGAGTTTACTATTCTCCTTTCCCTCTCCTTTATATTTCTCTGTCTTTTTAACCTCCTATTGTGACTTTTTAGACAAAGGCTTTTTCCAGTATTTATGTTAACTTGGCTATGCTGATTTGAATAATCTGAGTCTAAAATGCTTTGGAACTCTCTGCTACTATTCACAACATATTAAAAGGTAACAACAGAAAACAAAGGAGAATATAATGCAAAATATAGGAGGGTCCATAATACAGTTCTAGTCACATTATGTTGTTCTACCTGAATATTCTACATGGCTGTTCCAGAGTTTTTAATTCTTGAAAGAATGATCTGTCACAGAGGTGTCTGCTAGATCATATCTAAGACAACATTTAGGCTGGCTTTAGTAATGTCAGAGTGTGTTACTAGAGTTCCTGAACAAAGTGGCCTTCAGCAGCAGCAGCTACTCTTTGCAGCTTTTAGGCAAGGAAGTGTCCTCCAGCACCTTTAATGCAACAGAGGAATCCTGGGGGAATTCAAGGGGATCCACTACTTGCACAAAATGGGCTGATTTGTACGATCTTCCTTAATGACAACTCCTACTACTCTTGGATTAAAACACAGGGCAAAATGAACCATTGGTTTGAACTGAGAAAGGATTTCTTGTGTTCTTGTGAAACCCAAATTCACCCAGATAATGTCCTCTTTCCTCTAACCTACACTCAATTTGAAAGATTGTAAAGGAGAGGCAAGACTAGAGAAGACTTCCTGTTGAAAGTGCAGCATTCAAACGCTAAGCAGGAGAGATTGGCAAGATAAAAGGGATCTTCAGTTCACAGTGTAGCGCATAAAACACTCAGCCAGGCTGCAGTGTCCTGGATTATTCTCAGTTTTGTGTTCTACATTTTAGAGCCACTGTTTTTAAAACACCCATAGTAGTTTAAAGGAGTGTCTCCCATCTGGGTTTCGTAGCCATTAGGATAGATAATAATGCTTTGGGGACTTTAGTTATGAAGAGGGGCAGTGAAGTATTCTGGCACTGTTGTTAAATAACGATATAGGTTCTTTAGGTTTTAAACTTGGATCCTACATGGCTCAGTCCTACTGAGATAATAATTTATGATACTCATAATCTTTGTTATCATCATGCAATTCATTTCATTTTCCCCTTAGCTCAGCACTCATGATTATAACTTTCATAAAGTAATTTTAGTCAGTATTCTGCAGGACCTTGATTCACAAGGGCATACAGGGATGGGAAAGAGGGTGTAATATAATACATAAAAATTCCAGCTATATTTTCCTTGGTTGTTTAGCTCACTTCCTTTTCTACTCAGTCAAGATAGGTATTCTGCTGAATGTTTTTTCTCTCTTTGTCTTTGGTAACATGGGAGGAAAGTAATTTTACAGTGTACAGCATATTTTCATCTGTTGTTTGTCAGGTAATGAGTGAAGTTATGCACACTTGGCATTTATTCAGCTTGCTCATATGTGTTAGATCGTACTGTTTGAATAATTCAGTATGGTCCTTACACTCCTGTAGACAAATCAGAGTAGGTAAGGGAGTCTGCAGAGAGACGTGCAACTGTCAAAGAGTTGCTATCATCTGAGCAGAGGTTATGAACAAAACAGAGCCTCTAGTAAACTAAACATGTAAAAATGGTGCAGAAATGCAAGATCTTTCCTATAAGAGCTATACATCAAGGGATTCACAATATGAAAATTTCATGATGCAATTCTCTCAACAGGAAGGTCACAACAGATCAGAAGTTAGCACTACAGAAACACTACACTACAACTGTTAGACCAGTGCCTCTCCAGCACAGCCTTTTTTCATCAGAAAGCTAACTACTCTTCTAAAATTACAAAAAGTATTTTGTGAAACGTTGGAAAAAAATATTTTTCTACATCATATGAAAAAAAACTAAACTTAGCATTGGATGATCAAATTTTGGTTTTGCACTTTTCCATTTCAATTGTTTTATTGGCTGCATGTGAACACAAAATGTTTAGTGAACCACTTGCTTGGATCCTACAGATCACTGATAATACAGAGACCATGAGCTGAGAAAGGGCCTTAGATATGGCTATTCCTGCACCTCTTTTGAATAGTCCTACTCAGATGAAGTGTCACAAGTAAACCTACAGGAGTTATTCTGGTTTTTGCTAGAAGCTGTCTGATGAAGCAAGGGGCCAAGATCAGTGTTCTGCTAAGTTGTTATTGTATACTGCTCATCTTCACACAGATACACAAATACGCATGCAGGTATTTCACAGTGTTTTCTCCTGAGGTTTGATGGAAACTGATCAGTTAAATAGGTGCTCTTTGTGACTTGGTCCTAAGACATTAATGATCTCTTTGAAGGTGCTAAGAGTTTAGAAAATGTAAAATGCACCATATCGTATCACACCTGATCCCATGTTTAGAAGTGAATTTCTGCTATCATAAATTCTGTGCTTTTTTTTACGGACCTCATGGAAACTGAGCTGTATTCTTATATCTAAGTAAGGAGGGTTAGCAGAAAGATTGACATTCATGTGAATTCATAGATGACTGGAAACTAATAATTATTTAACTCTATACTCAATATATTATGAGATGGACTTTTGTAGTGTTTTAACCATTGTGCAAGAAATAGCACGACATGAGGGAAATATTTCCTGTTAAAATCCCCGTAGAGCTCATTATATAGATGAAGTGATTACAATTCTAAGAAAATAATGAAAAATTAGTCTGAAAACAAAACTGAATATCACATGGGATTTGGCCTTACGTTTTAAGGCTTCTTTTTAATATGTTTTTGTTTCAATGTATTTTGACATTTTTGTTACGTGGTCAACACTAAAAATTTAATTGTGGTGCCAGAGAAAACTTGGAAAACAGCAGAAGGGCTGAAAGAAGTGTTACAGAACTCAAAGTGATGAACTGGTGTTTTGGGGGAAAGTGGATTTGTATGTTGCTCTTCAGTGAAACTTTTATTTGGTAATTCTAAAAAGCATGATCCTTACTGCAGTCACAATGTCAAAATATGAGAAAAAAAAAAGAAAAACAAAATAAAAGTCCTACAGAATTTTCCAAACACAAAACTAAATCTCAGGGTGGTAAGCGAAAATTATTTATAAGATTTTTATTTCTGTTTGTGACTTTGGTTTTGAAGTCTTGGACAATAGGCTGTAGGTGACCCTGACTGAGCAGGGGGGCTACACAAGATCACCTTCAGAGGCCTCTTGCAACCTCAACATTTCTGTGATTATGTGGTTAACAACATTAACCACATTTGTGTTTGACACAAGTCAATCAACTACAGATTTTTTTTATTATTATCATTTCTCTTTATTAACTGTAAGGACAATTCAGAGGGAAGTCAAAGAGTGTCATTCACTCTGCTTCTCCAGAAAAATGTGACTAGCTGGGGAGTGTAGCTGGACTCATTGTGAAGATGCTTTTCAATTCCATAAGAAATGGAGTTTGGTATGATACAAAAAAATGTTTTCACCTCAACAAAATAGTGACGTATTGTTCAACGAAGTGAAACGATTATGAAATCCAGAATTTCCCTGTCACTTCCCTTGCTTCAAACCCTTATAATGACTTTTACATAAAGTGATTCCTGAATTGCTGCAATGTAGGAGAGAGGAAAAACAGTCTTAGACTCCATTCATAAGATCTTTGGAAGGCAACCACGACTCTCGTCTGCCTTCATCTGTATTAGTAGATTAGTAGGCAAAATGAATTCACATACTGTTGTCATAATGATTTTTCAATATATTTTCATAGTGAATGTATTTATATAAATACACTTATGTATATAAAAGCATTTAATGACCATGTGAAAAAAAGGTAAAAACATTTTTTACATAAATTATAAACTATGACAATATTTTGCTCATTTTCAAATGCTTTTTATCCATTTCATTTGAAATTCTGTTTATTGTACTGCATTATACTCACTTGTGTATGAATGAAGATTTTATTATGCTTAGTCATATCTATATCCAAGTGTATTTTTTATTTTCTATCAACATTAATTCCCTTTAAGCAGTATGGAAAACCATTATAAATAAGATCAATTTGTATTAACATATTAAGAATATATTCTGGCACAGCATGGCCAGCCTGTTGAAGGAGGTGATTGTCCCAATCTACCCTGCCCTGGTACAGCCTCACCTTGAATATTGTTTTGGGCACCACAATGTGAAAAAGACATTAAGATCATGGAGAGTGTCCAAAGGAGGGCCATGAGGATGAAGGGCCTAGAGGGGAAGCCGTATGAGGAGTGGCTGAGGTCACTTGGTGTGTTCAGCCTGGAGAACAGCAGACTGAGGGGAGACCCCACTGCAGTTACAACTTCCTCATGAGAGGAAGAGAAAGGGCAGACACTGATGTCTGTGGTGACAGGACTGAGGAAATGGCCTGGAGCTGTGGCAGGGGAGGTTTAGGTCGGGTATTAGAAAAAGATTCTTCCCCCAGAGGGTGGCTGGGCACTGGAACAGGCTCCCCCGGGCAGAGGTCACAGCACCAACCTGACAGAGTTCAAGAAGCGTTTGGACAATGCCCTCAGGCACATGGTGGGATGCCCTGTGCAGGGCCAGGAGTTGGATTGGTGATCTTTGTGGGTCCCTTAGAATTCAGCAGATTCTGTCATTCTGTGATATAACTCCAAAATACAAGTATTGAAAGATTTTATATAAATGCAAACCATATATTTTTAGGGTCAGATTCAGTTGACCAAACAGACTACAAGTGCCATTTGAGATTTTTTGGGATAGTCCTCCTGGTCTACAGACACTTCTTTAAAAGTGCATGGTCTATCCATAGATCTCATATCAGCTAGCCCGGCGTAGATAGCTGAAAGGCACATAAATATTCAAAATGGTACTTGGTGCTGTGTACAGGCACTCAAATCTCAATCTAAAATTACTGTTCACTTAAGCATCTACCTTTCCATTACAGAGGGAGCTGGTATCATCTCATCAGTTGGATCATTCTGTAGACTGTTGGCTGTAAAGCAGTTGAAAAGACATTGATGACCGACACCATTTGAAATACCAATACTTTATTCTATTCATCCTTTACTCCTGCAAAGGACATGGGACTTCTGCAGACCTTGTGTAAGATTTGTCAGTGTGTCTGACATATCAAAAGGCACTGAGAGCCTTTGAGTGGGCATCTGAATCAAAACTAAAATCTTCTAAAAATACAGCGGTATCTTGGATACTGGCTTGCAAATGGACACCTAAATGTAGGCATCTAAATCTTTGCAGCACGTCCACGTTGAGAGTTGTCTTATTTTCTCCATAAAGGTGAAGACAAAACAGCTGTTTTAAAATTGAAGACATTACATTTAACGTCCCTATAGTGCACAGTGTTTGTGTTACTGCTGTGCAGTCATTGGCTAGCAAGTCCCTATGAATTGAAAACAGAGCATTAGCTTACACTACATGAAATTATCCTTAAGATGAAAATTACAGTAGGATGAAAAATAGAACATAATCAAAACCATCTCTTTTGCAGAAAAAAAGCTTCCTCGTAATGCAATCTAATTTGAGACTCTGTTAATTACAGATGCAAGATTACAAGAAGCATTAAACATGGAGACCTTCTCAATTACTTTACATTAAACTTCTCAATCACTTTGTCTAGAATTCCTTATCTGTATCTCATGGCATTTGTGCTTAACAACATCTTGTATCTGTTGGATTGAAAGCATAAATACTTATTTTGTTTTTTATTTTAAATTATAAAAATATTAAACTTATTTTATCAATTCGTCTTTTGATGTTCTTGTTAAATTTGAAGTAGATAGGAAAGAGAATATTTTATTCATTATGCTAGATAGTCACCACTTTATATGCACCACAACAACTAAAGTATAGTAAGTACCTGCAGCTGTTTTGTAGCAGATGGTTATAGTCAGCATCTGATTTTTTTTAACTGCTAGCAAGTGCACAGCACTTGATTCAATGGCCCTATTATAAAAAAAAACAACAGAAAACCAAAAAAAAATACCAAAACCCCAAAACCCACAGACCATTTTAGAAGATACAGTTTGTCTTTTCTCTTCTTTCTCCTTATAATTGCCCTATAGTTTCATTGTATTACTTCCTAATCTTTGTTAAGATTTTTTGGCCTTGATGTTTTTCAAAACTCCTGCTTGATAGTTTTTAAATTAGCATTGCATGTGCCTCCTGCAGACATCCTCTCCTCTGAAGAGAACTTATGCTGATATTCTTAAGACTTCATTTCACAGCTTGAAAAAACTTACAGATGTTTCAATCTTGTTTGGAGAAGAGCTGGGAATCCGGAAGATAATAACCATGTTAGATTTTTTCCAAGCACACTATAAACCTAAATACAATCCCTTTTCACTGAAACACTGGAAAATTAGTCCAAACTAACTCACTCAACTTCAACCTCATTCCACCTGGAAGGAAAGTGGGACTCAGATTATGAGAGGTTGCTCTACAGTCTTCTTAAATAATAGTCTGTAGTCAGCTGTAGATCAGTAATGACAATTAAAGGTGACCAAAACTACATTTTCCTCATAGCTGTTTTTTTAAAAAAAAAGTTTTACAGATTACTGCAGATAAAATTGTGTCCCTTAATTGTATCTCTGTAGTTTCAACAATGTCTTTCATAATAATTTTAAAGTTTTTCGAGAATTCAGTTATTCCTCCCCCTCCCACCTAGTAGATGAACTAACCTAACACAGGGAGAAATCAAAAGCAGGATTCTATTATGGAAGCTGCCATAATAAATTTGGGAAGAGGTACTCTAAAAAACAGTTGTCTTACTATCACTTGGGAAAATGCGGTCCTTCTTTGAGCTGGATTTTTGAGAAAATGACCTCCAGGTCATTTCCAAGTAAATAATCTTATGAATCTGTGATTTTAAAGCCTGTTTTATCTTTCAAGGAGTTTGTGGCTTAATTGAACACAAATCATAAAGGCCTATACAGGCAATAAAGTAAGGATCAGAGCAAAACAAATCAAATTACATCATGCAATGGTCCTCATTTGCAAGTCAGGGGGAATGATTACAAGGAAAGTGAGTTATAAGACTAATTTGTTCAAATGGAAGATTATATCAATAACTGTTCCCTTCTTAATTCAGGGCTTATGCACAGTTGAAAGAAGGGCAGACTTGAGTGCAAGGTCTTGTGACAGGGCTACTGACAGGACTACTGAGAGCTGTCAGGCTTGTCACTTCACTGACAAACCCACTGAAACTCAAGACTACTACTTCCAAATATGTAAGCACCCTGACAGACACCACTGCATTGGCTGGCCTTAGTACAGGCTATTAGTACCCTGTTTAATGTTGTGTGGATTAGCATAATAAAGGGAGATTATTTTCCCTTCTCTTCATAGCATTCTTTTGTCTTCTTTAATAAAAAGTGGACAATTCAAAAATCCTTCAGACTCAGAAAGTAAGACCTAAGTTTAGGTTTAATCTGCCCTTGGAATTTCAAAATATGATGACTGTAATAGAAATATTTTTTTCCTTTAAAGCACCTGTCATTTTTATACTGTTCTAATGTACAGGACATAGTTTACTATCTTGCACAACAATACTAAACCCTATTGATCTGCTTGCATTGTATCTTCCCATCACTGTCTAGTTAAGAGTAAACCAAATAATTTCACTCAGTAGGAGCAGACTTACTTGAACATGCTTCTCTGAAATTGTTATGGGTGTTTGAGTGATAATGATTGCATGACCTATCTACGCTCCAGTAATGAACAGACTACAGAAAGTAGTACAGCATATTAAATTGAGGATATAAATCTCTTTCTATTACTACTGTCTTCCTCAACACTAATGGAAAGTTCAGCTTTTTATGGCAGATTAAATAAGAATTGGAAAATGATGGGGCATTAATTGAATGCCCAGGAGATATTGTTGCTGCTGGTCTACCTTCTCCTGTTGGTCTCCTGGACCCACCTTACAGTACATCTGTGCATTCACCCTTTATTGCATATTTGTGGTAGATTTGGGTTAAGGTTTTTATGCCTTTTTTGACTAGATTAATTTTCTACAAATATCAGGGCCCATTCTTTTGTTACTACTACATACTTGTGTGTAAAACTCAGAATTTCCACTTAGAATACTTCCTCACTCTGTAACTATGACAAATCAGCAGCGTCATACCAAAAGTTTTGTTTCTGAAAAAAAGGGTTGTGTAGGTTCTGTGTCCACTACAAAATTGTGTCTCAAACTTTTTCTTTAACCTCAGGTGCATAAGCTCTCATCGAAACTTAATTTTCTTACATTTACACTGAATAATATCCCATTGGATGTGCATACAAAATAACTCTGAAAAAAACCCCAACAAAACAATTTGAAGTTTAAAAGAAACAACTATATTAAATGCTGTCATTTTACTGTTTTATAGAAGTCTTTCTGACCTTTTTTTTTCCCCCTGGGTTAATTTGGCTTTGGTAATAAGAAATAAAGTTTTTGTTATCTTATTAAACTCTTTTGTTGTAGTGTATTGATTTAAGGTCTCACACCAACAGTCAAGGTAAAAGTTAATTACTATTCAGTACCTTTAATTGCAAGCTACAGTTCAAATACTTCAGGACAAGGTAAAGCAAATAACACTTGTCACCAGTAATTACAGCCAGTTTTCACCACCCTGTCTTAAAGGCACTGAGCTGCTGCTTTCTTAAGAGGTCACAAAAGATAAATGACAGAAAAGATAAATGACCAAAAAGATCACACTTCTCAAACATCCAAATTATACTTCAGTTTGATAAATCTCTTCTTATCTGCAATTATGCTTGTGTTCACCATTAAAATTAAGACCAGAAAAAAAAAACCTTTCTATTCTGCTGTTGCTGTCCATTCCAAGAAGTCTCCAAATAATTCATTTTTGCTTACTGTGTAATATTGACATACCTCAACAAGGTCTGAGTTTAGGAATAATTTGGTGGTTGTGATTTTATTGTTTTTAACGAACTGCCATAAAGACCTACTAGGTAAAGTACACACTTATAAGAAAAATACACAAGAGAAAAATAAACAGAAAGCTGTATAAAATTAAATATTCAAAGGGAGACAGGCATAATTTCTAAAATTCACAGATACCTCTTTTTCTCCTATGCAGCATATGTGAAAAACATAAGCAAGTAAATGGAAGAAGAAAATTTACATCAAGCTGTTCCTTAATGGATTCCCTTTGAGATTCAACAAAACAGAGAAATTCATATGTATTCTGCTTTGCATCTGTGCATTGAACTGGCTTACAGGTGTTTACCTTTGCTGTCTAGCAAAACCAGACAGTTTTTAGGACTGGCTTGCAATCTAAATCTTCCTCTCATCTCTTCTAAGCAGCACAGACCAAAACTTCACAAACAAGTTTGCTGATTACTTTCTGTGAAACATATTTCTCTTTAATATCTGCATCTAAGAAGTGCAGTTTTTAACCTTTCCTCACAAAGTATCCATGTAGGTGAGCTGGATAGTTAAGTGTAAAAAACAGAAAACAAAAAGATATCTCTGCTAAAGTCTCTACCATCAACACCAGCTTTAGCTGCTTACTAGTGATCATAAATTGTCAGAATTGAGTGTGTGGTTTCAAGGCCAGTGTCCAGTGAAATAGAGAACATTGTAAATTCACATTGGCAATATATTTGTCATTTTGTTGCATGTACAGGTGTGTTTCCATTGCACACATAGCAATGGAAATGGTTCTTGAAATAGCCTGATCTGAAAAATGTTCATCCTGTTGAGAGATGAAATACTGCAAAAGGTAGAGCTGATATTGCCATTGAAACCACTCCATGTCTAAAGAGAATACTTCTGTGTGCTGAACGTCCCTCACCTAATGACCACAAACCACGTGAACCACCTGCAATTCTTGGCACCTTCCTCTGAGGTCCTTAGTTGACTTTGCTCAGATCATTTAAGTAAGGTGTGGTATGGTAGGACAAGCTCTTAAGTGCTGCTGCACATAAAAGGAAACCTACCTAGCTTTTGCACTGGTCAGTGCTCATTCCCCTGGGTAATTTCTACCCCTTCAACTTTCACTGGCCTCTACTGCTCAGCTGTATTGAGAGAAGAGTCACTTGCAAACCAGTTTAAAAGAAGTAGCAGGACATACTGGCAGCTTTAGAAACAAAATGTCCTCTTATATGAGGTCTTTTGAGTGCTTTTCTTCAAGCTTCATCATCTAACTTTATTTTGAGATGATTTAGGTACCTGAGAGATTCAAATCTACAGTTAATACTTTGTTTGAAAGGAACTAATTTCAGTCAATTAAATAATCCTTATGAAAGTCTTTTTGATGCAAACAAAATTGAATGTTCAGAAGAATTGCTATACTTAAATTCATTTCATAAATGTAGGACTAACAGTGATTTGAAGTTGTGGAGCTCATCAAATTTTTACATATTTATAATATTAAATATGTCATATCTGTATATTCCTTTGATTTTCTCAAAGTTTTCCAAAAAAAAAAAAAAAGAAAAAAGAAAAATCATGCAGAATTGTCTGGGGTCAGATTCCTGGAGAAGAACACACGTGAAAGTGTGGAGAGAAAGGGAATGTCTGTTTACCTAGGCATTTCAACTGTATCTTTCTCAGAGATGCAGAAGATGCTTATATGTCAAGCAGGAAGTACTTAAGTTAATCAGTTTATTGAAAGAGTTTTCTCCTAATGGATTGTCAAAAGCAAATAATGATGTGTTTTAACTGCAGTGGACAACTAATAGTCATAGTTTCCTGAGAGGTCTGGAGAGCCCAAATACTGAATCTCATTATTAGTTTTCATTTAAGTAAAAAGAAAATCACAGAAATGGAGATGAAAGCCAGAAGTTTGGAACCAGATTATGTGACTGCAAGAATTTTGAGAGCTTGTTTTCAACACAAATAAATGAAGCTGCTGAAGGGGCTAGTCTCGAGTCCAGGCAGTAATCAGAGTAGGATGTGTTTCAGGTGCTACTAAGGATGTATTATAATGCTTCTGCCAATTCAATCCTTAGATAAAAGATATCCAATTCATTGTTTTCTTAGTGACTAAAGTACATAAGAAAGGACAACTTTCACTTTCAATAATGTGTACCACAAACACTTTTAGAGACCTAAAAGTATCTTGTTTCTCTTTCATCTTCTGGCTTTTTATATAGAGACAATCATGCATAAACCATCCAAAGACTAGGACATAGATTAAGAGAATTAAGAGATCCTTGAAAAATGACAGGATTTAAGATGGCAAACTAGTCTCAGACTATGTCATAATTTTTACATCCTGGGAGTTTCTATGCTTCACCTTTGCTCTGTGAGACTCTTTAGCATCCACAGCAGGTTAAAACTGAAGTGGTGCTGACTGTACACCAAATGTGAGCAGAGGAGAGATATCAACAAATCTGAGCTGATGCCTTCAATCACTGCTTTGGTTACACCAGCAGAGCCCCCAGCGTACATGCAGAGCATGGGAGCAGAAAGTGCTTTTCTGCCATCATAGTCTCACTAATCCTCTCAATGACATAAACTAAGTATGACAATGACTGTGTCAGCATAAATGTCTCTGCATAAGGTATTTTTCTAACATAACAGTGTCAGTAAGGAGTGAGATTTTTTTCACACCCTCAGCTATGAAACCTCTACTGATTAAAATTTTGAGTGTAATTTCGACTGAGACGCAAGACTAAGGAATCAACCTTAAAATGTCTAAGAAGCCTTTCTCCCTTCCATCTGCCCAGAGAAAAAGCTGAGATGGCAGGAGCAGGATTTGTGAGCCACAGAAGGATCGAGATTAATTTTTTGTGAGGCTATAAAATTACATGGTCATGTCGCCCTCATTCAAAGATGATGTCAAGGAATTTGAAGAGAGTTAAGTAGTGTTTGGGGACTGTAGTGATGTTAATCTGTGATGTGGTTATCAAGATACCCCTTTTTGTACTTGATATACTGGAAAGTTGTTTTTAGGAATTGTCCATATAATGTAAGCTCTTTTCCATTGCTTTCTATAGGACACTGCTGGGCCTGTTGCCATTGCTCTAAGTAGACTGTCAGTAACAGTGTTCTGTAGTATAAACTGAATTTATTATGAATAACAATAAGAAATTATTATAATGAATTATATAAGACATTATAATATTTCATATCTTTCCATTCTCAGTTACCAAAAGTGTGTACTTTATTGGGTACATGACAATATGGGCAAATGATGTGCTTTATATAATATGCCTACAGGTACATAGAGACCTATACACACTATATATTACGTGTAGCATACATATATATGATATAGTATCTGTATCTATATTATATATAGTATATGTTAAGATGTGTATATATATATATGTATCTCTAAATCATGCCTCAAGATGCTAAGATTTAGATGAATTTTTAGACTAATTCGGGTAAGCATAAAATGCAATTTTACTGGAAAAACCCTGATGTTCTACTCCTTTAAATGACAGATTCTGATTCCATTACAGATATTCTAAGGTCTGATCCACAAAATTTGCACATGTCAGTCAGTGAAGTGTTTGTAATTACCATTATACTCAGATATACAGCCTTGTACCAATATATTCAAGAGAGTACACTTTTTTCACAAACAGCTTCTTCTTGTATGCTACATTTAATTTTAAACCTGTAAAGCATCCTGCTAAGATGCAAGTGAGAGATACCTCTGCTCAAATTAAGGGGCAAACAAGGCCACATGCTGAAGCTAATAGTATGGATTTTATTTAACAGTAAATGTGAGGTAGAGAGATAGAAAGAAGTATAAAAGTAGAAGGGGTGGGGGAGAGAGAGAAAAACAGAGGGAAGGGGAGAGAGAGAGATCAAGTAGAAGATAGTTGGACATTCTTCACCCTGGGCTTCCTGGTGGCGGTGGTCCTAAGGTTGTTCAAAACTTCTCACTATTTATACATTTTTGAAAACAAAGGAATTAACGTCCAAACATTTCTCTTATTCTATTGGCTGAATCACTTCTATTGCTAATTAATCTCCATGCTCAATTTTTCCCTTCTTGTGAGTCAGTGGGTTTCTGAGTCGGCGGGTCTGTGGTCGCAATCTACTCCTGGTGAATCTTTGTGAATTACCTTTCACCCAGCCTGAGCTCTGTAAGTCTTTACATATCCCTGGAACAATTCTAGCAAAGTTCAAGCATTTTGACCTCATTGTCTGCAATAACAGTTCACATTTAATGGTTGTATTAAAAGGCATTGCTTTATTCATAGCATTCACTCAGATTTTCAATTTTCTGCATGTTTGACTTTGACTTCAGGTGCTTTGTATTAACTATTTGTATTTACTTAACTTGGCATGGCTGTTTTATCTGCAATTCATATATGCTTAATTACTGCAATTAGGTGATTGAACTTATGAACTTGAATGTATCAATGGGTAGTACATAACAGATTTTCTGGGTTGAGTGTTTTCCTATTTGTGTATTTTCTTCTAGACTGCATACTTATTGCCTGAGCAGTTGTTAACAGTCACTGTAATTCTCTTGAAAGTCTTCTGACACTACTGCCACAGGTTCACTCATATGCAGATCTGGCTTCTGATGCCTGTTCACTAAGGACTCTTTGTTTCACACAGTGTCCAGTAGTATAGAAGTAATTTTTACACTCATACCATACAACCAGTTATTCTCTCCTTGCTGCTCATCTCTGGCTCAACGTCTCTTGTATCGCAAGTAAAGAGTTTTCAAAAGTAGAACGGGAAAGTTCAGTCTTCAAAATACTCTATTACTTAGGATATTGCCTTAGGAGGGGAAAGAAGAGACTGACACTCCTCCAGGGAAAGCTGATACACCAAATGTGGAAACTCAGAATCTTTGTGAGTTATTGCAGACACTTACTCATTCCCTAGAGCATGAATAGTAGAGAATAGACTAGACTAGGCTAAACTAAGCTAGAATGGAAATAGAACAGATTGTTTAATAAGGAGCCTTAAGATAATCTAATTTAACACCCCTGCCATGGTCAGGGACACCTTCCACTAGACTAAGTTGCTCAAAGCCCCATCCAACCTGGCCTTGGATGACTGTCAGGGATGGGGCATCCACAGCTTCTCTGGGCAATCTGTTCCAGTGCTTCACCACTATTATACTTAATCTGGGACAAACCAGCCCTTTCTGTTGAGTGTGGAAGCTCCTTCCTCAGCTGGAGGATTTGCAGCATTCTCCAGAGGAAACTACCTGATGTCTCCCTGGCCTAAGGATGATAGTATAAATACCAAACCTCTGAGGTCTAAATCATCACCTAGTGACAGATTCCTCATGAATGTGTCTAGTTAGATAAATGAATCTCACCTTTAGCTGATAGAATATACAATAGACTGTCATTTAATGAGGCACTTAACTGCAGTATTCATCCAGTTAAATTAATATATTGTTGTCAAGAAATTATTGCCTTTAATGAAAATATGTATGGTCTTGAATATAACACATAGAAGTCTTTAGTAAAATTTTTATTTTTACTGCTGCAAATATTCAATCTGTAACTTCTCTTACATTTTTTTCATGTTGTATTTCTAGATTAAAAAATGGGGCTTTTTTAGCTCTCCTCTATACTTAAATAGTGTAGTAGTTTAGATAATACTGCTTTTATTTTTAATATATAATTATGGAATGCTTATCAACACTCTTAAATTAGCAAAGCCTTAGTAATTACAAAGTTCAAATCTTTCTTCAAGGACGGTGTTTTCTTTTCATTAGGCTTATCAATGATTTTAACATTAATAAAATCTCAAATGCACCAAGATTTACACTAAGTCACTGTGTCCTGCATTTCAGGTCCAGATTTGAAATCACAGAAAAAGACAACAAGGGCTGAGTTAGTAATTTTAGGACCTGGGGACAAAAAGAAAAGGGAAGGGCTGTCCTTAGGTCAGCCACTCCTGGTATTTGAAGTCTGTGGAAACTCCTGCTACAGCTTTAAAGCACATGAGCACAAAGAGTATATACTGTACATTATTCATCCTCTGAATTAAAGTGTCCTTCTGAAGAGCTCCTCACATGAGAATGTGTAATTTATATTTGCACAGCACACCATAGTACAATGCCAGGCAGAGGCTGTGTCCCAGCTAGTTCTGAAACTGGGGGCACCTTTGTGCTGTGCCTATGCCTGCCAGGGGTTACCTTATTGTACTTACCTTGCTTCCAAGGTCTAATGTAGAATAAATCTACATTCAGAGTAAGATATTGCACTATGCAGTCACATTGCATCATTTAGAGCCAGCTGAGGTGCTCATAACACTGGGTATTACTTCTTGTAAGCTTGTCTTTAAAGCCCTGGAAGCTTGGACTGAAGTCAATTCATCTGAGATACCTGACACCTCTATTGGCTACAATGGCAATGTTATGCCATAGTGTGATAGTATTGCTGAATGCAATTTCTTCCTAGAAAGTCTAAATGTCAGTTCTGTGGATGGACATTGCTCTTGGTTCCCTAATGTCCCATATTAAGGAGAATCTTGAAAATTAAGGACTGTTAGTGCAAGTGTGGTTTCCAGACTGTGCAATAAGCATTTGAAAATAAAAACTCATCTAATGGCTTCCCTATGAATACGATCAAGCACATTTTTAATTAGGCTTCAGTAATTTCTCAAGAATATGTAGATTGTTTCTTTTTCATGTGCCTGTAGCTGTAAGACCACCATTCCATCAGCATATTTTATATTATATTTAATAGACCTTATTAGACTCCATTATCTGTCTGTTCCAACCAGTTACAATGCCAGCCTTGCATGAGTGTTTTGATTTGTATCTTCTAATCACGGTTTTCTGGATGGTGTCCTTGTTACAATCTCTGTACATGAGGTAGTATAGTCAGTATTTTCTTGAGCTGCAACACTAAAATTTCACAATTCACTTTCAATACTCTGTCTCTCATTTCTTATAACAATTACTTAAATAAACATTTCTTTTCTAGAGTTAACTATGGGGTTATGATTTATTTTCATCCTGATAGAGTATTGTTCTCATCCCTCTAGTTTTGGAAACATTGTTCATAACTTTTTGCTCCAGCAACTGGAATTTCTACACATAACCTAAAAATGTGATACCGATAATCTATGTAATAGATTTTTGCATGCATTATTTCAGGCAATAAATAGCTTAGCAGCTACTGAAACCTTTATAAAAGTTTCCCAGTTGTTTCTAGGAATGCCATGCAGTATCCCTTTCAAACTGGTATTTTTCAGGAACCTGAACCTCTTTCAATATGTCTAAACACCGACAAATGCTATCACTTGAGATTATGTGAAACATTTGCACAGAGTTAGCAGACAAATATGAAGGTAGAGGATGTGTGCAGGCCTGTGCCTCTGGAGTGGCAACATCAGGTGGCAACATCAGGCTGGGCATTGTGGTCCCTGATTAAAAAAATGACATACCTTAAAGCACCTGAAGCAATCCCTAGCTGCTGTTTTGCCATGCACTTAAAATATTTGAATAACTGCAGTTCCAAAACAAGATTGAAGAGCTTAAATCCTTTAAAATTTCATACATTGAAAAGCGTTACCACAAAATAAATTTTATGGGCATTTTACATTAAACACTTCTTTTTTTTCCCCTATGGATTTAATTCAAATATGCAGGGCAATGTGTAGCGGGGTCTTATGTAAGTATATGCATTAGGCACTTCATGGAAAAACATCCACTGATTATTTCTTCAGTAAAAAATTTACACATCTGAAAAAAGAATGTACACGCCTTTGAAAATTAGAGATAAAAATTATGTATCAAACAGAAACCATTTAAGCCTGTGCAACTCCACTTGTACAGAGACAATTGAGAATAAAGCCCTTCTTGTGAACGTTAGTTGGAAGGTGATGAGCTGCGTTATGGATTAAATAATTATAATTAACTTCTTCCAACAATTGTAAATCCTTAGAATAACAACAAAAAATTCTTTACTACAATAAATTCAGTATTTGATCTTGGTGTCCCTATTCTGCACTGAATTAAATGTATCGTTCACTTAGCACTTCTGAAATGAACCATTTATACCTGCAACAATGGTCTGTAATTAAACTATTCCATGAAATCTACTAACTGCCTTACAGAAAGGTCCAGGAGAGTAATTAACATTCTTCACAACAGCAGAAAGAGTTAATAAATACATGGAAATAAAATAAATAAACAATAAAATAAACACATGGAAACAATTGTTAATTAATAGATTTAGAAATTAATAGGTGTGTAATGTGAAGACCAGTAAAATTTAGCAGCTGTTTGAGAATTTAGTGTAAAAACACTGCAGTATTTTTACATTCCTAATAGCAAAAGATAGACTTAACTAGCAAAGATGATCCTAATAGACATGGGTCTTGTCTTAGGTAGCTAGACTTTAGCAGCTGACTTTAAATTTAAACACAAAGCTGAATGGATATTATAATGGTTTGATAGTATTATCTCAGGTGATTTTTTTGTTAATACAAATGATAATTTTGAATGGTTTATATTTATATACTGAGAGGTATCTCAGTAGTTGTGTGGGATTTATAATATTTTTCAACCAGCCTGTAAAAACAACTGTAGGTAAAATGAATATATCAGTGAGCTCAAATTCTTACTTGACATGTCTAATTTCTATTATAAAATTTAATTTTTCTAGGTTTTTGTGTAAGGTCATAGCATTGTTTGTTTAAATTGTTTGGGTGGGGTTTTTATCTGAGTTCTTTGCTTGGCTTTTCTTAGAGATTCTGTAGAATGAGGGCAGAAGGTAAGTAGTGCCTACTTGCTGTAGTTAAGTGTAGTTAAGTGTGCTTTAATGCTACCCTGAGTTCATTGCCGCTGACATGAACACGAGCCATCGTTGCATTAATGGCCTTATTGGGAAAAGGCCAAGGTTGGCATCACGGACGTGAATTTGCACAGGGGCTCTATAGCTCCCTTCCCTTCTAGAGGTCAGGCTGACTATTGTGAATACCTCTCCTGCCCGCCCCCAGGGCACTGGCTAGCCCAGTTCCTTGAAGGCTTTGGAAGGGTATTATAGGGACAGGGTAAAAGAATTCAAAAGAGGCCCTTCTCTAGGGGTTTCCAAGGGTTTAATCTTGAAGGTGTCCAGGAAAGAGAGCGAGCCAGGAAGAAGAGGGGTTTATATAGTCTTCTGCTCAGGGAAAGATAACTGGACCCCAGCCAATGGGGTCAAGATAGGAAGGAAGGGTCAGACTATGTGGTTACAGATCCAGGGGTCGTGAGGGGAAGAAGCCAATTCCCCAGAGAATACAACAGCTGACTGTGGTCAAAGCCACTGTTGGTATGGTACAGCTGCCTAATCTTTCAACAAATCAGTGGGAGAGGACTTTGAGTGGCAGAAGGACCTCATGGAGACCTTGCTGGAGGCCTCTGCCCTACAGCACTGAAGCTGCACCTCTGCTCAGACCCCCAGTCACGGCCTTTGCCTGGGCTGTGCCATAGGTATGGCCATGCAAACCTGCTCAACTTCAGACTGCACTCCTGCAGACAGCACAGTGACTGCAGGACTCGTCTGACCATGGGGACAATCAGTGGTCCTGCTCTGCTCTTTTTCCTCCCATACTGCTGGGCACTTTCCTCCCCAGCAATAGCCCCCTGCTCTGTCCACCTCTTCTTGGATTTGGCACCAATGCAGGAAGCAGAGGCAGAAACATTCAGAGGAGCCACTATTTCCACTCTCACCACTCCTCTCCTGGATGGGGAAGTTTTCCTTGCACAGGTGAAGAAGGGCAAGGGCTTAAATGCAGGTCCTGAACAGCGAAATGAGGAGTGCTCAGTGGACTACCTGGCAGGTAGATAAACCACTTGTCCAAAACTGCAGACCATCTTTTCTCTCCCTAATGATTTACCAGGACCACTACATTTTCTTTTTACCTTTTATCTGTACTTGTTTTCTCACCTCAGGATAAAACAATCTGTTAGTATGGTGTTGTCATCTTCTGGCATTCAAAACTCATTTTGAACCACAAGGTAAAAGAAGCTCTGTTAGTTCTGCTTTTGCCTTCAGTCCTCTTGATTTATGTATTAAAGCTTTTCTATCCAATATTTTTTTTAATTTCATCTTTTCTTGCCTCTTTTTGGTTGGAAGCTCACATTCTTAGGTAATAATACAGAAGTGAGAACATAGGAAATGAAAAGAATTGATATTATGAAATCTGGTGAATCTGAGTAATGCTTTCATGGACTTTGTTGGTGTAACATTTTGGGAAAATTCTTTATCCAGAATTATACAATGCTTCCCCATCTCCTGTATGTCATATTGTTAACATTAATTTTCTATGAAAAAATGTTTTCATTGAAGTACTTGTCTCTCCTTTGCACTGGCATTCAGCTCACACAAGGATTGATATTGTAAATGATTCCATATTTCTCTGAAATTGTTTGAAGCCAAATCAGCTGAGTAGACAACATTTATGTAGACCAGCTGATGATGCCAGTACAAGGGAACCTATTTTTGCTTTCAACCTCACCTCAAATGTGGGTTAGCAGCAGCTCTGCTAGCCAAGGCAAATGCCTTGGAAAAAGATGTAAAATTGGCAGTTTGTACAACAAAAGTTGCATTTTAAATGTATGCCTGTAAGCAAGAGAAGATACACACAGAAATCAGATGTTGGATAGGTTCCATTACATTTTTTAAGCATGCAATGTATCAGTTTTATTTCCCTGGAGCAGGATAAAAAGAAAACATAAAATGGTTTTAAAACTTGGACAAATATTCTAGATAAAATTACTCAACTTTGTGAACACCATTATTATCCATTATGAACACGGTATCCTGAACAAAGCATTCAGTCTCTTTTTGTTGGTTTGGTTTGGGGTTGGTTTTTTTTTTACAATAAAGGCATACATTTAACACATAGGTTCATGTTGTTCTAATTGTGCTTTTATGAAGAAATAAATGGATAAACACTCACCTAATCACAAAGAACTAGGAAAATTAATAGTGTCAACAGCATGTCTCCCACAACATCTAGAAACTTCTTCCTCTCTCACATTTTATTTTTAGCAGTAATTTTACTCCACTGTCCTGGGGTGCTTTGAGAGATCTGGGTTTGAATGTTCAGGGCACGCAGGGGACTCAGAGGTCCCCACCAAGTGCACACACAGTGGGGACAGGACTGAGAACAGAGGGACTTCCCATTATGATTCACTGGTGCACCCATTTCTGCAATGCCCCTGTTACCTATGGGGTGTTCCTCTGTTGCAAAATCCAAAGTATCTGAATATCAGGGTTATATGTAAAATGCTATTTTTTTATTTAATTTATACAATTTTACTTTTTTTTCCTATTCTGTATTTTGAACTTTATTTGGTTTTGTCTAGAAATTACCAAAAAGCGAGATAATACTAATGTGGAAGTACAATTGGGAAATGATGGGAATATTTATTTCATTTGATTAATACTTGAACTCAAGTACAGCCAATGATTAGGCTCTAATGAGTGCAATCTGATTTAAATATGAATGAGAAAGTTTTTGGCACTATAACCTTTAAAAACATAATCTGTGTAACCAATATTCCTAATTTCTGTTGATCTCTTTAATTTATTTATTACCAGAGAAGTTGCTTTGTTACAATAAAAAAGTTCAGCGATAATTTAATCTCTTCTTTTACCTTCATATCTTTAATGATTTACTTCCTTGAAAAACAGTGGATGACAGTAGATACAAATGAAAACTATTAATCTCTGTATAACGCATGCTGAGTTTGGACTATATCCAGGATGTATCTTACTTAAACATACTGGTCAAGACAAAAATCTTTGAAAATTACTCTTACTGAGGTTTGAATACAATAAAATAAGAAGCAGCTGCCTCATTTCTACAAGTTATCATGTGTCTTTCTAAAATCTTCATGTCTAAATTCAGTTTTAAGCTTTATATGTCAATACCTTTCCACTTTAAAATAATTATCCTGCTTTCATAAAAAATGGATGGGTAAACAGTTAACATTAGTAGCAAACAAGATCAAAACATGTATAGCAGATGCAGTAATGCTCATTGCTGCAAATAATCATCATCTGGATGATTTTATTGAGACTTCTGTATTTCCTGCATGCTCCATAAGTCCATTGAATAGGCCTGCACTTGAATAGGGTGTTTGTGGGAATTTTGGGATTGGATTTTTTGATTTGTTTTCTTGGTTGTTTTGTTTGTTTGCTTTTGTTTGGGATTGGTAAATTTCTTTTATTTTTAGATTTTTAAACATGTTTTTCACTAATTCCTCTCCTAATTCTGTAGATCAATGTAAGTTATCTGCCATATATCTCACATGTTTATCTTACAGATACCTGATTTTTGTTATCTTATAGATACCTGATTATTAGGGTCCCATGAAAAAAATGATCAAGTGTTTCTGACTTTGGACATTGCATCTTTGGTTTTGACTTTGTGCATGTACACTCACATTTCCATATGCTGTTCCACACGTTTTATGCTGTCTGCCTAAGAGTAAATGCAGGGGGTGGTGGTTTTTTGTGGGGTTTTTTGTGGTTTTTTGTTTGTTTGTTTTTTATTCATGGATATTTATAAAAATGGCCTTGGGGGTTTGCTCTTATTCCATTTGCAGCAGTCTAACTTACAGCAGAAAATTTATACATACACGTACTACTTTTATACCTACACGTACTACTTTTCTTTCCTAGCTAGTGTTTTCTTCCTTCCTCCTTCCAAGTGTACTCCTGATAGTGTTACAGTTGATTTTTCAGTGAGAAAGGCTATAATGCCTTTCCACAAATTTTTTCCAGGATGCTGATCATTTTTTTGAATGTGAAGGAGTCTCAGAATTTCTGTGAATCAATATGCTTAGTTCCTCCGTTAGCATCACTAATTCCCTAAATTCACTGAAACCTGATTTCAAACCAAAAACATTTGGTAACATTTACGGAACTCCTTTTTTATTCATATAATTAATTTAAATTGACTTTTTAAAGGTTATTCTCTATTAAATCCTTACAAGGCTATCCAGATCAGTAGAAACTTAGCACTGTTGATTTTTAATGACTTAGTAATGAAATCTGCCAGCTGTCAGAAATCTGAATAGCATAGGCTATTCAATATTAATACCATTATCAGTTTCATTTGTTCTCCAACTCTATGTTTAGGAAGTTAAATACTTCTGTAATGATACTGTTCCCAATTCACCATCTGTTGAATGATGATAGGTCTTTATACAACACTTACAGCAAAAATTAATATTGAAGTCTTCTATGGTGATTAAAAAATTGCTGGTTTTTGAGACATCAGCTATACACTTTCACAAACATGTCTTTAGAAAGATAAGAGTGAGAAAACAGCCTAAAACCTTTGAGAAGATTGTAAACAAATCAGACGCTTCTGTAGAAAATGTAAATCAGGAAATGCTGGTGCAAAAAGCTAGAAGACACAGCCTAAAAAATAAAGAAACTTAATAGGATTGCCCAAAATCCCAATAACAGACAAGTAGGAATCAAATCCTTGTAACAGCAAGTTGAGTTGGATACTTCAGCTTAAATATGTTAGAAAGAAAATGAGAGGCAGCACACGTTCCTAAATTAGCTAAGAACACTGAGGAACTTCAGGAAGTACTTCAAGGATTATCTGCTTTTGCATTTTCTTGCCTTGAAGTTTCTTTTGTAATATTTTCTTTAACATAATGGTATTTTTTATTTTTAATCCCTGTCATGCACAGAGCAATTTTTTTGAGATCTGACAACATCATATGGGTAGAAGAAGAATGGCGGCTGGGTAAGCAGTGAACTCATTCTCCAGCTAAGGACTGATACACTGCTCAAGAGTCTTTGCCTAATTAATTTCTTTGCGTGCTCTCAGGTTTATATGAGAAAGGAGGGTTCTAGAGACCTGGCACATCTGCCTCCAGTTACAAAGGATCATTTTGGAGTGGGACTTCCCAAATGTCCAAGTCGTGGAGTGCTTTTAAATGTTGTTTTTACAGACAAAAGGAGTCTCAAAATTGCTGGGATGTATCCAGTTCAATGGATTCGAGCACACTCACAAAACAAAACAGTAAAATCTCCTCCACTATTTTTCATTCTTTTGTGCCCAAAAGATTGCCCACTATTCTCGTGTTCTGTGTGCCGATGCTTCTAAGGCAAGTAGGATTCTTGCAAGAGAGTTTCTGATAAAATGAAATGTTTAACAGAAGCATCAATTGGAATGAGTGATAAAGGAACATCCATATTTTCAAGAGCTAAATCTTTTGAGATCAAAATTCCTGAAACAAGCTAATTTGTCTTCAAAGTATGCATAAAACATAAGCCTGTACTATTTTCAGGACTCAACCTCTGTGTCAGACATAGATTTCCTAACCTGCTGTGATAAAGCAATTACCTCAGGCTTTGAAGTCAGCTATGAGAAATTTTTTAAGGATTCCATAGTCTGGTGGAGACATCTGGCTGGAAAGCAGAAATTAGTGCAAATTTATTGCGCTAACCTAAGAAATATTGGAACCAACAGCCTCAACAAAACAACTGATGCTTTTTAAGGCTGAAAATATATTTTGGAAAATAGAATGTCTATAAATATAGTGGATGTTTGGACCCTCAAAATAACTGAAGTTATTTACTTCTTTTGAATTGTCTAAACCCCCTTCTGTTAGGCTACGAAGCCACTGAGAATAACTCTTCAGTAAAATGTAAATATTATTTTTTCAATTTGTCTTTTACTTGTTGTATTTGGTCTGACAGATGGAGTTAATTTTCCCCATAGCAGCCCACATCCTGCTGTTCTTTGGAGTGGTAGCTGGAAAGGTGTTGGTAACACACACCATTGTTTTGGCTTAGGCTGAGCAGAGCTTGCACAGCACCAAGGCTGTATCTCCAACCTTACTCCCTCTCTCCAGGAGGCTGGGAGTGGGCAAGATCTTAGGAGGGGATGCAGCCAGGACATCTGATCCCAGCTTGCCAAAGAGTTATTCTATACCATATGGTGTCTACTCAGCAATAAAAACTAGGAAAAAAGAAACTGGAAGGCGGGGGTGGCGTTTGCTATTACAAAAATTGACTCCAGGACAAACGTTATGTGCACTGAAGTCCTGCCTCCAGGGAAGTGGCTGGACATCACCTGATGTTGGGAAGTAGAGAATAAATAATCTAGGGGTTTTTTTGTTTGTTTTTTACTTTTTGATTCCACACACAGCTTTTGTTTTTTCTCTTTATTTATCTGCCTTTATTTTGAACCGTGAGTTTTTTCCCCATGTTATTTTCTCCTCCACCCTGCCCTGATGAGGAAGGTAGTGTTAGCACATGTTAGTGGTCCAGACAAAATCAACATACCACAGTCCTTTTTGGCTCACAAACAGGGACATGAGGAATCTGAGATAAGGCAGAGGCAAAGGGTGGAATGTATTTGAGTTTTGTGGCGGGGTTTTGGTAGCAGGGGGGCTTCTGTGAGAAGTTGCTTGAAGCTTCCCCTACGTTTGACAGAACCAATGTCAACCAGCTCCAAGACAGACCCACTGCTGGCCAAGGCCGAGCCCATCAGCACTGCTGGGAGGACATATCTAAGGGTTAAAAACCCTGTGCAATTCAGCCAGAGGAGTGAGAGCATGTGAAAGCAACAGTCCTACAGACACCAGGGTCAGAGAAAGAGGTTGGGCAGGAGGTGCTCCAGGTACCTGAGCCGATTCCCCCACAGCTCGTGGTGAAGCACCCCACATGGTGAAGCAGCTGTGCCCCAGCAACCCATTTCATTATCATACTCTGATTTAATTGACAGTAAATTAAACTAATTTCTCCAAGACTTCTTTGCCTGTGACAGTAACTGGTAAGTAATCGCTCCTTATTGTTATCTCAATCCGTGAACTCTGTATTATGTTTTCTTTCCCTTTTCCAGTTGAGAAGGGGAGTGATAAAGCTGTTTGGTGAGCACCTGGCATCCAGACACCTGAAATCATTCTTCCTTTATATTTATTAAAAGCAGACCAAATATATTCATAACAGCACAAAAATCCGGCCAATTCAATGATTTTCAGACACGCTAGGTGGGGTACATAAATCTGAATGATCTCTCTGTGCCTCGCTTATAAAGTTAAGCTTTCATATACAGTTCAAAATAAATAAACCCCCAATTTCAGGGGGTTAAAACTTAGTGAGATAGATTTCACCTTTACTTTATTAATTTGATATTTGTAAATTTTTCCAATTTTTCTTTTACATTTCTATTAACATTTTGTCATGGTGCTTAAAAAAATGTATCTTGATTTCTTGCTTTCAAAGAAAATTAAGAGTCAGATGATGCCATCTGTAACCCCCTTATTTACTAAAAATATATTACAAACTATGCAAAGGCACAAAAACAAACCCCACAATATCAAACTCCACATAAACCCAAAACAAAACAAAAAAACCCCCACAATTATTTTCTCAATCTGCAAGTACACTTCTATGGAAAACTGAAAGGTATTCCTGTCTTCACTGATGGAGAAATCAACCATTTTATCTGAGCAAATGTATGGGATAGATGAGATCGTAGAAGTAATCTGAAAGATTTCCTCTTTACCTTCAGATTTTAAACCTTCTTCAATCCTTGACTTAATCCTACAATTATACCTTTTTAACATTAATTTTCCATATATTTTTAACTTGACCCATTTTTTCCCTATCATGAATGGCTCCTAAAATAAATGTTACTATTTCTTCTTTTAAGTTATTCAACCCATTTCTCTTCTAAGGTTTCTACCGACACTCAGTGATTATGACAGGACTACACTAGAGCTTCCACAGAGATTATTTCCTTTCAGTGGCTACCTCTTCAGAAGCAGACTATCTTAATCTTTACTATTTAATTTAGTGATTAACTAAATAAGAGAGAAGTTGTTTTAAAGGTTGATTCAAAGTCTTGGAATTGGTTCTATTTCCACCAAAAACTGTTCCAATGAACAATTAATTATTAAATTACACAGCTTTCACAGTTTTGATGGAAAGTATTTTTTCTTAATGCAAAAAATCTAATAACTTAATTAAACAATAATATTCATATATTCATAAGGTGCTTGTTTAAAATCTATATTTGGTGTGACATGCCAGTTACATGAGACTGGCACATTATGTGTGCTTCTTCCTTTCAGATAAAAACTATGCAATGGACTTCTCTAGTGGAACTTTAGATCATCTATTTTTCCTTTCATCTCCATTTATACAGTCTCTACTGACAGAGTTGCTATGCAATTAGCTGTTCACTTAGAGCACCTTTGAACCTATCACCTTGCTATCTTAAGAAAAACAACATGATAATAAAAAAGTGTCATTTTCTTCATGCTGTGCATAACTGGTAGTTACAAGAGAGGTGCACAGGCTAACAACTCTGAAAGAATCCTTATTTTCTGAAGGGACTCTGTTGACCTTGAAACATGGTGAACTATTTCTATAAAACATTATGGACATTTAAAATAAATTTTAATCACTTCTGAAACATCCGTTCATTTTTTTTGAAGTGACTAATGTGTTTCCTTGAAATGAAAACTTTTATCTCTCTGTATTTTTAATTTTTAATTGTGTATACTGTGTCAGCTTTTAGTTGAAGTAATTCAAATGCTACTACCAGGCTGAAAAATACAAAGAATTTAATATAATTTGATCTTTTAAAAGCACTATTCTTTTTTAGATTAAAAAGTTATGTATTTTAATTAATTGTAGAGGAAGAATATTATAAAATTCTGACATTTGTACAAAAATATACTCCTCTGATTATTGGGAAGACCAGAAGTAAAAAAAAAAAGAATGTGGCAAAGTACTTCGGAGGTAAGGAATTGACATCTGGTTTGAACTAAAACCATAGGTTTTCACTCTGCAGTAATTTTAACAAGAAATTGTATCTAAGTATTCTGCCTTTAGACTTGACCAAAAAAAAAAAAAAAACCAAAAAAAAAGGAGAAAGAAGATAAACAACCTTGACAAGGAGATGAACCCAAGATAGTTTAGTAATACAAGCTTACTTACATGGTTAGCTGGTGCTACTGCACAAAAATCCTTTTGCCAATACAAAAGAGAAGGGAGTGGACTAAGATAGTTGATAGTTTTCCACTACAAACTGATTATTTTCCTCCCTTAAATGATTTTTTCCCTCTTAATTGCCTTAAATTTGAATTATTCTCTCCAGTAAAAAGTTGACACCTTTTTGTACCTAAGGAATGAATACATACAGCGATGATACAAGCAACTTTTACTGTTTGACCTGGAGGTAATATATCACAGAACAAGAGGTGAAGAGAGAAAAGCTTGAAGTGTACATAAAGACTGGAATTGGGAGAAGGTTTTCCACAAGTCTTACATATTTTACTGTGTGTTCACTTTTGTTAAAAGGCAAGTCTTCAGGGAATATCTCAGTAGTGCTAACAAAGTCCAGTCCCTTGTATAATTGATTGAGAGAAAGGCAGGATCCTGCTTTGAATCATCCTCTGTAAGAACCCAACTTTATGGACTAAATTAGCAGCTGAGAAGCCTTTGTCTCTCTTCATTGACTGTTAAAGAAGAAATGAAGATCAGTGTTTCTAAGCACAAATTAATCCTTAAGAAGACCTTTCACTTAATTGAACCATGACTCCAGATGATGTCACATCGCGGGACGGTTCTTCAGTGGTTCCTTAATGCAGGCAGCCCTGTGTGACAGCTGGTTCTAGGGACAGAGCTGCAAAGGCAGGGAGTAGAGGAAAAAGGAAAGGCGGAAGACTTAAAGGAAAGGATAAACTCAGGGTATTTCAAAATTATGAGAACAGAGTGCTTTGGAACACAGGAGTCATTCAGAAGCCCAGCTTCAGATTGTCAAGCCTTTCCGCTTGTTTATTCCAGTTGTGTAGAGAGAAATAGGACTGTGAACATATTTTTTCTAAATAACCAGTATTGTACTGAAAAAATACACAGCTTCCACTTCCAGAGAGTCCAATCAAATGTAAATTAATTGCATATGCTTATGGCAAATATTTTCAAGACAGCTGATAATCTAAAATTTGTGTTCAACGTGATTCTATGAACTTGGAGCTGCACCGAATATTTTCCCTCCTGATGGGAAAGATTGAAAAGCTCTGCTTTGGATGTTGTTTTCTTCTGAGACAGTTGGAATAAGATGCATTTCTATTCAGTGATACAGGTATTTGGAGCTGCACTGAATATGCATTCCATTGCACACAGAGAAGTGAAGGCTGCTTTCAGATGGAAGTGATTTTTCTCCAGTGGCACTCAATTCTACATTGATATGAAAATACAGGGGTGAATGTATGGTGCCTTAAGCAGTCTTAATAATCCATGTCTCTGATACAAATAAAAAAGATTTCTATACATATTTTTCCTGCTAGTATCTCCTGTCAAGACACTCACTGATTACTTTCAGAAAATAAGCATTTCACTAACAGCAAGGTCACTTGCATAGAATTTTTCACATTTGATTATATCTATGCTCGTGCAGGCAAGCTATACTGCATGACAAATTCACCAGGTCACTGCATCCATGATTCACCAACCAAAATACCTGTCCTGTGGAACATCATTACTGGCAAAATTTGGGAAGTTGTGCTTGCCAGACAGACACCCTAACCAGACAGCTTATAACCAAGTGTCCCATCATAGGCTATGGCTTCCAGCCACCTGCTGTGGGAAGCAGAAGCAAAATGTCAAGCCTGCAGCAGTCAAGGACTTAGCTTTAAGCTCTTGGTTCTGCATCAACTAGGACTCCCTGCTGCCCAGAAGTGAGCTTCTCTTTCTGACTGGAAACAAGACTGCATTCTGACATTCTGAGGTGCCCCTATTGCACATTTTTGCTCAGCTCTATTAGCAAGGTCACTTTGTGCCAACAGAATAAACCCTCACAATATAAATACATTATATTCTATTTAGAACACATTTATACCTATTTAAACTCTTAATTGGACAGGAAATACCATACATTACAAAATTATGATGCTTTTGATATCATCTAATAAAATACCAAGTAAATCACACTTCACTCTTAAAACGTGTAAAGGATATAATTAATGGTATAATTATACAATTATATATAATTAATGGTGCTAAAAGTTAATTCTAATTGTTTTATTGGTGTAGGACTTCTTATATTATGCAGTTCGTTATGTTCCTCAATTTGTTTTTAGTAGGATGTTTACACCTTTACCAGTAGGAGAACATTGTAATAAGAAAAAAACCGATGTTTTCCAAATGAAATTTTTTTGTCAGGAATAGTAAGACATCCTTCTGTTCTAACATGGTTCTTTAAATGATGTGTGTGTGTATTTGTGTGCATGTGTGTATTTGTGTGCGAGAGTGCGTGTGTGTGTTATTTAGCCCAACATTGAACATATTCTTATAAAGAACCTCAAGTCACAATTTCAGTTATTAGTAATCCTTATATTTTATGACAGGATTGTGAACTTTATTAATTTCTCAATTTGACTGGAGTTGATCTGTTATTCTGAGTGTGTAATGATGGATAATACTGGGGGAAGCCTTGCACGTCAAAAAATAGTCTTTCTCTAAGGAGATAATGCTCATGACTAACTAAGATCAATTAATTGAAATGAAACAATATTTTCTCTGTTTATTAATGAGCATTGATTTGTTTAGTGGCTTCAAACATCTAATGCCCAGTCAGTTTCTAAGTAATTAAACAGCATTTGAATAAAGGAAAGAATTTTTAGACTATGAAAAGAAAAACAATGGACTGAATTCTCTGCATATGTTTGTATGACTGTAACTGGGAAAAAAATAAGACAATAAAGTTAGGAATAATGTATATGGAATGGAGAAATGTAATGTAATATATGATTCTTGGATGTTTTATCAGCTATATCCCTAAGTCAACACAAGAGCTCTGAAAATGAACATATTAAAAGTAGCAGTCTGTCCCATTTGTAAATTCCTATGTTAACATTTATATTAGAGACAATCACTTTATTGCTAAATAATAAATTTTAGCAAATTTTAAAAAGACTATGTATCAAAGCTCTTTCTGGACTATATTTGCTTTTCACTGCAGCCAAAAGGCACACTTTTTAAGAATTTATCTGCAGGAAAGAAAATAAATATAATGAAACCTGAGCACGTCTCAGTGGAGATGAGTAAATGTTAAGTTAATACAACAAACTTTACACTGAACTAAGTACAAATTCAAGTCATTGCATGCTGGAAACACTTGAAAATATGCGCAAGAAGCATTTCAGTCTCCACTGAACTACCTCCATATTTCAGTTTCTTTGAACTACCTGTGACAATGGTAGAGGCATTGTCCCAAATGTTGGCGGCACCAATTCACACACCAATCATCACCAAAACCTATCATCAAAACCTATCTATCTTACTTATCATCAAAACCTTACACTATTTATACACTTAAACAAACAAATGCATCAGCATTTATTGGTTGCAGGGTACATAACTGTTATTAGTGAGTACTCAAACCCCTATTTGCCAGCTATATCTCTCATTTCTCATGCTAATTAGTCCTCATGCGCAGTTCTTTCTTCCATTTTGAGTCTATTTTGAGTTGGCAGTCAATAAGTTGGTGGCTGCAAACTCACCCTTCCAAGCTTACCTTTCCCCCAGCCACTGATCAGCTCTGCTCCACACTGCACCACACACTCCTGGTGGCTCTCATCCAGTCATCTTGAGATTGTCTTCACTCTTCCTCAAAACAAAAGATTAGCCAAGCATACAGTGTTCACAGTGCAATTGTTTTATCACAACTGCTCATCTATAGCTAATGATTAACAACTAAAAAAAACCTGCAAAGTTTGATCCAAATCTTTAGGGGCTCAAATCGTGGGGGGCTTGAGATCAGAAATACTCCCTTTGGTACTGCTGCTGCGTATCAATTCTCACACAAGTGAAGTCAAAACAATCAGGACTGTCGCTCACCTGAAGATAAACCCCCTTCCAAGCAATCATTGCAATGCACATTGATTAAGGTTCTTATAAGGGAAGAGAATAAAATTTCACATATCTCTCTGTTCTCATCTCTGTGCTGTGATTCAACTCATCATATATGTGTCAAAACCAGATTAACTCTTCCTGAAAGTGTTCAGTTTGAACTTAGACATCCAAAATTAAGAAGTATACATCTCATCCTGTGTGAGTTTGAAACAAGCTCTGTTTAGGCTGTTCCTCTTGCTGTGTATCTACCAGCAAGGAAATTTTTTCAGTAGTGAAACATTTTGTCCTGGTGGGTAGGATACGTCTCACTTAAGTTTAGACAACTACAATTGAAGTAGTTTGCAATGCTTACTTAAGAGTTAATAGAGATAAATAGTCATCTTGAATCAGACTCATTGCCTATGAAGACAGTCTGGACAAATAATCAAATGTAGACATCCTAATTCACTTATTTGGATTTGAAATGGATTCCTGATTGCAGATACAATGTTTGCAGTCACAAACAAAGGCACCTCTCTTTTCTTTTTCTCTGTTCTCACAAATTCTTATTCCTCACTATATTATGAAGATACTTTGCAGTCCTATTAAGAGTGATTAAATACTTGTTTAAGTAGATAATCAATGTCTGCTAAGACAGATTACCTTATTAAAGAGAAATTTAATTTTAAGCATCTCCAAAAACTGGGACATAGTATAGAATAAAAACCCAGGGCAGCCATCAAGGTCACAGTCAGTATGGAATGCATCAGTTCAAGCATAAGCAGAAATAACTACACACAAACAGCCCAAGTAAAAGTAAAAAGTACAGACATGGGGGTAATTTATGTCTCAACACAGGCAGAGCAGGACTATGTTTTATGAATCTCTTGCTTAACTTTAAGTGACCTCTTCACTCTGCAATTAAATTATCCAGAAAGGAAGAACATTTAATTCATTATAAGAGTGAATGGTTTTTTTGCTATGCTAATGACAAGACTTGTACTGAGACATAATCAGTTGCTTCAGTTGACTGCTTAAATTCCAAGTATTTTCTTTCTCTTTGACTAATGGTAGTTACATTTTTCTCTTTTTTAAATGTCTTCAGACATAAACTGATATATTTCTTTAATGATGCCAAATTCATACGACATTTCTCTCCCTCTGACATACAGGTGTCTCCCAAAGAAAATTTTTTAATGAACCCTATTTTGTGCTTAAAAATCAAACACCAGATGACGGGTAAGAATTTGTGTACCATGGAACTGGACAAACCCTGACAGTTTCTTTGTTCATAATCCTATTGTGCATTAATAATACCTTGAAAAGGGCTGGCTGTAGGGGCTAACTTGAAAGTCACAGCTGCCCACACAGTATCCTCCTTGATTCTAATGGTCCTCACTCTTCCTCAAAATCACAGAGGATGCACCAGAAATCCAACTCCCAGCTGATCAGCTGTGAGTTGTTGGCAGATCTTTTCCTCTTAGCCTGTCTGAGCCCCCCTGAAGGGATGAGGACTTCTGCAGAGAGAAGATGCAGGACATAGAGTCATAGATTCATACAACCATAAAATCATTTACACTGAAAAAGACCTCCAAGATTGAGTCCAACTGTTAACACAACACTGCCAAGTTTACCCTGAAACCATGTCTCTAAGTGCCACATCTCCATGTCTTTTAAATACCTCCAGGGATGCTGACTTCCCTGGGCAGCCTGTTCCAATGCTTGACAAACCCTTCAGAGAAGAAATTTTTCCTAATATCCAATCTACATCTCTCCTGGTGCAACCTAGGGCTGTTTCCTCTCATTCTCTCACTTGAGACTTGGGAGAAGATACCAACACCTGCGTCACTATCACTTCCTTTCAGGTTGTTGTAAACAGCAATAAGGTCTCCCCTGAGCCACTTTTCTCCAAGGAGTTTTTGGAATTGATCATGACTCTGCATTCAGAACCTCAAAATTTCACTTCCCCAAATTCAGATCTCCTGTATACCTCCCATCCTCCTAACTTTTACATCTGCAAATGGGTGTGGCAGCAAATGAAGAAACAAAAATCAGGAAAGGTGTCTGTGTCTTTCCACCCATACAACACCTGAGATTCTCATGTCTTTAAAGCTTTCCATACAGAGTGTTCAGGGGTAGTTGGAGAAGGGAACACATCTCACAGGAGTGCATGACATCATTGCCAAACAATGGCTTCCACAGGCTACCTGCAAACTGATACTGCTTAAAATTAAGAAATAAGTGGGCTGTTTTGTCTTAAGACAAGGGATGGCATACATGACCAAAAATTTTAGTCCACAGCTTCCCCATAAATTTTGGCACAGATCGCTACAGCCTCTGACACTTTTAAATTAACTAAGGCAACTTTACAAAAACACATCTTTTGTCTCTGATCTTTGCATATTCAATGTCATTCTAGAACACGGGTAGAAGCTTTTAAAGGCTGACAGATAGAATAGATACAATTTTTTGTACCTGACTGCTGCTCCTGTTACTTATTTCTATAGGGACATGTATCCAACTCATGCCTCCATCTGCAGAACTACCACCTTTACGCTGATTTCTGTGATAGAGAACTCTGATAACTGGCAGATCCATTTTCCTTCAATCACATGTACAGATGGGGCAGAAACTTTTCTTTTGTAGGCTTAATGCTTGGAATAATAATATTTTATTTGAATCATACCAATATCACAGAATAATATGGCTATATATGCACTAGAGTACTGATATCTCCTTCTACTCCTTCTCCCACACACACAGTATTTCCCTGATTTATCACTTTTTAAAAATATACTTTAGTTATGTTGTTAAGAAGATGCAGACTGTGTCTGCTTTTATTAGGCAGAGGATGGAAGAGGAGGAAAAGGCTCCACAACAAACAGGCACACAGAATGATTTTTCATGAAGTTACCGAAAGGAAATATTTGAACAGCTTTTGGTATCATTTATGAGTAGAAGCATGTTGAGCAATAGACAACTGTGATCTGTTGTCCAACTAGTGAATAAGACAGAGGCAGATGGCAATGCATTAACTCCAACGCGTTTGTTCCAAGGCGCCCAGTGCCAGAACTCCCCGATATTAACTTCCTTCTCCTTCATTGCCACATGCCACCTAGCGACTTAACACTGAATCACACCTTTAAAGCTATTAACACAGAATCACAGCGTGCCGCGGGGACACGGGCATGTTTCTGAATGCCTAAGGATGTAAAACTGGCCCTGGAAACCGCTAAATGCAGAGCATGAAGCACAGCTTTACTCTGAGAGCAGTTTCTCTCCCAGACCCCCAAGGACAAGGAAGCAAAACAAAAAAATCCGGCGTACCTGAATGATGCAAGTTTTTGTCTTCCAATACTTGTGCCTGTGGAGCACTAAACCAGAGATGAGGTCATTCAGCCATTAAAATAACAACAACAACAAAAGCAAGACAGCATGTCTGCTAAAAGAACAAGGAATAAATTCAGTCACTGTCTGAAAACAACAAACATTCCCTTCTGACTTAGACTTCCTAAGCAGTTTAATTAACTTTCTTCTTAATCTCCATATATTTTAAACTTTTAAAAGTCATGGTTTTAGTCATATGAGTCCTGGATTTTTTGTTTTATTTTTACATTCTCAGAGAACACAAAAAGTGGTGAAGAGCACCTCTTCCTCACTGCAATCTAAGGCCACGTTGCAGACATGTTTCACTTTTTGAACACATTATCACATTTCTTACAAAGAATAGTGAGCGTATGTTTTTTGTTGGGTAAAATTAGAGATGTTTAAATAATTATTTTAACAGCTTTACCAGTAACAGCAGCCCTATAAACTCACCTAACTATTTCATTTTAACAGCTTTAAAATCAAAACTCTTGTGCTTGAGCATATAGTTCTAAGAAGAAGAGATGTGGTGCTCTCTGGATTCTTCCTGCTTAGCAAACAAAAAAACCCAAACAAAATAACACTATAGGGTACTTGTGATGCTTATCAAAATACTGTGTCTGCTTTCTCTCAAGTGTATTTTGATTGAACACTGTCTGAGAGGTTCTTCATTACATGGGCAGTCCAGACATTAGAGATTCAGCATGACTTTATGTAATGCAGATCAGAAAGCATTTGATGGCAACTTAATATTTGAAATGCAATGAATAATTCACTATGTGGATCCAGAACACCATTTTCTGACTTGCTACATTAATAAAATTAAACTGCAAAGAATTATCATCTCAAGACAGAACAGTATAGCAGACCAAATCAAAATGACATTTATCATACACGACTGTTAAAAGATCTTGTAAATGAATACTGCAATATATTCTCCTTTGAGGGTGTGTTACTGTGTGACTGGTTACATAATATTATGCCATGTTTGTGCATAATATTTTTTTCATCTGGAAACTCCTGGCCTGCTACCCTAGAAGAAACTTCCCTAATCAGCATCAGGGAAGCTGAGGTCAAAAGAAACAAAGATTTTGTTAATGATTTCCCTCTTGCCTGATTCGCCTGCAACTGCATAATATTCAAACCAGCCTGTATTACAACAAGATTTAGAAATTCAAATCTGAAGTATTTTTTCCTGCTCTGTGGATTTTTTTAAGGTTCATACATACCATGACTCTACAGTTTTAATGATAGAAGGTATTTCCTTGCCAAGCAGTTGAATGCTTACAATGTTCCAGGCAGCATTCCATGAATAGCAATATCCATAATCCTATGTCCTTTCAAAAGCAAGTGTAACTTCATTTTAAAATTTGACCACTTGGTCTTATTTGCAAAATTCCAAAATTCCTTTCATTATGGAATTTAAGTTCAAGTCTTCCTCATCTCTAAAGTCTAAAATTTACAAATGTACCTAACACGTAAGTCAAGAGTAAATAAAAAATTCTCAAATATCTAAACAGAAAGCAAGTTTGTAATGCTGAAAATGAATCTGGACTGGTGCTACAGACCTAGGCTGGTGCTTTATCAGTATTGACAAAAGAAAGAGTGGGGGAAAGTTTTGTGAAGCTTAGGCACTGATGGCAAACATTCAAAATGCTCGTTTAAGTCGGAGGCTAAATATTCTCCCACAACAGTTGGTTCTCCTTCAGGCTGTCATGGGTATCAGCCTTGATAAATGGGAGGATAGGAGTGATTCATCCTTCCTAATGCTGTGGTCTATAGCTGACCTCAGCCTCTCCTGAGGCTTCCCAGAGTCTGCTGAATTTACTGATATAACCTACGGTTCATAACTAAAATTTTGAAATTATTTTTTATTTCAACTTAAGTACGTTATATATATGTATCTCAGTGAAGTGATATCATAGAGCCTAATGAGAGCAACAAACACTGCTTTGTGAAGGGAATCTGCCTTTGAAAGGCTATTTGTTCATTTGGTGTTTAAAAACCATCTGTTTTACAGGAGAAGGCAGCAGCACGCAGTGTAATACAGAACAGGCTGTCAGGTCTGTATTTATTAGACAAGGACAATGCCAGTCTAATTTTAATGATAAGCTATTCTAGTTGAAGCTAGAAAGAACAGCTTCCTGCATCTTCTTTGCAGGTGTGGCAGTTTGGAGAAAATCCCCCAGGGTTTGACAAACTAACAGAGATGTTAATATCTTCCAGAAACCTCACAGAGAAAAAAGAGAAAGAGAAGAAGGAGAAAGAGAGAGGCTTTGTGTTTTCATTACCAACTCTGGCAGGAGAATAGGATCCTGAGCTCCTTGAAGTCTATTTACCTAAACATTGGAGAGTTTTGCCAAATGATAAACAAACTGTGGCAACTCTTTCTTGGGATCTGTTACTGTTTGTTTCATGGCAGCAGCATTGTGTCTCATTCAGGCCCTCAGAAGGATGAAAGGTAATAATCCCTGTAACAGTGTAAAAGTGCATGCCAGAGCTACCAGGGAATCACTTTATTTGCCTAAAAGGCAAAGTTCAGACCTTTTTACAAATAGGTGGTGGGTTAATAGCATGATTCAGGCCACCTATTTTTCCTGAATCCTAAAGAACTACATGTTGTCTGCATTGGAAAGCACAAGAGGCTAGGGAGCAAACTCAAGCAATTGCTCACATAATCAAAACACCCCACTAGCTCACTACTCAACTGTACCAGCCAGCTTTTTTCCAAGATTAAACTTGAGCTGGAGGAGGGATGTAGTCAATTCCCAAAAACGTAAGGACAAACCTATACCAGAATTGCTTTCCTCCCCTCTTCACATCCTCCAACACAATCCAAGGACACCTTGCAGTCTGGAACATACCTGAAAGACCTTATCCCTTCCCCAAGGTGTACAATCAACATCCTTAGCTTCTCACTAAGACACAACTCTGGTGAGCTGCATCACAGCCCTACATTAATTCAGACACTCCTGGTGGAAAGAGAAGTGTGGGCAGTGAAGACTGTACCTTATAGGGCAGTCCAGTCTTCTCTTTTATAACACTACCCATGTCCAGGACATTTAAAACAAATTAATCATGCCATACTTAAGGAAAGTTATCTTGCTTGAGCTATGTTGCAGTTCAGTGATGGAAGTGGAGGAGCCTAAATTGCTCTTCAGCCTCTGGTGCTTAGGGTAAAACTAGCAAGCTCAAAGCAAGTTCACACGAAGTCTAATACAGCCAGGGAGCACAAAATACACAAGTGACACTAAGTACACAGCATCAGAGCAGTGTGAAGAAGGCACGTCCTAAATATCTAAACTTTGTTTAGTACCAAGATTGAAGTTATGGAATAATGCACAAGTGACTAATTACATAAAACTTGTATGTGAAACTTCACCAGGCTGTGTGCTAAAGGAAGTATGAATTGCAAACATGGGTTGTATACAATGTAAAGAGTGTTAAATTAACTACTTCTAGGCTGACTCATCATTAATACTCAGTTATATCACTATTATGTATCACTGTACATACACATTAGTGATCTAACACTGAACAAAGTAATATATATCTGTTAAGAACTTTAATGAATTCAACATAACCATGAATATGAGTGTTTTCTTTTTTAAATACAGTACTTTAATGCAGTTCAGGCAGAGAAAATTGAACAGTAAAACATAGCAGGGAAATAGTGTATTAATTATGTATTTACAATCTATGATGGTTACTATATCAAAACAGCAGATTTCAAAGCACAGTAAAGGGCTTATATAAATGAACAAGTTGTGGTGCAACAGTCTCACCCATCTCACCTGATTTGTGGTAGCTGCTTGTATAGAGGCTCTTAAGTTATGCTGAAGTAACTCTAGCTAGCTTAGCCTTGTTTCATTAACTTCGTACACAGGAGTAACTTTTTTCATGTATCTGAACTTTCCCGTGACACCTAACTTTCAGGTTAATGCACAGCCCTGAAACATCACAGCCAGAGAGTTACAAAAGCCTACCCAGATTTGAAAACGTGAGTGTGATTTTAACCTACACTGATGGAAAGAAGAACTCATGGGATCGCACAACTTTCTGTTTATCGGGGGAAAAGAATCAAATGATATGAGAAAGAAAGTGAAAAAAAAATCAAAAGGAAAGTGAAAATATGCTGCACATATTTTACTAAACCAAGGGATATGTTGGAAAGAGCAGTGCTCTCTAACACTATTAAAACTCCTTCACCTTATGAAGCTGTCTTCAAGGACACAACAGAAGGACAGGATGCTGTCTAGAGGGACAAATTTGAGAGGTGAACCCACAAGAATCTCACGAAGTTCAATGTGTCTAAATACAGGATGCTGCACCCGGGTTGGTACAGTCCCAGATATGAGTACAGATAGGGGGAACAAGTGATTGACAGCAGCCCTATGGGGAAAGTTTTGGTGGTTGTCATGGATGAAAAGCTGAACGTGAGCCGACAGCGTGCGCTCACAGCCCGGAAGGACAGTCACAACCTGGGCTGCATCAAAAGAAGTGTGGGCATCAGGTTGAGCAAGGAGATTTTTGCCCTACTTTGCTCTTGTGACACTGTGTACAGTTCTGGGGTCACCAGAAAAGGAAAGATATGAGCCCGTTATTTCTGGTCCAGGGAAGGGCCATGAAGATGATCAGAGGGATGAAGCACCTCTCTTATGAAAAGAGATTGGGAGAGTTGTGGTTGTTCAGCCTGAAGAAAAGGAGGGAGAAACCTCATTGCTGCCTCCCAGTACCTTAAGGGGTCTTCAGGGGTAAGCATTCTATAACGTATATAGCCTCAGTATTTTAAATAGCCCATCATTTTTATAATTTTTTATAATTTATTTGTACAAGACAGACAGTTATCTTTTATACTGATCTCTATAGCTTCGCTTTCTTCTCCCATAAATGCAGCCTCTTTTTTCTGTCAAACTACTGCATCTGAAAATATGCCACCTTCCTCTTAGTATCCCTCAATCAAGATGCAAACCATCTTCAGATCATATTTTGAAAGAATATTGTCTCTGCAATAATCCTTAACTGGCATCTATTAACTACCCAGAGAAGTTTTGAATTTTCCCAACAAAACTAAACTATTAAAAGATGTGATTTAGAATTAAATTAACTGTATTTTAAATATTTATGATTTAAACTACTTCCTGTTATGATATCAAAAAATAATTTTAGAAGACAACAGCACTTCAGTGTTACCTCTGTAGAACATTTCTGTAGCTGTTCCTTTAAGTAAAATGGACATGGACCAAATGAAAATATTTATGTCTAAGCAGAACCTCGCAAAAATATTTTATATATGACTAGGAAAGGAAAAATGAGCAGGGCTTGGAAGAATAACAGCAACAAGAGATACCACTATCAGAAATAAAATTAAATGTAGACAGGAACATCAAACAAGAATGTTGTATTATAAATAACCATGTCCCTAACTGAATTCATAAATCAGACTTTACTTATCTTTAATCTCTCTCTTGAGCATTGTAGATGTAGCATCAGCTGCCTAACTACAGCTCTGACTGGCATTTGATCCCTGGGACAGTCCGGTCAGCCTTGGAGCAATGCATTCTTCCTCGCATTAATCTATGCCCTGGACCAGATTGAGGCTTCATTTCTACTCTAAGCCATATCTCTTCCCAGGCTATTTTCAAATGACTTTCCCAGTTCACCTCGAGAAAAATTTTGAGTCTGTGCATTCTGCAGGGTTCCCTGGCAATTGTCATGCAGCCAGCGCAGTCCACCCTGGCACCGGCCCATTAAGGCTCCAGTCGTGCCTCCAAGGTCTGCCCCTGTCGGCATTTCATCTTCAGCTCCCACCTCAGCCCCACTGCCTCTGCCAGTTCCATGAGCCTTGAAGGTCACTTGGTCAATAAAAAGATCAAAAGTGAATAATGAAACCTAAATGTACAAAAAGGCAGCGGAAGAAAGCAATACAATTGCATGACAGGAAATAACTGACACAACTTTTGCCAGAGAAGTGGTTATAGTGTCAGTTATAGCTAATAAATAGACAGCTGCCTTTATTACTTACAGATTTCTTATGCATAATGTTTCTTAGCTGATGCTTTCCTTATCCATCTGCAAAAGAAAATGAGTAAACAACTTGATTTCATTTTTTTTCATTTCTCCCTTTCATTAACGATCTTTTTTTTGCCTTGAAAATGGCGGTATTGGCTAAAAGCATTCATTCTAAGTGCTCTTGCAAATTCCCTGCTTCTCTGAGTTCCTTATCTGATTGCCCATTCTTAGCTCAAATATAAACTATTTGTCTTTCAAAGAAACTATACATGTACATTGAACTGCATTTTGTGATATCTTGAATACCTACCCATCAATACATTCAGGCAACCCCCACTAAACTGTTCAAAACATCTCTGTTTCTTAGCATGTTTGTTTCAAATTGCCTATAGCTGTTAATTATTGTTGAAATACTAATACTATTTAATACTAATACTGACTAATTCAAAAATGAACGATAGAAATAAAGGAAAGCTGGTGCACAATAGAGCTGCAGAAAAATCAAACCTAAAGATTTGTCTCCAGTTGTGCATTACCTATTTAAAAAAAAAAAACAACACTGACATGCCTTCTTTACATTAAAAAAAGCCTTTGGTGTAAAATTATTTGAACTATTTGCACCCCAACTTTAATAATACTACACCTATAAATAACCACGTTAAAATTACATTAAATAAAATATGGAAAAAACTTGTTTTATTTATTCTCTAAGTAGTGAAGTGCTATAAAGTCATAAAATAGAAACAATGATCAAGATAATAAGTAAAAATGAAGTATGGAAAAGAGAGATGAGATCTCATCATATAAGATGAAAGAAAGGATTAAACATACTACATCTAAGTTCATTAGTTCTTAATTTAATTTGATAAATACAATATGTGCAGATTTAAAGCAATAATTGCCCCCAGTATACCAAAAAATCTGTGTGCAAAAGCTATGCACCTCTATCCTTCTTTAAAGACTCCTCTCTACAGTCCTGCCTGATCTGCAAAGTCATTGGAATGAAAGCTCAAAAACTAAAAGGAACTCCTGGAGCAAGAGGCCACAAGGATGCTGAGAGGTCTGGAACATCTCTCTTATGAGGAGACACTGCTGCCTGTTTAGTCTAGAGAAGAGAAGACTGAGAGGGGATCTCATCAATGCACATCAATATCTCAAAGGTGTGTGCCAAAAGGATGGTGCCAGGTTCTTTTCAGTGGTGCCCAGTGACAGGACGAGGAGCAATGCCCATGAACTAAAACACAGGAAGTTTCACCTCAAATGAGGAAGAACTTCTTTATACTGAGGATGGCAGAGCACTGGAACAGGCTGCTAAGGGAGGTCACAGAGACCCCCTCTGAACACAGTCAAAATCCACAGGGGCACGTTCCTCTGTAACCTTCTCTAGGTGGCCCTGCCTTTGCAGGGGGATTCATCTAGATGATCTCCAGAGGTCCTTTTCAACCCTAAAAATTCTGTGATTTTGTGACTCTGTGAATGAGGCAACAGAAGGCAATAAATATTAAATCAAGGTATTAGGTTTTGAGGAATATTTTCAGCAGAAGTCATATGAAGAACGTGACATGTCAATGGAAGAATTTCAGAAACAAATGTAAAAAAGAGTAGCAGTTTTGTCGTCAAATCTTATAATTTTGTGGATTGAAGAAAAAAGGATATACAACAACACTTAAAATCTCTTAGTTTTGTCAAACCAAGTGTGAATGAGAAAAAGATAAACCATAATAGATGCGTACTTCAGCTACATGTATCAAGAAAGAAATCCAGCATCAGGATTCCCCTGTGGATTATCACATTTTATGATGTTTGGAGATTCTATGACTTCTGGGGATTCTATTTAATTTTATTCTGAATTTAACTTAGCCATTTGCTTTCCTAAATGAAGTTGCACCTGTGTTTTGTGTATCTTCCACATAACAGAAGACAAAGATGCATTTTCTCAGTGTGTTTCATTATTATTAACAAACATATTTCTGAGCAGTTGTGATTAACAAACATACTCAGTGATCAGTTTTCTGCATTTGTTCCTAAAGCAATGTAGTGATAAAGGCTGCCAGCAATTAAAGTCCTTCATCATTAGTATTTGGTCTTAAATGAATGAGCACAGGAATAAACTCTTGATTCAACTGAATACTTAGGGCTGGACACAGTCTCAAAGTGAAGTGGAAGAATTATTTAATGAAGCTAAGCATTCATTAAGGACACTTTGACAGCAAGAATGTGGATATTTGCTAAATATCTAAAATGAATCTTCACTTCTCGCACATTCTATGCAACAGATGACTTTGTTCTGAAAGACTGAATATTATGTCAGTGAAAATAAAACAGACAGGTCATCTGCAGCTTTATTCCTATCTTATGCAAAATATTTTTCTGCCTAAACACAAGTAGCAAAATAAAATATTTTTTTTAAATTTTGCTTTATTAGTGGGACAGCAAACATCAAGAATATTTGAGCCAAACAAATTGCCATATCAGAGAACTGCAAGAGTTAATCCCATAATGAAAAAGTGTATGTAGGATTAAAGCAAGATTGCAGCAAGTTATTTGACAAGTGAACAAGAGTCAACTCCTGAACTTGGAACTCAAGTAATGTATTTTCTGTCTGGGCCTTAGCATCCATGACTGCTGAGTGCTCATTCAGAAAATTCATGACAAAAGACTAATTCAGTTCTCTTACAGTCACTTTTGATAGATGAATAGGTTTTATTCTGACACGGTCATTAAAATCAACTTGGAAAATTGAAAAAAAGAGTGCTTTTGACTGTCATATAGACAGTTGTTCTCTGATAGCTCCAATTCCAATTTGCAAATGTCTTTATTGCAGACCTTCAGTTTCCTTGCCATTTTATTTTGAAGATTAATTAACAGACACACATAATGAATGCATAATTAACAGATGCATTTGCTTTTATGTTACTGTAGATATGAAACTTGAGGAGAAAACCATAAGCTTATTGTAAATGTTATGGAACAAAAGGGTAAGCACATACTTAAATGTCAAAAATTATTCTCAGTGTGTCTCAAGGCAGTTTTAAATGCCTGGTTTTGTTAATGTGATTAATGTGCTACCTTTGAAAAGATATTCACAGACAAAAAGTGTGGCAATAAATTTGGTTACAAGTATCTAGAAATATTTCTGGTTCTGTTCATGGTCTCCGTTAACTCTACCTATAATCCCTGACCAATATTTGTCCTTTAAAAGTTCCAGAATGCAGATTCTGTAGTTTCCTCAGTGTTTACATAGGGACATTTTCATATTGTAAAGTAAATCTCTTAAATTAAAATGAAACCCCACACAGTCTGTGTATTAAACAGATGGAAAATGTTTTTCTTCACATTTAGCACTCGCAATTGTACCTTAGCATGCTTGCACTGCATTACAGGAGCATTTCATCGAAGGATCATTACAACTGCAGCCTTCTGGACTCTCTCTGCCTCGTGTTTATCTACTCTACAGTGCAGGTGAAAGCAATTCTGCCACGACCACACAGAAGGGAGCTCTACCAGAAAAGCAAAAGGGGGTACATCCTGTGCCATTGGGACAGTTTTCCTATTTATATTTCCCGATAATAAATGATAATTACGTTTTTTGCAATTGTGCTATGTTAGTCACTGTTGCTTAGCTTCGATCCTAATACATTTTTGCATAATGCTACCAAGGCTATCATTCTTATTTTGGTGAAGTAATGCAGAATTTGGAGAATTGTGCCCTGTTTGAATTCAGGATCAGTTTCCAGATTGTTTATGCAGTTTATCAAGAAAATTATGGCTTTAAATCTTATCCAACAGCGTGCTTTGAGAAATTCCTAGGTGATAAAGATATATTCTCTTCTATCATGAAGTGTTTCAAGACATTCAAATTTAAACACTTAGTACCAAGAATTTATTTTTCCAAAATGAACTATTTAGACAATATTCTAAAAAAGGGAGATAGAAAAGAACTTTTCTGAAATAGCGAATTAATATGTTGATATATGATCAGTGTCAGTGCTCAATACTTAATTCAGCAAGAAGTGACACTTTGGAGTAGTCAAAATAATTTGCTAATTTAGACTAAATAAAAACATTAAAATACATATTTTCAGAATGAGTTGTTCTGTCTTCAAACCAATGTATGTCATATTTTAAATTAAGAGTTTTGACATATTGTTTCTTTTGAATATTTATCTCCATTATACCAGAAAGACCTCAATAACTTTAAAATGAAACTACTATATTCATATGACAAAAAGGAAGTGTAGATTAGCCAGATTAGCATACTTATTAGTCAGATTAGCATAGTTACCATGTTTCAAAATGAAAAGGGAGGAAACACAGCAGTTTGACCCATGAGAAATGTCTTTCCCACAGCTCTTTGGAGAAACATCTAGTATTGAAGAAACATTTAAGAAATCCTGTCTTATTTATCTTAGATATTATATTTTCATTGTCACATAATAGTGTTGAAATCAGAAAATTTCCATTCACATTTTTCAAATACTGGTAATTGTGAAATTAATATTTTAAGAGTTATATACTTGGACAGAAATCATGTCAGATATTTTTAATAATATTTTTAATAATACAGTTCAATCCTAGGATCAAAGATTAAGGCAGACATAACTAAGATAATCCTTCATTTTCTTCTTCTCCGTTCTCCCAATAAATATTCTGCTACTGCTACCTCAGGATAAATGTCATAGTTAGTAAAATAAATGTATGAGTGATTTTATTGGAATAAATTCAAAAACAATACCATAAAATCAGCCCAGTGTGCAAACACAGGTCTTCATCACAACAACACAGGCTTAGCCATGACCTGGGACTATACATTTACTGTATAATAAACAGGTAATATGTGGTTATTCCTGGGAGGGGCAATCCGAGATCTTAGAAACACACTGTACCTCTGTGTGGCAACTGATTTAGCTAGAGTCTTGTTAAATTGATGTGCTGCTCTTTCCTGAGTACTGCTGATACTGACTGCTTTGAGTTGTTCTAAAGAAAAGACAAAGGACCATTTATAGTTAACCACCTATGGAAATGAGCACTGTGAAATAATGAAATTAATTGCTGAATTCCTACATTTCACTTAGATTTCAATAGTGCCTTCCCTTGAAGATACCACGAGCTATGTAAGAATTTGTAGCTATCATCAACAGATCTTATTCCCATATAAAAGCAGAGCTATTTCCTATGATTTCCTCCTGGAAATACTCCCTGCAGGAGGATAAACATATGGTAAATGTGAAAAAGTTAATTGCCTATATATTGGCCGTAAAAGTTAATTAGCTGCATAGTCTTCCATATATTGGTATTTTAACAATTTACCTTCAGATGTCAAAACTGATGCATTCATTTTCCTAGGTCTGCTACCTCAAAATTAGCTTTCAAGAAAGTTCAATGCAATAAACAGATCTTTCTGTCCAGAGACTGCATGCACCTTACAGAGCAGTTGTATTATTTTTGTCAGTCTCCCCAGTGAAAAGAAGTTCATCCTTGGGATTCGTGCCATCTGATTGTGAATGATCAGTCAAAAGCTAACCTAGAAAAAATATTTTTTAAGCCAAGTCAGTTGCCTGAAGAAATTTCTTGTCTGGCCATATAACCGTAAGAGATCAAGAAAAAAGGGGACAAAAATAGTCACACATGATTTGTGTGGCCCTAATCTGCCAAGAAGCCAAATCTTAGTTCTCATATTCTGTTGTTAGGGCTCAAGTTTAAATTAGTCTTGTACCCAGGCTTTGAGCAAGCACCAAAATATGGAGTGTGTGGGAGAGAGGAGAGTTTCAGCTCCAAAGACTGCTTAGGACAGTGCATCAAAGACCAAACTGAGAAATGCAGACACCTCGTAAGGGCCACAGCCACACTCATTTTCTACAATTCTCATGCTGTCTACAGGTACAACACATGGCTAATATCAGGCAGAAAAAGATCACTCTTCTTCATTAGAGGCCCAACAGGATACCCAAGATTTTTGAAATTCTGGATAGCTGAACAGAAACTGCAGCCCCACGCCCTTTGACAGTCCTTCAGTTACGCTTCTGGGAAGGATTCCTTACGTAGGAGGATGTGGATCCCACTGAATATGCCAGATACTTGAAAATGAGGTGCTAAATCATCTAACACTGTACCTTCTTTTGGGTTTAGGCCCTACAATTGTCTAGAGTCCAAATTTTGATACAAAGTCGGAACTTTTAAGTTTGGCACCATTCTGAATGTCACACTGGTCAAAATTCTGGGCAATGCCAACAAGCACTGTCAGGACAGAACTCATAACTTAACCCTTGATCATCTGTGGCACTTATGTTTTAAGCCAGTCCTTCACGTCTTTTGTGGACTGCTCCAGCTGGCTGTTTTCAAGACAAAAATGCTGTAGAGACAGATAGAATCAAGAGGTCTAGAGGCAAGACAGACTGCATCACTTGGCTCTGATGTTCTCTTTAAATATTATAATAACTTACTATAACAGTATAATAATCAATTATTTCTCTTTTACTTACTGGAGCCTCTGGACCTGTCAGTGAGACCCCTGAGATCTTTAATTAGCAAGAAATGGACGGCCTAGAGGAAGCCTGTTAAAATTAGGTCTATGGGAAGGTTTTTCTCTCTCTTTTGGGAAAAGCAAAGGTAGAAAGGGGACTGCAATGAAAAAAAAAAAAGGAAATTAGTTTTGCATTTACAGTGTTTTAAGCAAAAACTTTACAGTAGTCACGAATTTCATGTACTCCTGCAACTTACATATGGAAGTTCATATTTCCTTTGTGGTTAAGGGCTTAGTCAATGGCAGAACATGCTCCAGATCACCACACACTCCTCTTGATGTCAGTTAACTGATTATTTCAGATGGAATAAAAAACAATGGAAGGTACAAGTTCTTGATTTGGACTTGACCACAACTTCATTTGTAAAAAAGTTTTGTGAGAGTTAGTAGGAATTCTCTTCATAATTTCTTCAACTTCACATGTATAATTTTTTATACTATTGATAAATGCTTCTGCAGTTACTTTTCAAATGAAAACATCATTCCATCAGAATCTGAAAACTCAAACTATGAGCATCTTTCCCATTCCTTTAGATGCCTTAGTTATCATGAAACTGAGAAAAAAAATTACTATCAGTAAGTAAATGACTATCACTGACTACCCATCCCTTAACACCACTGCCTTCAGTCTGACAACTGGCTAGCAATTGCATGGTGAGCACTTTCTGCAGATTTTAATTCCTTCTTTCTATGCAGATTATTCCCACTGAAACAGTAAAATTTTCTAAAGCATGCTAACTCTGTTTATTTCTGCATATTTGAAACAATTCTCATTAGATCTTATACTCAATTCCAGTAAGCTTTTAAGGAATTTATATAGCCGAGAAAATCATCCTTTTTTACTGCTCCATTGGCAGATCTGAAGTAGTGTAAAATGATCTTGTGACAGTGAAACAAAGCACTGACCTATTTGTTCCTCATGTGTTTGACAAAGACATGCTGGACTAGAAATAGTTGAGTAAGAAGACAAATCTGGATGAGCATCAAGAAAGGCTTACTCTTCTTAAATCAGTAGAAGGCAAATTGAATTGCTCAGGTGCAAAATTAAGAGTTGGCCATCTCTACAAGCACTTACAGCTGGGCACTACTTTGCTCACATCTGAGGGTTTCACCATCAAGTTGGCTTTGCAGCAGCAGCAGCAGCACAGATCCCTGCAAGCCTGATTAAGAAGTTGTGCTTTAAGCACATCTTGTACACAGATCTTACCAAAAGGAAATTATTTTCTTTTAAAAATTCTATGGATGAATGCGCTCTCTAGCTTACCAAACAGATGTAGGTGATCTCTTCCTTCAAACTGAGTGATAAATCCACATCTTAAACCTACTATTAAAGCATCAAGAGAGAAACTAGTTTCAATTCTGTGAATGAAGCTGTGGCAATATAGACTAAAGCTGAAGAGGCTGAGGCAGTTGAAGAATATAAAGTTCCAGGGACCAGAAAACAAGTTAATCAATGTATTCACTGTGAGATGATGCTCTGATTTTGTTTTATTTGAGAAGGGAATAGAATCCAGGCTTTTTATTTTGTGGTTGAATGGTTTAATTATTTTGTGAATGAAATTCCTGAAAAGTCAAAAGTGTGTCACTGCCATGTTCTCCTGATCCTTCATCAGCTCACTGGAGTCTTTCAGTCTGCCAACAGTAAGTCTAGTTAGGACCCTTACAAAACCTCATTAAAAGACCAAAACAAAACAAAAAATCCAACCAACAACCAAAAATACAAGTCCCTATGCCCTGAGATGCCGTATGTAAACACAAAGCCCCTAACTTTCAGTAAAAGCTACCTGTCCTACAGGTGGGCTCAGGGAACCTGTACGTCATTCTCTTACTAATTGCTCCTCACAAATGCACTTGGAGGAGCCTCCAAAACAGTAAAAGCCACAATGCTTAGATTATCTTGTATTTGTACGTGTCAATGCTTTTTTTAAGAAATGGGGGCTGGTTCTATCTGTCCCGTGAATGATGTAAAAGACCTTGTAGGTTTGCCAAGTCAATCTGGCTGTCTCCAACACGAAGGAAGGCTCTCCTTCCACTGCCTGGATGACATCCTCGAGTACTATCAGTTGTGGAGATTTGTGACTGATGTCAGGGTCTCAAGAGAAGCTTTTCAGCACCTCACAGGAGACAATCAATTTTATCAATCTCTCCTCAGCTAGTACACATTTACAGAGGGCTACTGAGTCTCATTACCAAACCAGGCAGGCAGACAGGGCCTCAAGACTATTTAAAAGCCCACTAGCAAAAATCATAGAGGATACTAGACTGGACAGAAATGGGGAGAGATGAAGACCAGAAATGTTGCCTGAAGAAACCAGAAGCTGTGTCGTAAGGGAGTTATTAGTAAGCATTTATACATTCTTTTGTTTTCCTGGAACATAACTGAAGTTAGTAACATTAGATACAGCTGGTCTAGTGCTTGGACACTGACACTGTGACCTTCAGAAAGCTGCCCCTGGACTCTGGGTCTGGTATTTATTTCTGTGCCTCTAGGTCCAAGTATAATGGAGCTATTGATTCTTGCTGGTTTTGCATATTACAGATAAATATGGTCTTCTTATAAACTGCAATTTGCTTGGTTTAGCTGTCTTTCCAGAGTGGAGGCTGATCTTTGCTTTTGATATGCTTTCCCTGTTTATACTTCTACAGGCTATGTGAGTTGGACAGTATGACTGTAGGGTACTTGAGTTATTGAAAGGCAGTCAAATACTCTCATCCCAAGTCATCCAGCTGTAAATCTGAAAATATAACTTGTATTTATGTTGAGAAACACTTGCATATTCTTACATCTGAGAGCTTTAATTGCTGTAGTATTATTACAGCAGTAATAATGTAGTATATTTGCCACGTTGCCTTTTTAACTCCTATTTTTTGTTTTATTGGTAGACAGTAGTGAAATGGTTAGCAGCATTGAACAGAAGTTCCTAATGCTTGCATCCCATAATCACCAAAGGAAACCTATTTAGATCTAATTCTCTTCTTTATTCTCTTTTTGCTTATCGTGTCTTTCAAAGTAGCTATATTTTCCAAAGATATATTTAAATATAATGGCAGTAATATTGATCCTCTGTTCCAAATTCTTAAGTACCACAATCATTCTAAGAAATGTGTTTAGATAGGCCACCCCCAATTTGATTTGGGCAGGTAGTCTGCAATTGTTTTGCAGTTCAAAATGAAAAAATATAAATCTGAAAGAGCAACATTTCATGGATGTCTAAATAAAACACTCTTGTTCTAAAAATAGAATGTGCATATGCAGACTGCACAAAAAAATAAAGAAAAACATGATTCCAATTCTTGTTAGGTTGACAAACTAAAAATAAGTCACTCTCAAGCTAAAATTGCTTAAGTATTAGTTAGGGGTAAAATCAATGCTGGACTGTGAACAGCAAAACCCCAGAAACTCAGAACTAATTTGTTTTCCAGAGTTTAGGAAAATGGAAAACTGAAATAAGGTGTAGCTTGTCATAGGTATAAATTTGTTTTTAATTTTTTAATATTTTCTTTTTACTGAGATGCACAACTTTTCTACTTGATTTTAAACCTGCTAACTTTAGAATCATGCAGAATTATTACAGCATACTACATTTTTTAAATTAATACTTTTTAAAGTAATTTTTTGGACAAGAAAGTGTGACACCAATGACACCACTAAGGCTCTGTGTTGAAATATAAAACTGTCAGACGCAGGAACAACTTTCTTGTTGGTGTACTGGTTTATCATTCCTTTTATTTACAGCTCTGTGAAAAACTCATTCTATTTGCTCATAGAAAAATGAAAATAAAATTCCTTGGTTACATCTATGAGGTTACACATTTGACATGAAGGGGATCAAGCTGTGCTTTACACTTTTCTTGTTGAAGAGTTTTGGCAGTTCTCACAGCTAGGATCAACAATTTTTCCAAAACCAGCTGCTGGCGCTCAGATTGAATTTTACAATTCTTTGTGGCCCACTGCTGATGCAAGTTTGTGTGGCTCGTTGATTGTTCCCTGTGTTAAACATACTTGGTCACGCTGATTTTTTTCCAGCTCCTTCAAATCGTGATGTGATGTATTTACTCCTGCATATTTCATCTTTTTTATTATAGGAATTATGATGAATAGGAAATTTATAAAGCTCAAACAATAGCCGTAGGAAAACAGGAAAGTAAGTTTGATTTTGAAGGTCAATCATATGGTCATTTCAATTTTCAATAATGTGTCTTAATTTTGTGTCTGAGGTTTTGATTCAAATCTTGAAAGGAATTGAGATTTTGTACTGATTTTGTAATTTCTGAAGGACAGTCAGTTTATAGGAAGTTCAAGATTCAGTAGCCAAGACCATTACTCTTTACACAATTTAACACACATGCACAAAAATTCATAGTTGAGTAAAATGTTATTTCCCAGTTTTTCTGTACTTCTACCTAAAGGCAATGAATGAGAAAATAAGCTGACAAACCTCTGTGAATATTTCCTGATGAGTTTGTTCTGTTAAACCATAAAATCATTTCAATATAGATATTTTTTCATGTTTTTCTTCAGAAAGGAGGATATTACTACAAACTGAACTCAGAATTCAGATGACTCCTAGCTGCTGTAAAGATTTGGTTTATTTTATTTAAAGAGTCAACAGTACTTATCCTTTGGAAGATTGGTTTTGTCAAAGCATTTCCAGTGATTCAAAATCAGTTTCAAATGGGAGAAAAAATAAAGATTTAAAATTATGTTAAGATTACTTTTCTGTATATATTATCCCCACATATTACAAGAAAAAAAATTCTCATTTTTTAGTACAGAGTGAATGTTTTTAATGATGTTTTCTGCTTTCTAAAAATAGAATCAGGTCAATCAGCTTGCTGAAGTTTAATTTATAATCTGGTGATGTCTATTTTGCATATTTGGATACTATTTGCATAAACAATGTAGCTCCTATTATCAGCTTTTCCCAAAAGATTACAAAAATACTAATTAATCTAATTTACATGAGGATAGAGATAGTTACCTGAGTGTATTTTCTATTCTTTCCCTTCTTTTAACAATAGTAAAATGTCTTTTTCTTTTTTTTTAAAGATTCACACTGTACCCTTACAGAATTGTGTTCTAATAAGCATTGTTGTTTGAAGTTTTCAAAGATAGGGCTCAATTCCCTCAAAATGGATTATTCTGTGATTATATTCCCTGGATATTGACTGATATGAGGCACCCATTCAGATTAAAATGAAATCCTGGAGTCCTGAGCACTCTCAGCACTATAAATAGCCTCCTTTTGGTCTTATATTCTCACATGCTCATAAATGAGAAATTTGTGGAACAGGTTAACCCCACCGCTGTGTTTCCCTTTGAAAACGGAATTTCTCTATTTTTTATTTTTGTGCTTCTGGATATCTCTATATTCATGTTTTTCAAAAAGGAAGTGCAAGGCTATATTAAAATTGGTGTGAGTGAAAAAGCGGTGCTTGATAGATCTAAATCCCTGGGTGATTGACAGGTACCATCTTCACATTCGGCATCACTGCAGTCAGTGAGCAAGAGGGTTTCAGAGAGAGTGAAAACAAAGATCATACCCAAAGGATTGCTTCTCCCCGTACCAGCAGTAATAACCCTGAGTTTTGTCCTCAGGCAACACACATGAAAACAAAAACAAAAACAAAAATAAAAAGGAGTACATAAATTATTTACAACTATTAAACATTAAAACAGCAAAGGGTTTTTTTCAGGGGATTTGATGTGTCAATAAAATAACAAAAAAGGAATAACAGCCTACTTTGCTGTATTCTCCTATTGACATCCAAATTGAAGGGAAAATGGCAAGGACAGAATTTCTATAGATTGCCTGTGTGTAGTTACTTGAGTTAAAAATGTGGGTGCAAATTAACACAACTCAATTCTTCTGTTACATGTGGTGCAACCTTTTTCCATTGGTACACAGGCCACATTGTCTTGTGGGTTTATGGGATCTCTCACTGCTTTCCCAGGTATAACAGAATTGCTATGCCTGAATAAATAACTTTTCCTGATTTTTGGCTATTGCTGCATGTCACAGATATGAAGTAACTAGCAATTCTATCGTGCTGCAGAGATGGAACAGTTAGTGCACAGGGCTAAGCTGCATCCAGCGCTGTTTGCAGTGGCACTAGGTATACACCCCTTAGTGCCAAGTTTCCTGTTTTTGCCTACCTGGACAAGATCTCACAGTTCTGTCACTTTTGGATCAGACCTTCTGTACTGTCTCTTGTACTGTAGATCCTTGTGGTTACTGTGAAGGTTTGTTGCTGGAGCAGACTGATGAGACAACTTTCCTAATGCCAGCAGAAACAAGGTTTTCTAAGGATGTGAAAAGAAGGCAAACATGCATGTCTACCTTATCTTTCCTTAAAGGGAACTTATTCTTTAGACAATGTACTTTTTTGCCCAGTCTAGTTCATATGGCATTCTGAACAATTAAGCATGAATCATCTCAGTCTTTGACTTTTTTCTTGCCTTTAAAAACATTGAAAGTGTTTTTCTGTACAGCTTTTTTCAACCTGCAGTTTATAATTCCTGTTGCTTTCCTGAATATTCCATAGGCTTCCTCTAATACCATGTACAGTACCATGGCATTTCATTCTTGGTCTTTCAGAGGTGTTGCACTCTTCCACTTTTTTCTTCTTCCCTTGCTCCAAATTTTCCCAGACTGCTTCCTTTTGCTGGCATTTTTTCAGAAGGAAAGTGAGGAGACAAGTTTTCAGCAGGAGCAGGTCACTGAATAAATAGGTATGCTGCATTGTTTCTGACGGACTAATACTCAGAGGGGTAGGACGTGATGGAAGAATGATCAGGTTTTGGCAATTATGTGGCAAATAAACTGGTTTTCTAGTTAATAATTTTTCCATGTGGAATTGTGGAATAGCTCCATGTTTATAAAGAAGCAATTATCTTGTCTTATCGATGTAATTTACTAATGATTTTTCATTTAGTTTAATGTTGAATGAAAAAAAGCTAAAATTGCTTTGGTTTAGAATAAATAGAGATAGTTTTATAGGAATAAAATTGCAGCATGGATTTTAAGATGTCCTAGGATTGGCTTTATTAATAAGCAATGCCTTTTCACGCAGCAGATATATTTTACATTCACCTGTTGTGTAAAGACTTATCTCTGGAGAATTGTCTCAGCTTGCTTATTGGTCTGCCACTTGTCTCGTGTCTTAAGCAGTGTCCTGATTTCAGCCAAGGACAGAGTGAATAACCAAGACCCTACTGTTATTCAGTATAACCTCATGTCGTTGCCAGGGGCTGAGGAAAGGTACTTTCTCTCCTTTCCAAGCAGATCATTCCTTCCTGGTGAAGCAAGCAGGGGGAACAGAGAGGTGGGGTAACACTGGTCCCGACTGGAGGGAGTGGTTTTGGGTGGTGTGGCTGTTGTAGGGTTGAGCTCCACACTCTTTCTTTGCACATATTGTTGCTGTTACTGTACTTTTGTTTTCCTATCTTATCGCTGTTTCCAGTAAACTCTTCTTATTTCAACCTTGAATTCTGTGTTTCCAGCTGGAACAGGAGAGGAAGCGAGAGGCGGCGTGGGGTTTTTTTTAGCAGGACTACTAAGTTGGAGAATGCCATTCCTAACCCACAAGTACCTCTGTGAAGCTTCAGCCTGGACTACAAGGAAAAGAAATCTAAGCATTTGAAGCCAGAATAAGAAGATGAATAGTATGTATTGTCAAATACCAACAGAGGAGAATAAGATTCATCTTCAGTAAGATTAATCCTTCCCTATTGTTTTTAATGGTAGTTTTAGTCATGGCTTAGTTTATTAGAAATTTAAATTTTTGGTCCTTTTCTACATTATATGCTAAAATAAAGCACCAAAAGGAAGAATCCTACATTTGTAATAATTTTTAAATAATACTTGAAAAAAGAAACAACCAACCAACCAAGAAACAAAAAAAACACCCCAACCCAGTGAAAATATCCAACCAAATCACAGCTCCATGACGCCTTGGAGGAACTACGGATGTCTTAGTCATGTAGTTGTAGTTGGGTTTTTTTAATGCTAAATTATAATGTACTGTAATGTAAAGTATAATGTACTTTCTGAGTTTTGTCCTGTTTTGAGCCTTAAGTTGCTGCAGGATCGTGTATAGCAGCACAGTAACCAAGGCAGGTTAGACCTTCAGTTGGTTCTCTAAAACTCTCCCTGACAATCCTGATGTTGCCAGACATTCCTGGGAATTTGTCATTACCCATGTTGGCTGGACTGCAAATGCTCTCAAGAATGCAAATCCGTTATGCCAGCAAACAATGCTCTGCTTTTGAGTGTGGACAGTCATGAGCGTCCCTGAGCAGCAGGTGCAAGGAGAATTTCTAGAAGCCTTTGAGATACTGAAACTCCTAGGGATGGAACAGGAGCTACATGTCTGAAAGCCAGAAAAAGTGCTTTGGTCCTTGAATGAGAAGCATGGTCAAAACTAATAAAGCAAGAACAACAGTGTTAATTTCACATTTTATACTGCCTTAATTTTAATTTCATTTGCTCAAAAGAAGAATAAAAGAACAAGTGAAAAAACTCAAATGAATTATATAAAACTTGAAGGCTGCTTAGACCATGAGAAATAATGAACATGCAAGCTCTTCAAACACATCTATTAAGTATTTTTTCAAGAGAAAAAGACAAAAGAAACACAAAATTAATTTTTTGAGTAGTCTTCTAGTCTTAAAACATGAGGCACCCATTTGTACCTTATTTCCTTATTTCAGTGTGACAATTTCATATATGCACTGTGTGGCTTGTACACATGCATTTACTTGGAATTTAGGCAGAAATCGTGTTGTCAACTTGTTGACAAGTTATTTCCTACAACTTGGTATATGTTGAGGAGACTGCAGTGTGGCAGCCAGAGTGAACCTTGAGCTTTAGAAAAATCATTTGTATGTTTGATTTACAAAGTTTGAGAGGCTTTACTTGGTGTAATGAGATGCCTTAATAATGTATGCTTGCAATTATAAGCATGAAAAACATAGCTCGGTGTTTCCAGGTTTCTTATCTGTCCCAATGAAAAATCAAGTCCTTGGTTTTACTCATTATAGATCCTGTGTATTTTTACAGAATTTGCATTATGCAAGTAGGTCACCAACAACCTCAAAGTTTCTGTGCTGTTTGAATCCTGTTGTATGAACAGAAAATGGAAATTCATTTGAAGATATGTGATTTGTTAAAGGGGTTTGGAAATATAATGAAATTATGCCAAAGTTTTGTGCTGTACTGCATCCTTTCTTTATTCTTTCTCTCCTTTACTGAAATAAACTTGAATGATCAACATGGAAAATTATCTGAATCAGCTAATATATTAAATTTCTGTTAATTAAACTCCTTCACAACTTTATATACTGATTTTTATTAAGGTCAGCTCATATTTTTCATTGTCGCTTGATTAACATTCTATCTCCCCATTTACTAGATCAACTCCGAACTGTCAGTAAAAGGAAGTATTTCAAAGTATCCTGGTTATATCTTTTAAATCCCCCCAGTCTATTTAACTGAATCCACAATGTATTTTATGTCAATAAGTGATAGTCTTTACAACCTCACAGTACAGTCAAGGATAAAAACTTACATAGATATGAAGTAAATTGATTTGAAATATAGTTCTGTTATGGCAAGAATGAGTTACTGGTGTTTCTCTCAAGGGTTTGCTTCTGTGTGTTGTCCTATGCTACCAATGTATTTTTACATTATGTATTGCCCAGTGAGTTGTTTTCTGTTATCTTCTTATTACTGACTGAAACATAGCAAGTGCTTAAAATTTTACCATGTCAGACTGCATCAGGTGAGTGAATAGTCTCTTTGTTGGTTTTGTTGGACTGATCACATATTTGAACCCCAAATTTTAAGAATAGCATAAAGAAATCCCTGCCTCAAAAAGTATTGAATATTATCTGGAAAAATTGTTGTCTCAAAAATTAGAGAACCTGAGGCTGTCCAGGTGGTTCAAATCTGTCTCTTCTCAGCAGAGAAAAGGGAAGTGTTGCTATTTAGGATAATAAGGACTAGATGTGGAAAGATGTACAAGTTTTTTGATTTGAGATCACTGATCTCTCTAAAAAATCTTTTCTGTACATTTTTAATGCACTGATTGTCACACTTCTCTTCAGCTACTGGATTGCTTTGCAAAACCATATTTCATAAACTTATTAATCTGATAAAACCTGTTTTGAAAAGCATAAGTACTCTACCTTTTAAGCTATTTTAACTATTATCTTTAACTCTGAAAAGGTTAGCGCATTAATATGTGAGACATTAATACAACCCGGTACTGAAAACTGCAGCCACTGAGGTTATAGCAGGGACAGAAGGTAAATTATCAGAATCAACTTGTGGGGAAAACTTCAGGGAGGGAGTGTATCTGTGTCAAGAGGATGGTCCCTTTGCCAGACCACCAAGGGGAGGAGAAGAAAACATGACACAAAGCTGGGTGGGAAGAGGAATTGCTCCCTCTCCCATGATAATACCTACTGTCTATCATGTTCTGCTACTGCTTGACATTTGTTGACAAAAGAGGAGCTCAGACTTGCTGGCTGTGTGTGGAAATCCAGTTTACTTTAAGGATGCATTCCCTTCAGTGGGGCATATACATGAGGCTGTATTTTCATTCAAGTTTTCCTGGGTAGAAAAATGTGATGCAGGCCCACTACCTGCTATCTTAGTAGCCCTTTTCCTTGTTTTTATTTTACATTGTTGGGTTTCCATCACTTCTTTTTTCTAAAGAATGATCAATGTTTGTTTTGTGACATTATGGAACTGCAGAAGGACATCAGTTGGAAGAACAACCTATGCTGGTGATCCACAGAGTGGAAAGAACATGAAAATGAATGGGGTGGAAGTAACAAAATCACCTTTGATTAATCTTCACCTTGAGGCAGAGTGAGATATCTGATTACATCCTCAGGAAGGATGAAAAAGAGACATTTAAGAAAGATTTAAATGTCTAAAAAGCCATACCTAGCAGAATTTGTCCAAATTCTCTAAAGTGTACACAGGATGAAGAAAATAAAACCCAACTCTTGTAAAAGACTTTAAAAAGTGGGAATCTCCCGGAACAAACCATGCTATGTCTGCCAGGCAAAAGTATGAGAAAGGACAATGAACCTTTTTTTTGCATGACAATCACTTTGTGTCATGCTGGATTGAACAGGTACAAAAAACAATGCCAAGAGTGTTCTGCTGCTTGGGTAATGTTTTCAGTCACCGATGCTCTTACCTGCTAGCTGTGAGTGCGTCAGAAGACTTCACTGCATCAGGGAGAGAGAAGGGGGTTACATCCACCCTGATAGATCACATGCATATGAGAAATTCTGTTTTCTGTCTGTAAAGAGGACTACTACCCCTGGCACTTTCTGCTACAGCTCAGTTATATGCAAATAAAGGCTTAAAAAAAAAAAGTGAAAGCAGGAAGAGCATTGCCAATGTAAAATTTACATTCTGTGTCTTCTGTATCACAGAGATGGGATATAATCATTGACACTTGTTCCTGTGTTGGAACTCTGAATGATTTTTAAGTTGGGATTTGGTGTACTAAACCTCAGATGAGTAATAAAATTGAGATGATTTAATACTATGTACTTTTGTTGGCTGCTTTAAATAGGTAAATATTTGTCAGTAAAACTGTCCTTTTCCAGCATCTGCAGAAATACGCTGTGACTCAAATGGCGTTATTCTACCACCCACAGAATGTTTTTTCTCAGAGATCACAGAGATTAAGATGATAAAAACATATTCTAGTAATAAATATGTTAGAGGAACATTTCTATTGCACAGATGCTAAAAGTTGAATCAAAAGAACATCTACCTTAAGCACTTTTTTCCCAAAGAAGATTATCTCCTTCTTTATTTTTTTATGAAGGTCTAGCAAAGAAAAGGATTTATTCATCCTGTATAGTATTACTTCGGAGGAATAAATTTTTTTTCTCCATTTTCCTCCTGTAATCCAAGGTTTTGATCTCTTGCAGTGAATATTCATTTTATATATTTTCAATTATAATAGTAAAATGAATATTGTTATTAGTCTGTCAACATTTCATTTCATCAACATACTCCTTAGTGAGAAGTAGCATCTTGAATGAATTTAAGACAGTTAGCTTTAAAAGGATTTTTTCTTCTGGAAAAGAAAAGCTTTTTTTTTTTGTTTTAAGCTGATGTTGATTAAACAGGTGTGCTCTGTACCTTATATTTTGTGGCGTTCACAGAATGTCATATATAAGAAAACCAGAAAAGGAGAAAAGTCTGATACAATGAAGGTTGGCCCTCCAGGAGGAATACTAGCTCTACATACATTACATGCAGTCTTTTCCGCTACAAAGTTCAAGATGGGATAGCAGATACTGGGAGTTTTATACAATGCAAGACTTATCAATTTATATTTTGTGGGATGATTTAGGTGGAAACGTCTGGCTTCACTCACCAGCCAAAATCACTAACATTTTGGATTTGACCATTTGGAGATTAAGATGTATTTTGTGACTTTATAGATAAAGTGAAGTGGAAATATATGGGGTCACAGTGTGTGGTTGTAGAATATGTCACTAAAGTTTTGTAAGCAGTCATTTAAACTGAGGTCACTGTCTTCCTATTAGATACTTTGTAAGCATCCTCCTTCCCTACTGAACCTAAATATCCTGGTTCCTTTGGAAAGTAACTATCCTGTAAAATTCCCAAAGCTAATTCTTCAGCCAAGGTTTGCTAGCTGCAGAACATCTCACCTACTGCTAAACTAATACCTTCATAAATATTTCCCTGGTACAGGGCTGATGGTTATTTTACACTGAGAATAATTTTGCAGTGATCACTGTCAGGAGAGATAGGGTCTGATTAACACTGGTCACCTTTGCCAGCTGGATCTTTAATCACAGACTCTGCAATAAACAGAGAAATGTAATCAATAAAATTGCAGATACTATGAAGAAATATAGGTGGGGACTAAAAGTCTATTGATAAAATCTGGTAATACTTTTCCATCAAGACTTTAGGCTGTTATCTTCTTTACCTGTAGCACTACCTAGCAGAACTGAGGGGCCAACTATTAATAAACATTGCAAAGAAAAAAACCTAATGAAATAGATCCTCTAAGCTATATTTCTTAAAACTTACTTTTATTCATTTGATGTATCTTTTTTTCCTGTATGTATTTCTTCTGCTTCTTACCATGGGATCATTTAGTAAACAAATGAGTTATGCACACTAATTTGAAATTTGCACCATTCCTCACTATAACTTTATTGTAACTTAACATTTCAGGTAACCACATAACTTAAAGCCTTTCTTGAAAGCCATCAATTACGTTCATTTAACAAATACATTGTATATTTGTTTTGCTTTTCAATTAATAAATAATATTTTTATCCTATTCCTGTATATAAAACTTATATAAAACCACAATTCCCCACAATTTTTAAAATCATAAAACTTCCCCATGTTTTCTTAAGCCTAAAATTTCTTTTTCCTCTCTCATTTTTTTTAAGTCTTGGAGAAAAGAAACCCCAATCCCAAACAGCAACAACAAAATCAAATAAAACTCCCATGTACTAAATGAGGTAAATGAGATTTTGACTTACAAATCTTTTTTCTTTTCGTAGACGTTGCATGCAGCTGTCAAGGATTTTCAGGGAAAGAAAAATAGATATATGTCTTAAGTTTGACTTCTTTATTAGCCAGAAGTTTAGTAATAAATCTCTCTATGTAAAAAATGCCCAAACTCAGATCATATTACAAAGTTAATAATACAAATTTAATTTAATGCATCATGTATAGAATACATGTTTGAAAACTCCAAACCTAAAGCATCATTTTAAAGAAGTTTATCATTCAAATCACCTTTGAAACCAAGGAATGGCACCATTTCTCTTGATGATTTGGAATGTATTTTCTTGATTTTTTTATGAAATAGAATAAAAATATTATAATTATGCCTGCAGCTTCCTAAATTCCTGTTAAACTCATTCTTTCCTGAAAACAATTTATCATTGATAATCTAAGCTAGCAATTTGAGCATAAGCTTCTTAGGCTTGAGCATAGTGTCTATAAAGACAGTTACAGGCATATTTGCAGTATTCAAGGCAATATTCAATACTTTGTCATTAACTATCTTTAAAACAGTATCCTATGTATTTTAATGTTCAGAAACCTGACACTATCTCTGCAGATGCAAAGCAGAGTTCTTTCTCATGTTATCTGTGCTTACTTCCACACATACTTTTAAAAATATGAAGTAAGTTGTGGTTTTCAAATTCAGATGATCTGCCACTTTTATGCAAGCACATAAACATATTTCTAGAAGCTCTGCAAATGTATTTCAGGGATGAATTCCGGATAACAATGGAGTCAGTGAGTGAAATCTTTCTTAGCCACCACAGCAGAAAATGTACACTGCATGGTATTCATCATGCTCATTTTCACTCCAGGAATCACCCTGTATTTCAAAATGCCTGTGTAACTTTATTACCAATGGACAAAAAAA
>VWZV01011283.1:781921-792440 GCA_013397155.1 Irena cyanogastra | reverse complement strand
AAAAAAAAAAAAAGAGAAGATCATGTGGTGGACAGATAGCATAAGGGGTATGGAAATGTGCTCTTCAGCTAAATACTTGCATGTGCCTTACATGTCCCTGGTGTTTTGACTTATGTTATTAAGTCTCTTGCTTAATCCCTGCATTTTTGCAAGATGTGAGTGGTTTGGTATTCAAGTGATGTTCAGACTTGTAGATTACAGATATAATGCAGTGAAGCTCTGCCCTAAGCTTCTCTGACAAGATGTTATGAAGTTTTTAGGTTTCATGCAGATTTAGTCCTTGAGTTGATGCACAGAGAGGAATTACCAGGACTCAGACAGGACACGGACAAACTCAACTTCAGGGCCTCCTCAAAGCTCTTGGCTGTAGCCCTGGAGATTAGGGGCATGACACTTCTTCCCTACCAGAAACAAGGGCTGGACTGGTTTCCAACACTGGTTTCAAAGAATCTGAAAGAGTGCACAGACTCATTAGGAAGAGGAATTTGCAAATTCTAGCAGTAACAAGGAATCTTTTTGCATTTTCCTTCATTTTTGTTCTTCACATATTTTCTTCTATTGTCTGGTCGGATATTGAAGGTGCATTAGTCCATTCTATACATGTCAATTGTTCTAGTTGTTACTATCCATTGTTTGGCAATATGTTTTTGCCTGTTATTACTTATCTGAATTTTCTCTGGCTATTGATCTGGAATTTTTTAGCAGCTGGAGTCATAAGACCTCAGTAAACCTAAACTGAAATCCAGACAAAAGGACTATTCACGTGGATGGTTTGTGTACGCCCAAATGCGATCTGCTGCACATGGCCAGACTAACTATGCAACATTTAGCATATTCATTTAAACATATGCAATTTGCATACATCTAGTAAATTACAAGCAGGAACAGTATCTGTGAGGAAATAAATTGCCGTAGTTCTACTGAGATTAGAGTATTTGGATTTTTTTTTAACTCATGGTTTCTGGAAGAGCTTTGCTTGGTTTTTCAAGCTTTGCTTTTTTTTCTTAACTTTGCATTTAGAAAAAGGTACATGACGTAGAAAAAACATCATAAGACTATTCTGTAACACTCTTCTGGAAATAACAAATTTACAAAAGGATCTGCAGTGTATGTGCCGAGATACCAAGGCTCTCTTAAACTGACATTAAGATACCTGTGGTTTCTAGGGAGGTCTCCAAAAGCACTCTTAAGAATTGTGAGCTTTGTCAGCTGTGTATTTTGCAAATATTTATTGTAATAGGATTTATACAAATTTTAACTTGAAAGCAAGAAGCAGGAAGCCTTTTTAGGTAGTCAGAACATACTTATTAAGGAAGCATAAGAAGGGTGTGAGCTAAAGCTTTTTCCAGAATTGACAAGAATCCAGTCACTACATGCGCACTGAAAGACAGCACGATTTAATAAAAAAAGTCCATAAAGAAAAAAAAATACAGAAGACTGGATTCTAGGCATAGGCATCACAGCACTGTTCTTCTGCTCAACCTCAAAAAAAGTATGCACCAGTTTCAGTCATCCCAAGTCAGTTTCATTGTTCCAGTTTCACAAGCCACGAGAAAGGAGCCATTGCCATCATGCTTGTGACTCCTATAGCCAACACCTACCCTATGGGAGAACAAAGAAATATGGAGCTGGGTGCCAAGCTCTTTTCAGAAATGTCCAGATTTTTTTTTTTTATTGTACAACTTTATTTCTCACCCAGAAATTAGAATATCACATTGAGGACTCAGACTTAAAGAATAATACATGTCATGAGGGACTTGAAAAAGTCATCTGGCTCCACTCTTACTGCAAATAGCAGTACTAAAGTGTAAGTATCACAAATTTTTCTCTAACAATCATGGAAAACAATAAAAATAGGCTTAATGACTTTCTGCATATTCATCAATCTTCATATACAAAGCTAATTCCCATTGGAATTAGAGATAACATAGAAAAGTCTCTTTTACATTCTTTTCTGTTTCTTCTTAAGGAATTGATATGTGACTTTCTGACTGCAGAAAAACTTGTCTTCAAAGATTTGAGGCTGAAAGCAACTCCACAGCCACAAATTTCCAGACTCTCTCTTCAGCACCTTCTCTTTACTAGGGAATGAAGGGTGCAACCCTGTTGTCTTCACAAAGACACAACCCTAAGACTTTGTCAGATAACTGAAGTGTGTTCCTCAATTATTTGTGCCTTGTCAGGTTAGGCAAATGGTCTTTCAAAGGTTGCCTGGAGGCAACTGGCCACCTGTCATGCTGCCTTACATGACCACGGGGTCTTCTACGCCTTAGGTGTCACTGGGAAACAAACCATCCAAAAGAAGCAGGTAGATTGATGGCTCCTATACAAATATTCATGCCTTTATTTGCTGGGTTCCAACAATCTCTCTACTGTGTTTTATCTGCTTTGGAACTGATGTATTTTTAAGGGTCACAATTTTGTACTTGCTGCAGAGGAAACAGCAGTGGGAAATCAAAGTCTCCCTCTTTTATTTTTTTTTTCCTTCTTGCTTTCTGCAAATAAACTCCTGCCCTTCCCACTCTTAGCACTTTTTTGAAATCTTAAGACTCCAAGCTCTGGAAAAAAAAATAGGTGGTGATATGGTTATACAAATGATAATTTTGCTGACAGAGGTGAAAATTATCAAAGGAAGATGAGATGTAGCATTTTGATGAAGGTTCATGTGAGGATAATGAAAATAATCTCCAGAGAAAAAGGCATTGTCCTAAAACCTGTGAGCTTGGAAATAAAAATAAAGCATCTCAGCTGTTTAACAAATGCACATTTTATAATTAAAGACAGCTACTGTCTGAAGATTGGAGGGAGGCTGAATACAATATCTAAGTTTCACAGAAGAGTTAAAGGTAATGCTGGGAACTACAAAGCAGTGTTGAAGCAGTGCAGGAAAAGCTAGCTGCCACTAAATTAACCAACAAAGAATTGAATAAGGACGGATCAATACCCATAACTGATTTTTCTGTATCAGAATTGTAAATCAACAGAACTCCCTGAACATGAGCATTGTTAAAAGAATACAGTCCTTTTCTTTGTAATATCTGCAAAAAGTTTTCGGAAGAAAGTGGGATAAACTGCATGAAAATTTCTTTTTTTCCCTCCCTATGACTTGGATTTGTAGCTTGCTGAACAGGAACATAAGGTTATTTATCTGAACAGTGTGCAGGTAAATATAAAAGACAGTTTCTGTGAGCTTTCCTTAGGAGAAGCTATTATTTTATTTAATTACATATGTGGGATTTAGTGTCCTGAGGACAGAAACAAAACCCAAAAACCTAAGACTTATACACTGATATTAATAAAACCTTCTGAGTTTTGCCATTTAAAGGTCAAACAGACATGAGCTGTGTTGAATCAAACTACAAAGTACTTTTGGGACTTAGAAAAGTTTCCCTTCCATGGACTAGTACTCAGTAACAAGTCAGAGGGAGTTGAAAAGGAGGAATGATAGGGAGGAACTGTGCTTTCCCATGAAGCAAAACATACTTTTAGAAGGAAGTGACTGTCAAGCCAGGGATCTTGTAGAATACAGCAATTCCTGTGAACTGCCCTGACTGTGGGAAGTGGAAAAAACCATAGGTTTTGACAATCTCTGTAACACATGCAGGGTGTAATTGGTAAACTGGAGGTTTATGAGGGATTTACAAGGCATTTACATTAAGTGGAGCTCTGCACTGCTTCCGGCTGGAGGTCTGAATTCATTGAAGGCACTTTATAAACTGGTACATTTTCCAGATCCAAAGATATAAGCATTTACTTTATATGTAGGTTATCTTCTGTTCTAGGTACCTAAGATCAAAACCAAATTAAGAATGTAACATTTGAATGGTTGTATTGGCTCTGACCAGAGGGTAGACCTAACAGGCCATTTCTTCTCCAACAGTGGTCCAAAGCACATGTCAATGGAAAGTACAGGAAAGGGTAAATTTCTACAGATAATCTCTCATCTTGATCATTTGGTTGCTGAACTTATTCCTGAGTCAGAAGTCAGCTGTATATTTATCAGTTCTTAGATAATTTCTTTTCCATTGCTTTGTCTAATCTCCCCATGGGCTCATGTAAATCTGTATTAAACATCCACAGGAAAGATACCATAGCAGCAATTCTTTTGCATGCCATACAATACTCTATGTTGATTGTGGCATGTCATGCCCACCACATGACAACAAGGTAATGACATAATTCCATTTAGAGTACCAAGGAAAGTTATACTATATTACTGTGCCTGAGGTGTATCTTCCTTTAATCCTCACGATTCTTGCCTGTCTTTACCAAAAATGTGTCTTTTCTTCTCTCACAGCCTTTCAGAACATGTATGTGTACAGGAATGAATGCACCATTGCAACCTCCTCCTACCCTTCATTTGCTGATATTCCTAAAATATATTTTGGTTTAGAAAACTAAAAAACCCAAGAAGACTGACAAGGTAAGCATGCCAAGAAATAAAAGAAAATTTACTCTCCAGTAAAACTGCAGCTATTATCATAATGCATATTCCAAGTGAAGTCTAAGATGTCCCGTATTTTTGCTGAATGTATCAGCTTGTGTGACTCGTTAGGCTCCCATTCATTATGGAAATAGACCAGTAAATTACAGCTTTTGCAAATGCAATCATTATAGCTGTAACTTACAAAATATATTAAGCCCTTTGATCTTTGTCAGAGAACATATCATATACTTTTAAACACACTGCTCGGAAATGGTAATTCAAAAACCATAAACCTTACATTCACAGCTTTAATGCATATATTATGCTGTACATTTATATCAGAAATAATGTCCATATTCTGTCTATTGCAAATTATCGCCTTAAATTTCAGCTAAACAGAAAAAAAAGTGATACTGCAAATTGATAAAATATGAATGAAAATTGTCACCAATGAATACCTATGGGTTTTTGCATTACTCAGGACTAGTATCTAAATAAAGCTAACTTTTTTCTAGTGATAACATATTGCAAATTGAATATTTTGACTCTGTGATTTTGCTTCAGTGTACTCTTTAGTTCAGTATTTTATATATCCAGGTTTAGGGAGATAAAATGGAACTACCTCAAATAAGTAGATAGCAAAAAAATATTTAAAAAAAATTATGAATGTGATTAACAGCCCCAGATTGTTTGCTGTAATCCTCACCTGAAAGAAGCAATGGTTCCATCCAGATATTTTGACTTACCCATTTAGTTGCAGTGCATGAACTTCTAGTATTTGTTCACAAAAGGTTTCATAAAATGAACAGCTAATATAAAAAGCTGCTATTTTCCCAAAATACCATAGCCTGCAGATTTCAAGAGCAACCACTACTGCTTATTGCTTACAATTAATATGACATCACTGATTACCACTTATAAACCTTTTTTATGGGAGCCTAAGCCTCCTATATTATGCATAACTGAGCATATGGAATCTTAGATCATTTTTTGCCTTCTGTCTCTGAAAATTTTCGGAAGAAAGAAAGCTAGTCATATTTCATTATTCTGTATATGTAGCAGGTCTGTTTTCTTGGCCAGGAATCTGAAAACCTTTTCTAAGAAGACTTACCTAGCAGCTGTGTTGACAATTCTATTTTTGAGTGCAACTTCTAGAGAAAGATGAGTTTTTCACACCTGTGCCTCTGGAGCTCACTTTTTGGAAACAACTGGGCTTTGTATTAATTTTGCAGTAAATACCATTCAGTACAAAGAAAAAACTCAAAGTTTCTCTCTCTAGCACAGACTGCTAAGGAAGAGCAGTCTGTGCTATGTGGAGAAAGCTTTTCTGTGAAGGCTCTGGATAGAACATGAAAAATCAGATAAATGGCACCTTTTGATGCTGCAATGTATGCCTTCATTGAACTGCTCCTTGGGAAGTTTTATTGGGACAAACTCCTAGCTCAGTTTCAATCAAAGCGTTACCTCATTACTAGGCAGTTAACCATTTCTGGACTTCTAAAGAACAGCATCCACCTGGAGGAGACACTGTAGACCTAAAAAAAGAACATGTGCCTTCACATCTGTCCTCATGGTTTTACAGTAAAAGGGGCATGATCAGATTTCCCTTTTGGTGTGCAGAGCCTGGAATGTGAGTGACTTGGTCCTCTATATCAAGGATGTGTTCTGTACTCTAAATACTTTGGCAATCTGTGTGTGGATTGATCTTCCCCCAAAATTAAGACCCTAAAAGTCCTCCCACCCCCAGAGCAGCTGCAGTGGTGCAGGGGTTGGTGGTGTGTTCAGAGGCAGTTGTCTGCCTGCAGAAATAGCTGGAATGTCAGAGCCACTTCACCAACAGAAATTCTACTGGACATCTGAGAATCTTAGTGATTATTTCCTCAACCAGTGAAACATTCTTGCTAGAAATCCATTATGTGAAAGCTGCAAATCTACAGAGTGCAGAGTTTTAATAGAGAATCGAGAAGTCAGCTTCTCTTTTTTGTGAAGCTGAGTTATGGAGCGTTTTGACATTTGCCAAAGCTTTATTGTCAAGTCAGGTGAAAGATGCTTTTGTCTATGCAGTCTCCTTAATACCCATGACAACAAGGAGAGTTTTTTGATAACACCTGAAAATAAATCAGTGTATCTTTCAAAGTAACATCATTTATCCTGTTTCTAAAGGGAAATAACTCAAAAACATGAAAAAAGGAGCAAAAATTCCTTGTACAATCTCAATCTCGTGCCAATGCACTACACACGATAATGTTTAAGATCTATAATTGTGTTTTTCCACCATGTCCTTGAATCGTTCAGAGCTCAAGATGATGGCTGCTTTGCAAATGATGCAGCAACTCAATACTTTTTTTTTCCTTATTGTTTAGAGATTCCATAAGTCCTTTACTGCACAAAACTGTCTCAGCCATGTGAGGCAGAGTATTCCAGTGAATGAAGGAAATAATGTTGGCAGCTGCTCCACTTTCAATTCATGTTTTTATTATGATTGGGTGTGAATGATTAATTTTAATTCATTTTTTATAGAAAAATTGATTTAGAAACAAAGATTAAAAATAATGTCTTCTACATTTTTTGCAGATCTTTAGGAAAAACTTTGCAAAAAAAATCAATCAGTAGAACTTTAAATGAATGAACACCTATTTGAAATAACTTGAGGAAAAACAAGCCCACTTGTGGTAAACATGGCCAGCAGATGCATTGTAAAGTCTTCCTTACAAGCAATCATCTATGTTACCACATTGAATGTGTTTGATGAAGGGGGCTCTCCAAGAAGGTAAAAGATTGATTTTCAGTCTGACTGCCAAGTATGAAAAACATTAAAAATTTATTTTTAAGTGCTATTATATCTTTCCAGAGAAATACAAAAGACACAAAACCTTTTCCCTGGTGATCAAAATATTCCCTATAACTAAAATAAAAAGTTTCATTTTCATGCTTATGCAAATGAATTGAGCTGTTGAAAAGTGCTCCCACCTGAAATTAATGTAGGAAAAGCCAGCATTTTTACCCAACAACTTAGCAGTCTAAGATCCCTCACCAATGCACATTGACTCAAGATCAAGTCCATCTCGGCCAGAGAACACTTTAATTTGGAAGACACTAATCACCGTGTCAAGGAGAAGGAAGGAAGGCTTTAGAACCAAGTTAGAGGTCTTGTCATGAGTTGTGAAACATACCAGTTTTACGGTTTTATTTATACGGTCCAGCTGGAAAAGGATGGGTAGGATGAGACCACCTCAAACAGCCTCCTAGTGTGAGACCTGAAATAGGAGAGCTTTTAGCTCATGCCTATGATCTGCCTGGCAGAAGGTGTCATGTTTCTAAGTGATTGCTAAAGCCACTGGCTTAGAGTGCGTTCCGACCTGGGCTTTCTTTGGAGCTCTTCCACTTTGTAGAAAATTAATTACATGCATACTGAGAGCACACAATGATTCTCCCATGCGATGAGCAGGGGATTTGTTGAAGCCATAGAAATACCTGTGTTTAAACGTGAGCTCCTGGGACAGTCAGGCATTTCTTCCACGTTCAGGACTACAACACAACTGGCTGTCTAGGTCACTTGCATCTGAGGAAGGATTCAAAGGTGGAACTGAGCCGGACTTTCCCATAGCAAATTTCCCATGTTATCTAAAGGTTACATCATGCTGTCATTGTCTTACATAAAAGTGCTAATTATACTAACAATGGTATGAATTCAACTGGTATTTGCAAAAAAAATTCAGGAGTGAACATGCTCCATTTTTTTTCTGGCAGATTTACATTTTTATTAAAAAATAATTACCTAGAGGCACCCCTAAATTAATCACAGGATCCCTTTTGCTCTTTTACGATGATTTGTGTACTTCAAAACAGTTTGCTGATTTTCTTATTTGCATATTTGAATCTGTGTCAACTAACTTTCCTGTGGGTTGGAGAAATACTGAAGATTGGGTTGTGGGGGAGCGTGCCACGCTCAATATGTGGCAAACTAATGCTCGGCTTTGACCACAGTTGGAGCAATGCAGAAGAAACGAGGCATGGGTAACATTAGTAACACCCTTCTGATCCTATCTTGGGGTGAACTGAGTGTATCGTTCACGTATCTCGCACACCCTGAGATCTTACGTACAGATCGGTCAAAACTTGTCTGCACAGTAAACATACAACCCATGTCTAACTTTTCACTAATACGGGGCACTAACATGTACTAACAGCTTGCTATTTGTAGTGGGCTGATAGGACACTGAGTGTAGGTTGTTATAGAGGGGTCCCCTTTCATCCTGTCCTCTGGCGGAAGAGGCTGGGTCATAGCCCCTGACACTGCTACAATACACACAAACGCTGCTTACCCGCTGTGGGCACAAGCAGTGTCAGAGTGTCATCATTAGTTCAGGGATGGCGGGAAAAGGAGAGGGGAAAAGAAGGAATGTCAATGTGGGAGACTTAAAACAGGAAGGGAGGCTGGAGGAACACACAACGCCAGGTGAGACCAGGCTGCGTACACTGGCCCAGCCCCAGAACTAACACTGCAGTTAATGTGACACCACAGCAGTATTGGCACCTAGCAATTTCTGTCTAAATTTTAAAATATCTTGAATTATGATAGTGTCATGATACTGCTCTGTGGATCCTCACTGATAAGTCAGTCTGCAAGATCATGGTCTTTTATTTCTTCTGTTGGGCCTACTTCACTTCACCCTGCGTCTGACATCCCTCTCTCTATACTTTGCACAAGCTATCACACTTCTCTACAGAACTCATAAAAAGCACTGTAATATATTATAAAACTCCAAGTTTGGATTTTGCTATCAAATACTTTACAGAATATTTTTCTCTCTCCCTAACCCAAGACCAATTCACCTTGCAAGAATTTTCTTCTCTTCCTCCATTCAGTTTTTTGCAGATGCTCATTTGCAGAAAGGAAATTTATGGTTTTGTTCCCCTGCTCTCCTCTCCTAGGTTGGCAGGAATTATCCAGGTCAAGGACTATCTTTCTTGTTTTCTCATTCTTTGTGTGATGCACAGAAACATCTTTCCTTTTCTCTTTCCTTTAGATGACGGACTAATCCTCATTCTGGCTTGTCAGCTCAGGTATTTATGTGTGCAAGAAATAATAATTAATGGGGAAAAAGTACTTAAGGGGCCCAGTCGAACCTTGGTACTACAGAGAGCAATACTGCAGAGGAGTAGTACCTTTTTGATGTCTTGCTAGCAGGCAATTTGTAATTTTGGGTCTAGGAGCAGCTGGATTTGTGGTGTGGAGGAAGTTTTCGGGGCTAAGGGTGCTTTTCCTTCCTTCTGCCAGCAAACAGCGATCCACGCCAGGATTTGCTTTCTGCTCCTGTATTCAGTATTTCGGCGATGCAATGTGTAGCACGTTTCTATGTGTGTATGTGTGTGTGTGTGTCTGTGTATGTGTGTGTGTGTCAGTGTGTATGTGTGTGCGTGCGTGCATGTGCGGCTCTCCCTCGCTGTGTCTTGTCTCCAGGATTTCTCCCTGCCTGGCTCCGGAGGCTGCTCCAGCGCTGCGCGGAGCAGAGGTTTCCCCGGCTCCCGTAAATACAGGCACACGCATCCAGTGCACCACACGCAGGCACACCACACACACACACACACACACACACACACACACACACACACACACACACACACACAGAGGCACACAGGCACGCTCCGAGCCGCTGTCCAGTCCATCCCCACCCCGGCTGCTTTCCCCACCGTCTCCATCCAGCCCGGCAGAGGCGGCAGACACAGCTCCGCGGCGGATCGCGCTGACGCTGCCCCGGGACTCCGCTCGCAGCAACGCGCCCGCGGTTTCAATCTTCATAAGCAACAGACAGATTTTACCCTCTTTTTTCCTTTGCCTTTTTTCTTTTTTCTTTTGGTTGTGGGGTACCTGCTTGTGGTTTTGGTTTGNAGCGGGGCCGGCGCTGCCGCCGCGGGGCTGCGCGCACGCCCCGCCGGAGCGGGGCCGGGGATCGCGGCGGTGTGTGCGCGGCGCGGAGCGGAGCGGAGCGGCTCTGCCGGCCCGGGTGGCACCCGGGGCTTCCCAGAGGAGCGTGTGTGTGCGTGGAGATAAAAATTAAATACATACAGAAACTAAGGGGGGGGGGGGGG
>VWZV01011283.1:699435-781910 GCA_013397155.1 Irena cyanogastra | reverse complement strand
AAAAAAAAAAAGGGTGAGAATGACGGCGACGCAGGCAGGCTGAGCCGCATTTCTGTTCGCTGGTTGAAACTTCTTGAGAGTTGCAGCCGGGCGGCGAGAGGCAGCGGGCAGGTCCGCAGTGGCGGCTGTCCCTGCTGCCGCCTTGCGCGGGGAGAAAACTTTGCCCTCTGCCCGCGGGCACAGGGCGCCAAGGAGGCGGCGGGGAAGGAGGAGGAGGAGGAGAAAGAGGGCGAGGAGGGCAGTCCTGCTCCCCTCCGCACCCCTCCGCGGCCCCGGGCCGGGCGGGTCGCCCCTTGGAGGCGCCGCCGGGCGCCTCCGCTGCAGCACGGATGGAGCAGAGACAGCGGCTGCCGGGGAGAGGCACCCACACACATCCACACACACCCGCCCGGCAGCCTGTTACTTGGCTCTTCCGTCTGTTGAAACATGCCTACAACAGGTTATATCGCAATCCGCCTACGAAGGTGTTGGGAGCAGTTTTTTGTTGTAATGCTATTTCCCTACTTTTCCATACAACCTTATCAGTATTGCATCTTTAAGACTGAATGAATAAAAATGCGTTTAGAAATTCATTTAGCAATCAGAGAGCACCACAAAAAAGCTATTACACGTGAAGATATGAGCCGGGGCTGCTTAAATCGGACTGTTTGAGCCCTCAAAAAAGGTTTATGCTTCGCCACTGGCACTTTGCTGTTAGATCCTGCTATTTGTAGAGTGAATTAGATGCTCCTCGGTTTGCTCGCTTCCTCTTGAAAGTTGGAAGCAGTAGATTTATCTTCCTTGAGGTGAAATAATGCCACAGTTATTCACTGTGCAACATTTAGCACTTTGCATGAGGAATGATAAATGTAGGAAATCTCAGGACACCGAGGCTGTAGTTCACAAAGATACAGGGAAGGTTGTTCCGTGTTGCACCTTCATCCCTCAGGCTTACTGATTCTCTGGTCTTTCTGTGCTTTTCCCTGTAATTTATATTCAGGTTGCTCATCAGTTATATGAAATCATGAAATCTCTCCTGTGAGCCACAGATCCTTTGACTATGCAATCATGCTTTCCCTTTGCTCACTGTTACACTAGCTGCTTTCAGACAGAATGGTAGGATATCCTCTGTTCCATTAAAAAAAGAAATTCTAATAAATTTCAGACTTCTAATAACTTTGGGTAAACACTTGTTGCTTTCAGCTCACAGAGAAGTTTTATTGTTTTATGTATTTTCTGAATGTACAGTGCAAAGTCGACACTTTTAAGTAAGTCCAGCATTTACAAGTTTCTGTTGACATGTATCAGTATAGAAAGACTCTGAGTAATTAAATATTTAATAGTAGTTCAATCCAAAATTACTCCAGAGTTTCCTGATAAGTTTCATAAGTAAATCTGTTTTTATGATTAAGTATATGATTTATGGGGATGTGAGTTATTTTTTCTGAGCTTCCTGTTGAACTCACTTGGTTTTTTTGTGGTTTATCTTCATTTTTACTAGTTGGTGGATCAACTTTTGAGCAGTTCTGTTTGTAGCTGTTCAAGTGAGTTGTTGTAAGACTAAGATTGCTTTAAAGTGTGTTTCTAAGTGTGTTGTTCTTGTACAGTGCTGCAAGGTGGGGTAATAGCTGTTCATGCAGCATGGGCTCTTGTTCATGTTAAAGCTCTGTATTTGCCACCTGGTGCGATGTTGGAAGTGTAGTTAAAGCAATCAATGTACAGGTACAGGTTTGAGAAGCTTTTTTCTTCTTTTTTTTTTTTTTTTTTTCATTCTCTCCTTGTTCCATCATTCTGATTTGGTTGAGAAAGCAATTTGTTAGTGTTACAGAGGTATAGTCTGTCAAAGGCCTCATGTTTTAAGGAGTTCAGAGAACTTTATTACAGTCATATTTCTGCACAAACACTGTGTTTTCAAAAGATTTTGCATCCATGTTTTGATAATATGATGATAAATACTAATACACTGTGTGGTTTGATTTAACAGTAGTCATGTTTTTGTTGTCATTTGTTTAAAAACTATTTTCTATCTATGACTGTCGAAATGGTAAACTGAAGACCGTGTGTGTGTACTGATGTAAAGAGCTGTGAAGAATCTGTTTAAATTATAGAGGCTATGGACATAGAGGGATCTCTGTTGAATGGAACTGCAATGCAGGAGATTTGTTAGATAACTTCTGTAACATTTATACTGTCACTCACTTTTGCACAGAGACTGTAGAAGTTACAGATGAAAAAAGTTGTCACTTTTTGCTCTGCAAGGAAGAGTTTTCCTACAGTATTTTGTTGCACATGAAATATGTTGAATTTGGCAGTAATGTGACTACAGTTGTTCACTGTACTTTTACAACAATGCTAAATTGTTCTATGTGATTTCACAGAACATATTTGTAATCACCCTTCTGTTTCTGACATCTTGTCTAATAACTACATTCTGGTGCTGTCACCTTCACTGAAGTACAGTGCATAAAGTTGTTTTCTGACAGTTTAGCAAAGTAAGTCCTCAGTGAAGGAACTTTACCTGGCAATGGGGGGAGAGGAAGAAAATTTGAAGTATACTTGATATGCTGCTGTGGGCTTAATTCTGTGCATCAGTCACATGCAGGGCAGGTAGCAGGAGCTTGCAGTGTGTGCTGGGCTTCCTTGTAAGGGGCTCCTCTCTGAGAGCTGCTGTGGAGTATCCTGTGTGTTAAAAAGAGTTCTACTGTGAGACTCAGGTTGCCATGACCCAGCATTCATGAGTGTTAGTGGAGCTCCTGAGGACTTAGCAGGACATGTTTTGCTGTAGGAAAATCTGTCATTTGAAAGTCAACACACAAGAGAAAAATCATGGAATATATCTTTTGGCAATACTTGTTTAACTCCAACCGTGCCTTCAATAACTTATATAGTCCTAGAGGAAGCCTTAGAGGAATAAAACGAAACATCAAAGTTAAAGTTGGATTGTGTCCTTGCCTCAGAATTTTCTGAATGAAAGTGAATATGGTTTAAAGTAGTGGATTTGTCTCCTTTGTGCCTTTCCACTTCCAAGGTGGGGGGTGGTGTATTGTGGTTGGGGGTTGTGTGGGGTGGGGTGTGGGGGGTGTGGGGGTTTTGTGTATTGTGGTTTTGCTTGGGATTTGGTTTTTTTGTTTTGTTTGGGGGGATTTTACTCCTGTGCTTAAGAATAGTTTATTTAGATAAAGACTAGAACTGTTCAGGTAAAGCATCCAACAGTAAAGATGTTGAATTCTAAATGCTGCGTAAGAAGTACGTGAACTTTGTTCTCCTGTTGTAGTTATATCTTCCACATTGTGTGTGACCCCCTCTCAGCTCTGTTTGCAGTTGCAGTAATTGCAGCATCAAGAGTCTCTCTGGTCACCTGTCCTTATGGCCTCCCTTATTTTCTGGATATGAGTGCATGGTGCATGCTAATAAATTGGCATGTGCATGCAGGTAGGAGGAAGTGCAGCTTTCCTAAGACCTATATTTGCTGTCACTTCTGTACATATTTATTGGTTTGTATGTTACTGATGCCATTAAAGGCAATACAATTTTTTTTTAGATGTATGCACATCTAAAACCTAAAGGTGGTGTTTGTAAGATCAGGCCTTTGAAAAAAAATAGCATGTTTTTAATGCTTATAAATAATTCAATTTTGAATGCGAATTTTAAATCTCAGCATCTGGAGTTTCCCAGTGTGACTTTATGCTAGAGTATCTTGGAAAGGGGGACTTTAAAATAGAAAAGGCAATGCTTTAATAATTAATGTAATGATGAACTTCAGTGTATTGTCTCTAATCATCTCTTTTCTCTCTGTTGTCAGTCAGATTTATACTCAAAAATCATACCTAAAGCTATATTATTTTCTACACTTCTAAGTGCTAATGTGTTAAACTGTTCTAAAGCTGTATTAGTACTTGTTTCATCATATGCTGTTGTGAAATACTCATGAGATTAGGTGGTGTTCAGACACCAGAGGTCAAGCACTATGTTAAAAGCTCGGGCCATTCTTTTTTATATTACTGCAATAAAGAATATATTCATTTCATTTATATTACCACTTGGCTCTCATAAAAGGTCAGTTTCAGCTGAATGTACAATTACTTGCAAATGGCAAATCTTATAACAAGCGATCAACAATAAAAGCTTTTCTGGGTAATTTGTCTTTAAAACTACTACCTGCCATTTCTTTTGAATGACTCGAGCATCTTGCAGTATCACTTGGAGATCTCTGTCTTATTTCCCATGATACATGTAAGAAAACTGTGCATACTAATCTTTCTTTCTGCTTAGTAAAGTAAAAATGCATAATTACATTAAAATTTCTAGTTGGAATAACAGGCTTGATGCTTAAAACTCCATTATGGTATCAAAGTATCAGCACTCCCATTACTAGCAAAATGAAATTACTTTTTTAGTGAACTATGACTGTATGCCCCCTTTTGTACCTGGTTAATGGGTGCTATGTCCCTGTGAAGGGAACCCACATTCTGTGGTTTTGACTGTTTGTGCTACCAGGCATAATTATTTTAGCAGTTTAAATATGTGTAAAAGAATTAACACTTGTTCAGAAATTCCTAAGAACAGCATATAAAGGTTGGTGTTTAAAGGCAAAATTGTTATTATGCTAAAGAGAGAGAATACATTATAAGATGCAAAAGGAATTTAAAATGTGTTGCAGATGGCAAGAAAACATATGCTGGTAAAATTCCTAGCACTTTATTCCTCTGTATGTAAAAAAGGCCTAAAAACCTACTGAAACCAAGATTTGCTTTCTTCACTACTTATTGCCCTAGAGCTCCAGCATACACCCAAAAAAAACCCAAATGAGCTCCCCTAATAAGAACATTTCTAGCTTTTGTTATAGGAGGCTGTCACAAAGACCATCAGCTCTCTCCGACGAGTTTCTTTTGGCTGATGTGACCTTTTCCTTCCATCAAAGTGGAACAGCAGCACTTTATTCTGTTGAGCAATTGTGGAACACAGAAGACACGTGGCATTTGGAGGCAGGTGCTGCCAAAGATGTGCTGGAAGAGGTTCCCTCTGACTGCACAGGTGACAGCAGTTTGGATCCTGCTGTGACACCTGCCCAGCAGAGCCAGTCTCTGTGGGCAAAGTCAGGGGTTGTGAGTAGTGCTGGGAGAGTGGCTGTCCCCTCCACCCACTGTGAAACCTGAATGTGCAGCGAGAGGCTCTGCAGCACAACCCTTGCTCTGAGATGGGGTGGAGACCTGCTGACCACCCGTCCTGGTCCTTATTTTCAGGGCTGGGTGCAGGATCTGCTTTCAGTGCACCAAAAAGAGGCAGCCAGGGTTGATACTCCTAATGCAAACAGCAAATTGCTCTCCAGCTCATCTGGCCTGTGAGGTCTGTCACCTTGTGCTTCTAATGGCCTTTTAACTGTGTCTCCAGCCGAGCAGCAGATGTAAAGGGTACCGAGCATCAAGCTGTTTTTTTTCCTCCTGTAAGAAGCATTTCTGCAGATGCTCGACAAACAGTGGAGCCTTGAACCTGCTCACTGACCTGTTGGGTTTAAAATAGCAGGGCAAATCTCCCCAAAATAAGTGGATGTGTCAATTATTTTTAACAGGTGCTGTGTAGTGGCATTAAATGAGTTTTCTTGCGGTTTAACGCATAGCATCTCTGTGTGTGCATGTGTGTGCATGTAGAGGTAAAGTTACAGCTTTTACCTGGAGTGGCTTCAAAGTCACATTTAAAGACTGAAAGAGCTAGAGAAGTTGCACATTACAGAATAGGTACTTGCAAAATGGGTCGAAACTGTTTTATGGGCCCATCTGACCAACACCTGAATGCAAACATAGGCGCAATAAAAAAACTACACAGGACTCACTTCATATATGTCAGAAAGATCAAACGCTAAGTCAACTATGCTAATCCTACTATTTGGGAAGTACAATTAGGTCAAGCTTGATGTTTGACTAAGCAGTGGGTCCTATAACCTACCCTGTGAGTCAAAAGTTAGGCTTCTCTGTTGCCAGAAACAGTTTCTTTGCCAATCCGTGCAGCTCTTGATGTGTTTATAATGGTAGCAATATATTTATCTAATGTTTTTAACCATGTCCCTCTGACTTGTGTGTTGAGTTTCTAAAATGTTATGTAGTGTAGAATCATCTTTTTGGCATTTGTATGAGTTGGCCTTGGAGGGAAGTCAATGCGTGGGGTGAGGCTTTCATACATCTCAATATCAGATTGTGATGTGCTATAGTGGGAAAATGTGTATGGATACTGCTGTGGCTTGAGAGCTGTGAGGGTATGTGGAAGTACTCCAGACCTGGCAAAATACAGTCTGTAAATGCCTCACTGTGGTTCTGATGTCAAATGTCTGTGGATGGCTTTTGAGTTATTGTTGGTATCCCTTACGACCTTGGAGTTTGTCTTTGAGAGCAATAATTAATATAGGAAACTAAAATGGTTTTCTTAAACAGGATTTATGTTTTAAGATGTGAAGTATAACAGTGGGGAACAGATCTTTATGTGCAGTTACCCTGCCAAAAGTATGAGTAGTGACTGATGATCACATGGCCAAGAAGGCTCCAGTCATATCCTGTGTACATTTCCTTTAAGTTCTTCTCAGTTCAGGATTCAGGTTTCCCATCTTCAGGAAATGTTTCTCTGAGATGCTGACCTGAACTGGAAAACTGATCTGATAGCAAATCCACCAAAAACAATCTTGAAGCTGCTCAAGATGGTATGTGGGAATACCTGAAGTCGTGATGAGAACGTGGAGCTCACAATCTGATGGTGTCTTTCAGGTAGATGTCTTACAGTTCTGTTGAAACTGGTACAGAAAGATTGTCCATCTTTTCTCATGTGTCACTTAAACACAGTGTGGCAGTAGCATAGTGTTCTTAGCAGTATAGTTCAGAAGACACTATTAGCAGCTGAACATTCTTGGCTATTATCCCCACTTCTGTTCTTGGCTTTCTCACTGCATCACCATCAACTGTACAAGCCATACTAGCAAAGTCATCTGTTCTCCAAAACTGATAGAGCTGAACACTTGCTGGGGTGCGGAAAAGTACTTAGAGGACTTTACTACCTTAGGGAAAGTGTGTAATAGTTAATGTGGTCAGTTTAGTGAGTGTCTGCTGATTTTTTGGCATGTTGAGTTTGGGGGTTAGGAGGCAAAGGGATAAAGTTGTTAGACTTCATGTTTGTATACAGTTATTTATCACTGTTTTCATGTTTCAAATCTTTTCTACACCTGAGGGTGCCCATTCCCAACTCTGTGCACCTTACACCTTACAGCTGTGCTCACATTAGCATTGAAATGGAGATGGTTAAAAGCAGTGGCAAAATGCTTCTTTGTATGTCCTAAGTATCCAGTTGTCAGCCATGAGACTTCAGATGTTGAACAATTTCTAAGTGCCTTCCAGTTTCTAAGTACTCTTGTTTTTAAATGAGTGCTTGTCCTTAAGAAGCTTAAACAATGCTGTGACAAATCCAAGGCAAGGGCTGATGAACAGCAGTGTCCAGTGGCTCAACCTGATCTGTTTTCCATCTTTTCTCTTAAACTGATGTAGTGTTTCAGAGGGAAAGGAGCTGTAAATACAAACAGCAACTTCATCTTCTTCAGTTACACAGAATTGATTCACAGTATAAACAGAAAATATGAATATTTAGTTCTCTGATATTAGCTTTTGGCTTTACAACTTTAACATGTAAGTTAATACTACACATGAGCAATTTAGGCTTCTTGGATGAGAATAGATATGTGTAATTTAATCTGTCAGCACTACCTTTGTTGTAGAGAAATATGGAAAATACCTCTTGAACAGTTTCTCACTCAGGCCATTTTCTCTTTAACCAGTTAGAGTCATGGTGAGTTACAGTATTCTTATCTGGTCCAATCTTTGCATAGCATGCATGTATTTAAAACTATTTCAAAAATTTGATGCCAAACATGACTCGCAGTAAAACCTTCCTTAATAAAACAGTTTTTGTTTTGTGAAGTAGTCTATGCTTGGCTAGCAGTCTTGCTGCGAAATAAAGCCGGGAGGACAGGTAATGCAAATCAAAACTGCAAACTAAGTTGTGTTGGCTCAACCTAGAGGTTTAAGTGGTTTTGAGCAGAAAATCAAAATCTAATTTAAAAATGAAAGTATTTAAAAGAGTTGCACAGGGGGTGTTTATTTATTGAATTGGTGACAAACAGGAGCAATATTCCTTGACCATTGCTACTCCGAGAGATGTTTTTTTGTGCTGACTATGGCCTGGCAATAAGGACTGTTACTAGAATACCTGGAACATAACTAATATTCACTGATTAAAGACAAACACCTGTCTTTGCCATGTAGCATGGCTGATGAAGTGGAAGGACTCCCAGAAAAGACTTCCTGAAACTGAATGCTGAAACAGTGATTAGCTTGTTCTTAAAGCTGATCTTCAGAAGTCCTGTACTGTTCTTTAAATGAGAACTCCAAAGCCTCTTTCTTCTTTAGCTACTGAGACAGCATACTAAAAGCTGTGTGTGAATTGATTGTAGTCACATTGGCTTGGAGGCATGTGCATGCTTCTGTTGCTAGTTTTTTGAGTTAAAGACCCTCCCAAACCTGATTTTTGCTTATCTGTCTCCATTGAATGCAGCCAGTGGAGGAATTTGATTGAGAATTAATTGAAGAGTTTTTTTTTTTTTTAATAGAGCAGTAAATGATCAAAATTCAAAATTGCAATTTAATTGTGAGAAACTCTGAAGAAATGAAAGGAAGAAACAGTCCTATCTCCAAAGAAGTTCCATTTTACATTTATGTCAGTATTTCTTCATGAGACTTACAAAATCATAATGTCATAGTTATGTACATACTGTTTAAACCTTTCTCAGTTACATAGACATCAAACATAATACAAGTAAATCTGCTGTTTAATTTTTTAGTCGTCCTTCTAAAAGAGGCCAGCTTCATATCCTGGTGAGATTCAATAGTAATTGATGGATCGTTTGTGGATGCATCTTTGTACCTTGTTAATTAGTAATTTAGAGTTTGAGTTTGCTTTTTAAAGCAGTCCAGCTGCACACTGTAAATCATTGTCTAGAGCACAGTCTATCCTCAGTACAGAAACTGGCCAAACCACAAACTCTGTCCACCTTGTATACCAAAATCTGGTTGCTGGCGAATACTTAAACACACAAATACAGATCACTGCTGAAGTAAAGCTTTTTTGTATCTGATGAACCTGTTTAAATTGCTCCTCTCACAGTCTGCCCAACAGACTAATTCTGTCTCTTCAACCTAGAGGAATAGATGGAAGTATTATGTCCACAGTGTATGGACACATGTATATACATTCATAAACCTCTGTACCCAAACAGCTCCTTACATTCAAAAAGTCTGCTGAGACTGTATCACATTCTGAGTGATAGTGATGTAACACTATGGATAATGAGTGGATTACAAATTTGGATCATAAGTGACATCCAGTTGTCTTTTTAATAATTGCATAGTTTTCCTGTCATTGTTAGTTTTTTTCTTCTTTGGGTATTCTAGCATAATTTCCATTTTTCAGTGACAGGATGGTCCCTGCCATTACCTCTATGCCTAATGAACTTCCAGCTAAATCTAATTTTGACCAAAGAGGAAACACTGCAGAAGTCCCCTTTCCTTTTCAACTGCAAGAAGAGCAAAAAGCAAACTCAAGATGAAGCAAATTCTGTACTTAAGAATGGATTCATCCAGATTTTATTCTGTAATGCCAAACAAATCTAGTATCAGTCCATAAACTTCAGCTGGGTTAAAGAGTCATGTGTGTCGCTTTGCTATTGATTTATAAACTTTTAGGTTATTTTTTATAGTCCTTTCACCATCATTATTACATTTATTGTACAGCACAGACAATAAACCTTTCTAGAGAGAGTAATGGCTTTGGAAAATTAGGATCATCATCATCATTTTAATGGCTGTTACCTAAAGTGCTCATCTTTTTGTCCATTCTGTGGTTTGCCTGATCTTTGGAGCCAATCAACCTGTTGCATCCAGTGACTATTCAGATGAGTCATAAGAAAAGGACTGATGTAGCAAAATAAAACCTCTCAAAATGGATCTTAAGGCTTCTATACCTTTATGTAAATTCAATATAGAGATACAGAGGCAAAATCTTAATCAGTTAAAATGGGCAAATATGAGATGAGCTATTTAAAATTTTCAACAATAAGCATTTTGGGAAATTGATAGTAACAGCTAGCAGCCACATTTTCTGATTAATACATATTTGTATTTTTGACACACTCATATGAAAGGCAAATTTGTAAACATTACCAATATTTATTCCACAAATATTTGTCTCATTTTTATTTCACCCTGCTGCGATCTGCAAGTGCTAATCATTGGAACCCTTTGGAGCAAAGGAACTTACCAAGTTGCATTAGCTATAACAGGAACAAAATATTCAAACAAATTTTTGTGGAAAAAGTGCCATGGTCGATCTAATTTTACAAGTGAGCTGCAGGCATATCTTTCAACAGTGAGGAGTTGATTTGCAAAGGCGAGTTATAGAATATATTCTGAACATTTTCGCAGTTCCTTACGGGGGAACGTCTCTCTTCTAAATCATTCTTTTCCATTCTGTCCAGAACACTTCTTGTTTATGCTACACAGACACATACATACATTCCAATTTCAAAATAAGAAACAATAACAGATAATTCAGTTTTTAAAGTTACTTGTCATTGCTGAAATACTGCTTCCACAAAGAGTTAGGCCATCAGTGTTTTCACTGATATAGTCCCTTATTTTAGGCAGCTTCCTGCCTTGCAGGGTAATTTTTCATACAGGTGCTTAAGGCTACAGGATACAATGCATGAGGGAAGTTAGTCAGAACAACTGAGTAATCAGCCAGTGAATGTGATGTAGGAGAAAAACACGGTGTGAGTGACAGAGAGTTGAGTCCTCCCTCCACCTTTTGAGACAACACCTTCAAGGCCCTTTTTTGGAGGGATACATGTGATGCATTGCTTCTTTTTGAAACAATTCCGCAATGCATAAATAGTATTGCATAATAACAAGAAATAACGTGACAGTGGAGAGGGATGTTTTACAATATGCATGCAGTGAATGATAGGACAAGGGGCAATGGCTTTAAGGTGAAAGAGGATAGGTTTAGATTAGATGTTAGAAAGAAACTCCTTACTGTGAGGGTGGTGAGGCACTAAAAAATGTTGCCCAGGAGAGTTACATCCTGAGGACTCCATCCTTGAAGTGTTCATGGCCAGGCTATATGGGACTTTGAATAACCTGGTTTAGTGAAACCTATGGCAGGGGGTTGGAACTAGATAATTTTCAAGGTCCCCTCCAACCCAAATAATTCCATAAATCTATGATTCTGTGTTCATTGAGACAGAGAGGATGTTTTGTTTTGTGCCTGTTTTTAGCACATCAGTGTTAACTATTGGAAGTGCACATGATTGTTGTTGAAGTTGAGTTTTGGGTAGGCTGTACTTCCAAAAATGGTTTGATCATTCCTCAAACGTGTGCATGAAACAGAAAACATACTGAGAAGATGTTTTTATTTTCCTGTTAGTGGGGAGTGGGTGGTGGTGCAGAACGGTTCCTTCTATATTCTGATTAGGGGTTTAACATTTTGTGTTCTATAAATATATGGTTTTTTAAGAATAATAATATTTTAAGAGTAACACTGTAAAAACAAACCAAAATGTCCCATGGAGAGTCAGCAGCAGAAATCTTGGTGTTATCTGCTAAAAATGAATCTGTTCTCCTAAGTTGTTCCACTGAGGTTAAGGTACAAGAGAGAGGTCTTGAACATCTCGTGAGTTCTGTCTGTTTCCACTACAAGTTTTATTTTCTTTATGAGCCGAGGTATAAACTTGGTACTGGGAATAGTAGCAGCTTTAAAACTTTCTCCTGGGGAAATTGTTTGACTTTTGAAGCACCTTAGAAGGTTGCAAAGGTATTGCTGGCCAACAGGCACAAAATAATTTGATATAAAACTGAGCTCTAGGTTGCTGTTGGAAACCATCAAGATAATAAGTCAGTTTTAGAAAAAAACAGGTTCATTATTTTTTAATTGGGCTGCTGATCAAAAATGCAAGAGGTGTTCCAAATATCATGAAGTTTAAGGAAATTAAGCTCTGATGAATTCCATGTACATAACATGATGAATCTATCGATTATACACTGCTGACCCTCACAAGTGAGTTCTTCCTCCTTTTCAAACGTCTTCTCAGGTGGAAAACAACACAAACATCAATTTAAACAGTATAGACATACAAAATGAAGTAAGTACTTAAAATGAAACTTTAACAAGACCAAAAGCATTTTGGCAAGATTGTTTCAGGGAACAGTTAAAATAAATGAGAACAGCTTTCCTTTGTGATTAACACCATTATATTCTCATTCATTTATGACATTATATTAATTCAGGATATTATATTCAGTCAAGACTTACACAGCAATTTTCAGAGGAGCTGTGTAACAACAAAATGAGAAAAGCAATAAAAGACACAGAACTAATAATACATTTGATATTGAGAGAAAGGAGGATGCAGAGTGGGCTGGGAGAATTGGGGCATATCTACATTCAGCTTGCTTCAGACATCTGATATAGGAAGATGTAGGAACTAAAGAAGCATTTCTTGTGCAGTTACATAGACAGAACCGTGACAGAGGAGGTGGATACTTGGTGGAATGCTGATGAGTAGACTTACAAGGCTTTCTGAGATGAGTTTTTTGCTTTCACTTTGAGTAAAAATTCTCTCCTTGTTGCCATCAATCCCAAGAATAAAACCAGGATCAAAACTCTCTTTCTAAGAATTTTGTAGTCATTTTGTAGGGGCTTAGTTAGTACTGAACTCAAAAGTGAGTGTGATGCTTCTATCACTTACCTGACTGTATGTTTGTGAGTGACTAACTGCTGCAGTCTTGTGTCTTGTTTTTCTGAAAGTCCCTCCCCTTAGTGTCTTGTCTTTCTGTTCCTTTGGTCCTTCACTGAATATCCTCCAGGTTTTCAGCATCTCTGCAGCCTCTCTTTAGCATATCTCAGAAAGCATGATACTGTCTCAAAATGCTCTTGCCTCTGCAAACATCCTGTCAGCAGTCCTTTACCTTTGTATACAATTACCCTGTTCCATGTGCACAGCATGCTGGGGGAAGAGTTTCTTTCTTTGACTTCTTTTTTGTTTCATATCAGATACAACAATCTCATCAAGAAATCATTCTCCTTGGGCACTCATGAGTAGCTGACTCAGTGTCCTCTAGTTTTCACTGACTAGGTAACTGGACTTTGTTCACCTTTATTGTTTCTTTGGTCCTTGCCAGGAGTTAGTATTTAATTTCAATTTTTGTTGCCTTTATTATAAAGGAAACCTGACAGTAAATTTCCAACAGCCGCACTCCATGTTACTCTTTTCCCAGTTGCTTGTTCTTTTTGTTGGGTTTTTTTGGTGTATGTCCATGTCCTGGCCCTGCTCCCCCTCCCCCTTCCCCTTCTGCTTTTTTAAAATTGCTCTTAGTATTGCGCTTCTGCAACTCCAGACTGTAGTTTTATCTGCCAGTTATCAGATAAAATGATATCTCAGAAGATATCATTAGTGTGGTCTTCTTATATTTAGCGTTTAGCCTCCTTTCAGTGAATTTTCTGTCAGCTTTTTCTTGGAGCGCTTCTTACTAAAGCCTGTCAAGACCTGGATTTTAGAAGGGCCAGGACTTCTTTCTTTGCCCAGAATTTTATTTCCTGAACTATTTATTTTGGAAGATAATTTTCTTGAAAGTTAAGCCATATGTAAGAAACTCCCGGGGATATGGAGAGGAGTCCAGTCATTTCAGTCTTTGAGAAGGAACAAAGCAGTGGGGAACAAAAGCATGATGCACACAAGTTTGCTTCTGCAGAGCTATGTAAAAGTAAAGAAACACAGGCTGAGTTTTGCAATATCTGCTGGAACAAAAGGCATGATAACTAAAGTAATCTTTTGTAATTTTTCCATGTGTTAATGCAGCAATTTTGCTTAAATTTGGACAGTATCAGAATCTTGTTTAAAAACTCTAATTTTACAGTTCATCTGTAATTAGTATTTTATTCTTAGACCGTGGAAATTAAACCCTGTGGAATTCCTTTTTAAAAAAGGAAAACCACTTGCTGTCCATCCATATTCCTGCCACAGCAGAGGCTCCAGGAGTTTTCTGCTGAAATTCTCACATACTCACAGGAACTGCAGAGGCATCCTTTGTGAGCCAGCAGATGGGGCATCTCTGTGAGGGCTTCAAGTAGGAGATGGCAGCAGCTTCACAGTGGTCCTCTTGCTCTGCTGAGAGGTAAGTAATAAAAAAAATAATGAAATGTTTTTGTGTTTGAAGGCACCATAAAAATCATCTAGTTCCAGCCTGCCTTTCTTGGGCTGGGTCACCTTCCACTAGACCACACTGCTCAGAGCCCAAACTAAACTGGCCTTGAACAGTTGGGGAGATGAGGCAGTCACAGCTTCTCTGGGCAACCTGTTCCAGTGTCTCACCATGCTCACAATGAAGAATGTGAGATTATGCTCACATTCTGATCTAATGCTAGATTAGATATTTCAGTTTAAAGCCATTCTGCCCCTTGTCCTGTTACTGCCTGTCCTTCTAAAAAGTCCCTCTCCAGCTTTTCTATAGGCCTTCTTTAGGTACTGGAAGGCTGCTATAAGTTTTCCAGGGAGCCTTCTCTTCTTCAGACTGAACAACCCCTCAGCCTGTCTTTGCAGGAGACGTGCTTCAGCATTTTTTTCATTTTTTTCATTGTTTTCATGACTGTCCTTTGCTGCAGCAAATCCATGTCCTTCTTATGAGTCATTACTGTAATGAGCTTCCCTGGCATCTCGAGTCCAGGTGGCTGCACTCCTGGCACCAGTGCCTTGCAGCCCACCTGCAAATGATGTGGTGTGGTCCAGGTGGGTCAGGATGCCCTACCTGACCTGACTTACTTTGAGTGACAGCACCTATTGCCTTGTGAAGTAATTTAATACTGTGTGGAGTAGAAGAAGGTATTGGATTGGCTTGGATTTGGGTGTAGGACATAATTTCAAATAAAGATGTTAGGAATGAGAGGTTTATTGCACTTTGTCTTGCTCATTTTTGGAGGAGGGAGAAATATTAATAGCAAACAGCAGTACAGATGTATTTTTGCTTCTCAATTATCAGCACTTTGGGAAGAATACAGGCAAAGGACAAAACAAGAAGAAAGCAGCCACAAGATAGAAGTGGTGGGATGTGCTGGAAAGCATTGCCTTTGCCATTCTGCAATAGTCAGAAAAGTCAAAATCCACTTCAGAATACAGGAGTGAAAAATCACAGTCTTCTAGACTGAAGCCTGACAAAATTGCAGCGAATATAAACTAACTCCAAGCAAAGCACTGCTTATTTACCATTTACCATGATGTTGATTCTTAAGATGAAACGTGTGATACTGTATTTGGGGAGTGGAAAATTAATTTTTTTCATTAGCATGGCAGTGTATAATGTCATTATTTCATAATTACTCCACAAAGTTTGGAGTAGAGACATTTAGCATTGCCAGTAGCTTTTTCATCTTATCGAGTAGCACTGAAAAGGAATCAACATCATGAAATACAAATACAAAATTGATATGAAATTACGAAAGTTTTGGCTTTTTTTGTTTGTTTTGATTTAAACATACACAGGCTTTGAGAAAAAAAATTAATTAGAAAATAATTTAAAAAAAGGTACAGTTTCAGAGTAATGCATGGAATAAGTTGCTGCTACCTAAAAGTGTGGAACACCAAAGGTAAATGCAACTTCAGTGTAAATCAGGAGTGAGGAATCACATAGTGTGTGGCACCACAGGGCTAGCTGATACATTTACTGCTGCTTTAATCTCCTTTACTGGCCTGCACACGGCCAACAGGCTCAAACTTTATTTGTTGGCATTTTTTATGTTAACTGTGCTTTTAGTAGCAGCGAATAAATCCAAAATTCGGAAAGAAACACCAAAACAGGTTTTTTAACAGTGTAAATAAAATGTAATTTAACATAGTAGCATATTGTGACTATAACCTGATGTGAAAAGTATTATATCAGCAAAACTATTCTTACATTATATTCTGGGGTTAACATTAAATAGTGGTAAGGATTCAAGGACTGAAATTGTGAGATAAAAATTGTTCATGATCCTGGATGTAAATAGTGATGGTACTCCTTGCCACTGTTTTTACCCATGACTAATTTGCCTTTATAATCACAATATAAAAACCCCACATGGTCATGATACAGCTATTTTAATAACTCAGGTAGGCAGAACAGCCTGGAGTTTTTTCTTTGGCATCATGCTGTAGAGCAAGGAAATAGTTTATTTAAAAATGAAAAATCCACTTACTCATTCTTTACAGAAAGTTGGTAGTTACCAGTGATGCAGATTCTGGACATAAATGAAACAAATACACTTAATGAACCAGATATTGTGATGACTGTTGCTTAAAACTTATTTCTTACACTATAACTCATGAGCAGATACTGTAGAAAAAGCTTTACTTTGAACAGAACCAGAGATGAGTAAAATAGCAGGAGAGGGAAGTCTGTGAATTGGGGCTGAGATGTTGGTTTGATAAAACCAGAGACACTTTGTATTTTTGTATGATGCTAGGGACAAGTAAAAGGGATGGATCCAAAAAGAAATGTACTTGAAAGCCCATTGGCAATAGGATCAAAAGGAAAGCAAATGGGAAATAAAGAGGAGAGTGAGAGAGAAGAGGTGCTCCGTAACAACGTGCAGCAGCCTGTGGAGGTGAAGGAAATGTCATGTGGCAGCTTCCCTTCAGATGTGAGTCTTTAATCTTTTTTTTGCATTTTTTGCACATGAATTCTGTAGAATTTTATTTGCTTTCAAAATTTCATCAGGCACAAGTGCTTGTTGGACAGTATTTCTGACAGTAGTCCTAGTGTTTGAACTTCGTAGTTGTCATTAGTTCCTTCAGTAAATATTCCCTGCTGTTGCTTTGATTTTCATAATTAGTCACTCTCAGTCAAGTACGTTTCTCAAGGACTGAAATTGTGAAATATAAATTCTTCATGATCCCATAATGAAAAGACAATTTTAAAGATTTTGAGTCACAATATATGTTTCAGCTAAGAAAAGAACGTGACTATGTGAGAAAGAACAAAGAGCCAGGCTCCAAGATACTTCCATTTTAGGATCGTTCAAGGAATTTTTTTTTACCTTCTTAAGGTATTAAGATACCCAAATACTTGAAAAACTTGGAATTGATTTATGAAATTGATTTATAGAAGTCTGTATCTTGTTTTGAGGTGCATATTTATATATATATCTATCCCTCTCTCTATCTATCTATCTGTCTAGAGGTGATTAAAGCAAAGCTGTTAATTTGCTGTAATTTGTGAAACAAAATCTTTTTACTATATATGTGACATCAGAGGGTCTCAGCACATGAAGTGATGTGTGATTCTAGCAAACAAAAAAGCAAGTGAAGGAAAGGTGTTGTTCTACTCAGAAGTGAAGGCTTATTGCAAGTATTTTATTGCATGCAAATCCAGTAATACACTTACGGAGAAATTATGAATATGCAGACTCCAAAAGGCTCTAGAAGGATTTTATGAAGGATTTAGATTCTAAAATGTTAGATAGCAATTTGAGGCAGTGTCTTCTTAAGAACCCCAAGACCTCTGTAAAAAATCCATAAAAAACAGCTCCCCTGCCCCAAGCAGTTGTATTGGCTGTTTTGAGGCAGAAACTTCAACTTGCTAGCCATGACAGAGGAGTGGTGTTCTCCTGTGTATGTTCAGCACCCAAAAAGTTTGTCATTTTGAATCCAGCTGGATTTAGGCATCTGCGTTAATCAGGTTTATGAGCCTGGTATTCTGGTGTATGGATACCCTGCAGTTTCTCTTGGAAATATATAGATTTCTATAGTCCTTTATGTTTCCTTTTTCTTGTTATAGTACATGACAAGAAAATAGATGATATGTGTCTTTTTTTTTTTCCTGTTGTAGTTACTTGTAGTAAATGGAGAAGAGAAAATTTTTAATTAAAATGTTCCTCATCATTCCCCAGAAGCATTCAGGGAACATACCTGCATTAGCATTTTGGTATGAATTAGGAACGTGTTTTGAAGTAAAGCTCCCCATTGTCTCTACTTGCTGTGCTTGGATTCACATTATAAAGTGGTCTTAGAGAACACAAGATGGACTTTTTTGGGGGTAACCACACAATATGCTCCAACCATTTCCAGATAATCAAACTCCTAGTCCCAGATCAAAATAAATCCAAACCCTTTAATAAGTATAGTGTGGATGTCAGTTTCTCATCAGCCATGCATTACCCTAAGGAGTTGCTTCTATTGAACTGCTCTGCTTGCTTCTGTAGGTGCAAGCATGAATTTCTTCAAAGCTTTCTCTCTTCTAGCTACAGGGTGAGTCTGGGTCCTCAGCAGAGGCAGTCAGAATCACTCTGCTGCAGGAAGATGCCTAAATTTGAGGCACTGAAAGTTGATATTACCTGTCTAAAAGTAGAATATATAAATACTGTTCATAGTGTTTGTATCATAAAATAGAGCAAGGCAGTGCAGGCAGCAGCTGTGCAGCACTTCTTACTTCAGTCCCCTCTGGTGAGTTATTCTCCCTTGGGCAGGATGTGATGGGGATTGCACCCCATCTGTGCTAATCCAGCTCTTGGCTGTTGGTTGTTTTAGAGAGACATGATACTATTACAAAAAAAATGAAACAATAGAAAATAGGAACAACCCTCCTTTGTTTTTGGAACACATCCTTCTCCACACTTGCATTCAGCTGTTTGTAATCACTAGGCTAGTGCAAAACAAATACTTTGATCTTGTACTAGGACTGCTAATTAAACTAGCTGAATTGTTACTATCATTAACTCCCGTTTGCTAACATATTTTCTCAAAAGCAAGTTTGGTATATCTTGTTTCAGTGTCAGTTTAGATATTGTTTCTCTCTCCCAGGAAACAGAGACATCTGAGTTCATTCAGAGAATACTTTATGAATACATATTTCTTGTGTCAAGGCCATAATAAATCAAGTATGGAATGGCTTTAGTCAGGTACTTTTCCATAACTTTCTGATTCTCTCAGCATTTGTAGCGTATATTCCTACTTAAAACACCAAAAAATACTAGCTTACAGCTAAGATCAAGGAAAAAACAAAAAGACAATATGCTAGTGTACTATTAGAAATTTAGAATTGTAACCTCAAACATTAAAAATCTAGATAATTACGATAGTTGCAGGAGCTTTGTTTGGCTACCTAAGAGTAAAGATAGTCCTAGAAGTATACTCATGCATGAATCCTCGTGTAGGATCACTTACTGTACTTAGACAATTAATTATTTTCTGTGTTGTATACTAGATCTTATTCAAATTCTGTTCTGAAGATAAGTTGTAAATATTCTCATAGCCTCCTCTCTTACAGCTACTATATCTAGAAACTTAATTCAATCCTTTTATTTTCATAATTTGTCCTGAGCTATTATTTTCCTTTTACATGTTAGAAAAAACCGCATTTTTAAATATTCAGATGTTCAGTTTGTGTTGTAAAAGTACTTAGCACTTAGTATTTTCTGAGTATCGCTAACTGGCTTTAGCTGCAGTCTCCTAGCAGATCTTCTGCATAACAAGCTCTATTGTGTCTGTTTTCGGACACCAGGAAGTGATTAATGTAAGTGGAAAATCATTTGTGAAAGTCTGGCTGAGGTACAAGAACCTATAGGAGGAAGGATGCCACCAAGCAGTTCTCCATGGAAATGCTCTTGCCGTGATATTCATGAGATTCTCCGTTCTGTAGCTGCAGCTCTCATCTCCATTCTTTTTTGCCAAACTTTCCAAGTTTGGCAAAAAAAAAAGCTTTTGTCCTACAGACTGAACACTACCCAATCTTGCTCACATTAAACTTATACCATCCACCATTGTGATGCAAATACATGAGGACAGTAGATATGATTTCTTTTTTGTATGGATGTTTCCTGTCCTAACTTTCCTCGTGATCTTTAAACAAGACTCCTTAATATCAAAGTTAGAGTGCAGGTGCCTGAATTTAGACTTTCTTATGGCCATGTCAGCTTTTCGTATAAAATTCACTCTGCATCTGTTTCCCTGTGGTCTTTGTTTCGCCCCAAACACATCTTGGTTCCTTTTAGAAAAAGTCATTTATGGACTTTTTGTACTGTGATGAATTTTCCTGGTATTCATACAATAGCAGCTTAATGGAACTGTGTTTAAAATGGACAGGAAATAGGATGGCATTCATTGAAAAATGTGAGATCAGATGCACACTGAAGTGTTCTGTGACTTTGACTGTTGATAGGATTGGAGGATGTGCTTCAAATGATACCCAAACCAGAACCACTGGATACACTATGGCACTCCTGCCCTAGCAAGCTTAGGAGGAACCCTAGAAGGACATTTACAGGAAAAAAACCCCAAACACCTGGTGTAGAATTTGATTCTCTTGAGCATCTGACTTGGATTCAGGTCCATAAATTCATGAAGAGGATGGTTTGGGGTTTGGCTCACTTCATGAAGATTCTCTTCTTCATGAAACCTATTCTGTGGCAAGAGTGTTTGTCACTGAGGGCCCAAGAGACAACTAATGTGAAAGCAGAGTTTGCATGTGGAGTGGACTTGTCAGCACAAAGACTAGGCAAGGCACAGCTGAAAAACGAATGTTTGGTTTATGTCTGAGCTCTTCTAGAGAGGGGAAAACCACAGTTTGTTCAGATCAAGTGGCAGCTGCTGAAGTACTGCTGTAAGTGTATTCAAGTGCCAGGTTCATATGGGACACAGACTTATTTTAAACACTCCATGAAAATGAGAACAGTTCTTCAAAGTTGAAAGCTAAAGAATTCATTTATTTTAAATGTTTCTCTTGGAATGATTTAGTAGACTAGACTCTTGGTTTACTATTGAGTAGTTTATTATTGTTTCTGTTTCCTTCTGAGGGTTGCTTTGGATATTGTACTGCAAAGTTTAGAACTTCCTTGAAAATTCCAAGAGAGAGAGAAGCTGGCTTATCTCCTTCTCCTTGCTGTTCAGTGATGTTACAGCTATGACGGAATTACATGAAATTAGCAACTGGCATGGTGTAGGAGGCATACCATGTTGTGATCCCCCCTCACCTGATACCTTTGACTTAGTACAAAACTCTCCTGTATTACTGATTACCCCTTTTCCCATTTCACATATCTGCTTAAGAAGCTTTTTTCCTCTTATTTTTTTCAGTCTTGTTAACGTTTTGTTTTCAGTATTCTCAGGAACATTTTTCATTGTAGTGAGGTTTGCAGCATGTAATGCAGCTTCTATCCAAAGTACCATGACTTTGCACAAGCTAACAATGTGCTGTCAGTAGCAGGTGTCACTCATTGGCAACAGATGCTCCTCCTTCATAATTTTACCTATCTCCACAGAAACCGATAGCTCGGATGGATTTCCTAGAGGCAGAGCTTTCGTGTTGAAGGCTTAATTTCAAATTATAATTCTAAAATGTGTGCGCTGCCCACAGCTAATTCCATTTGTGCCTTCCCTGACTGCTGAAGAAATTTCATCTTCCCTCTTCTTCTTCCCCTGTCTTCTGACATAATTGTAGTAGCTGCTGCCCCAGTAGACTTCAAGGAGCATACTAGAGGCAAAAATGCAAACAAACCAACAGAAAAACAAAATAAAAAAACATCCTAATATGTTTTTCCCATTAGCTTCCATCCTTAATCCCTATAATCACATACAACTGAATATAGGCAGAGACATCCTGAAAAGGCAGAACTAAATCAGAACTAGATGATTTATTCCAAGACATGCATACAGCAGACAGTATTGCTAAAATAAAATATAAAGCTATCTGTTTTTTCGTTCTTTTAATTCAAGTTTCTTAAACTATTTAATCTTTTCAAAGACAAAGTTAACTCATTGTGGTCTTCTCTGTACCTTTGCTAAATATACCATCCTGTTGAAATTGTGCAGATGATTTGCATTGTAAGTTTACATAGTAGATAGTTTTCTCTTTTGGTCTTGTTCCTTGCTGCCTAATAATTCCTAAAATTATGTTTTGTTTTTAGCAGCTACTGGGCATGAAGAGCAGTAATCAAAGGGTTTAAATTGACTGTTAATACTAATGAAGGTTACAGCAGTCCATAACTGTCTGTGGTTTGGACTGTCCTTTCTTGCCCTGCATATGCAGTACTTTGCAAGTAACTACTTTGAATTTCATTTGTAATTTCTTTGCCAAGTGATTGAGTACTGTAAGATCCTCGTACGGCTCTTCAAAGGCAGTTTTATTTACTCTGTTCTGGTTAATTCTTTACTATCAGACTTTCTCTTCACGTACCATTCTCATTTCTCAGATGCTAAAAGAGAAACTTCAGTGTCGTGAGACCTGAGAGAAGTGATGGGAATGCTTCCTCCTCTGTTGTGAAAAGTGACCATTTTATTCCTAACATCCTTCCTGTTTGCTAGCCAGTTACTGGGCCAGAGGACACTCTTGCCTCTCCTGCCACGATAGTCAGGTCTAAGGCTCTTTTAAATATGCTATCTGAAAGAAGGCTTTTGGAAATTCAACTGCTTTTTGCAAATCAGTTGCATCATATTCAAACTTTATTTACTCTTCCAGAGAAGTAGTAACTTGTGAGACAGGACTTATTATCATGCATTCAACAATTTTATGTTCATTTGGTTCGTTAGGCAAACTTCTGTTGGTATATCTGATACAGAGGTTGGAATTGCTCCTTTAGTGTTCATTAAATTCTGAGGAAGATTTAAAAGCCCCCTCTCCCACATCTGCAGCCTTCCTCTGATACAGAGCTTGATTTTACTGACAGTAAAACCAGTTGTATTATGTACTTTCGTATCTTAGACTAGTTTGGAATGCAGTCCAAGGTATAGAAGAGAGAATCAGGGATGTCTGAATAATTAGGAAACCACTGTTTTGTGGACTAACTGTGCATTACCAGAGGTCTCATTCTTCATTCAGAGGAAAGTTATGTCAAGCAGGAAGCTGAACTCATCCTAATCATGATTAGGCATAAGCAATGCAACTCTTTTCAGAAATGCCAGAACTGTGCAGTAGTCACCATGACAAATAAACAGAAACATAAGTTTTAGAAGACCAGTGGGAAGGACTTGTTGTAGATACATGAGTTAGCACAGGAGTAGGAAGTGAAATTGCCACCCTATCTTCCAAGCATATTCAAAGTAAAGCTTTTTTTCTTAGAATTGCCAATATTAAGTTTAGTCTTAGGGTTGCTTCTTTTATTTCAAACCGGGTAGGTTAAAAACTTGGAACATTATTCTTATAGACTCATGAAGAGCAGAGTGAGCTTTCCAGAGAAGCCACTGTAAGGAGGACCATTTGTCTAGAGAAGTATGACCATGGTCTTCGAACAAACATATTTTTAGAAGCTAGAAGCATTTACCAAAAAAATATGGGATCACGTTATTAATTCAGATGAATACTTGCTGTAACTAATTCAATATTCATTTTCAAAGTAAATCCAAATAGGTTTCTTCCTTTCAGGTGAAAGCATCAGAGGTTTTGTAACAGCACTGTCAATTTGAGGCAGAGGAACCATGAGTTCTATTTGGAGATCAACGGGAGTGAATACACGGCTACCAGTACAGCAATTTACTGTTCTGCTATTGGTCATACCAGGCAGAGAAAAATAGAAATTGTATATTATATAGAAAGTTTGTTTCAAATTTTCATACTAGACTAGGAACTTGCTTTCCAAGCAAGATAAATCTTTCCAAGCTCATAACTGTGAAAAATTGCTCCATGGTTGATTTATGGACCACAATGTGATGGAAGGTAGAGGTCTGTAACTGTGCTTACTTGGAGATTTCCTTTCTCCAGCAACAAAAGTCCTCAGATAGAATATTCTAGAGTTGCTGTGTAGAAATATAGAGATTTATGTTCTGAAGTAGTAGAAATATTTTTCTTTTTCCTCAGTTATTTTGTTATTTAGTAACACTGAATTAACTTTGCTGTGAAAGTGCTGATACCATGCAAAACTTGAGGGAGTGAGACATGGTATCATATGTTTGATTTTGCCCTCTTCTTGTAGGGGCCAATCTGTACCAGTCTTAAGAGGCTTGTGAATTTCTAAGAAAGGGAAATTTTATTGTTTTTTTCTGACTTAAAGTTTCCATACTTTGACCCATATATTAAAAGGCATGTGAGGCCCATTGAATAGCCCTACATCACTCTAATTCTTTTTAGGTGTCTGAAATGATGGCACTAGAAGACACACGCAACTTTCAAATGTATGAAACTTGTATATATACTTTCTCTGTTTCTGGAGGAATTTCATGACAATATCCAACTGTGGTGTGTTTGCTTCATTGAAGTTTTTATTACATGGTTTGCATGTATGGTGTTTTTTCCCCTGGACTTCCACCTTCCGTCCTTACTCAATAATGCAGGATGTTAAGCTGGGGATTGTGTTAGCCAGCATTAATGGTAATCTGCTTTCAGTGTGTTTTTATGTGGCCACATCTGAAGTGCTGATAAAAAGTTACGAGTTCCACAAGATGAGGACATAAAAGATGCAAAATTCAATCCTCTACCTCCTAGTCTTTTAACCACAATATTATCTGAATCAAGGACACTATCATTATGTGCCATAAGACCCAGTATTTTTCAAGAGTATTTCCCAAAGTAATTCTGACAGATTTGACAGTAGTAATCTTTTTACCTGTTCATCACCTACCAGGGGTTTTTAAATACTTATGTATGTCATAAGACATAGTAAAAGGAATGCTCAGCAATGTAGGTACTACAACAACTATCATGGTGATCTGGGCTCTGGATGAGCCTTTCTCAGGAGTACTGCAGCACAAACCAGTTAAAAAGCTACCATGCCTACTAGAGATTACTGAAAAGCAGTTGCTGTGCCTTGGCTGTATCCTAGTGCAACAGTCAGGGATGTGTCCTAGCCTAACCCAGAAAGGTTTGTCATGAAGGAGTCTAGTTAAGGCAGTTTAAAGTAGTCTTGGGGCAAGATGCTATTTAAGCACTGTATAATTGGTGCTTTGCTTCATTACCTAGCCCTCTATTTTGTTTTGTAAATGATTTTATTTTATGTTGCTATAAATGCTAAATCTCAAATATATGGAGAACACTGCTAGGTGATTTAGTAGCCCTAAATCTTTTCCCCTAGGACCAGCGCTGAAATTCATCCTCCTTCCTCAACATTGTGACAGTGCTACCCTCTCCCCCTTTGACAGTCAATGGAATGCTCCTTCCCTCTTGGGAGGAAATACCTCTCCTTGTTTTGTTATCTTTTCTGTCACTTAACACTTCAATTTCTGTCACTTAACACTTCCCCTGTAGTTTCTCCTTTCTTGGGCTTCTTTTCTGCCCTCCAGTAAATATAACCTCTATCAGCATCCAGCCAGTTTATTTCCAAAGAGACTTCTCCTCAGCAACCTCTTTAATACCAGTTCATGAAAACAGCTCATTGTGCCTTGTTCATAGTCAAAAATAATTCTAAAATCATTCTTCAGGCATTGTGGAACAGTTACCCTCATTTTCCCCATATTCATGAGGGTAAAAGGGGTCATGGAGTGGGAGCAGATATCCCTAGTGGGTGGAATCTTCACACTTACCCCTAGTTTGTGGGGTCTTGGGACCACTACACAGCCCTTGTATAAACACTTGTGAACCAAGATATCCTAGCCCTAGTCCTAGCTAGCAGGACCACATAACTCTGTGGTTAAAATGCTCTGAACTGGTCACTGAAACTTAGGAATAGGTATCTATAGGTTTGCATATGAATATGTATGTATACATACATATATATGTGTATATATATCTATATCTACATATACCTATATATCTAAGTGTATGTAGAATCATAGAATTGTACCTTTCTATGAAGTCAGGCTGAGCGAATTAGGATTTCTGAAGAAGAGAAGGCTCTGGGAAGACCCTAAAGCAGTGTTCCATTACCTAAAGGGGAGCCACAGGAAAGCTGGAAAGGGACTTCTTACCAGGACATGTAGTGATAGGGCAAGGGGAGTGGCTTTGAGTTGAAAATAGGTATATTTAGATCATGTATCAGGAAGAAATTAATTTCTCTGAAGGTAGTGAGACACTGGAAACGGTTGCCCAGAGAAACTGTGGATGTCCTGTTGTCACCAAAAACTGGAAAAGAGACTCTCCAACCAGACTGTTAGCTTAGAAAGCTGACATTACTTTATTCAGCACTGAGGTACATGGGGATCACTCCACCCAATATGTACACCAGTTGTCAAAAGTTTTAATTACTTATACATTTTAGCAAGCAAAGGAATTAGTGTTCACTGGAATTAGTATTCACTGCGTACAAGTTACAGGTTCTCTCGGTACTTAGTATTCTATCTTCTATTGGTTAATGATTCTTTCACTTCTCATGCTAATTAGTTCACATGCTCAGTTTCTCTCTTCTTTTAGGTTGGTGGGTTTCCTGGGTCAGTGGTTGCAGATCTCCCCTGCCAGAATTACCTTTTACCCACTTGGAGCTGATTTCAGATGAGTTTTTTCCTTGTTTTGGGAGTCCTGCCAAATATCCTTGTTGCCCATAAATTCTCCATTCTTTGTGTCCATTATCAGAGTTGTATCCTTCTTCTTAAACTATGTTAACCTCCTCCCCCAGGTCTCAGATCACTGGAGCATGTCAAGTCCTAAACTTTAATTTAGGGACACAGGGACATCACCTCAAGGTTGCTTTGTTAGCTGCTATGGGTTTCATGGACTAAACTTTGTTTGTTAGGTCCCAGCATTTTCCCCCAATGCTGCATAGGCTCTTTAAAAAAAAAAAAAAATACAACTTGTTTGGCAATGCCATCCCTAGGAGTGTTCAAGACCATGCTGGATGGAGCTTTGAACAATCTGGTCTTGTGGAAGATGTCTCAGTCCATGGCAGGATGGTCTTTAAGGTTCCTTCCAACCCAAACCATTCCTATGTTTCTGTAATATATGCATCATCAAAAGATAGTGTTTTCACCTGGAATGCCTCTGGCCACAAATCAGACACATTAGGAAGGACCTCACTCGTCAGGCTGAGAAAATAAATGGCTAAAACCCCTCTTTTTAAGGTGGGAAATATATCTGAGAAACTCCTCATCCTTTCCTTCTTTCTCCTAACAAAACTTTTTTACAGAGGGGTCTTCTTTGCCTCTTTCTCTGATGCTGGTCCCTTGCAGTTTTCTTAGCAGGCAGTCAGAGCTCCTTGCTGATTCCTGAAACCAGCAAAGGATGTGCTGTAGGATCAAAGCTGGCTCTTTCCCAAACTTCTTCAAGGGACGCAGGTGCAGTGCTTCACTGACCATTACTGAAACGAGGTTAACTGTGGAGGATGGATCTTCTTTAGTAATGAAATTACCAATTTTCAAGTACATAAATTCTTTGAGAAGAAACGGTTTTTAGCTGCAGTGAACTTGTGAGCAGCAAAATGCATGCCCGTGACAGGGACTGTGCAGGGATGTGTTGTGTTCTCAGTGTAATAGTGTTTCATACACTGGAGCAGCAGGGTGGATGCTACAGCTGGGGACTGCAGAGGAGTGTGAGGTTAAAAACTGAGTGAAATGTCTGAGGTCAGGTAATGGGATGGAGGTCAGAAAAATCAAATGTAGTTAGACCAGTTTCTTGATAAAAGGCTGGACAGGATTTCAAATTCTTGGGGGGGTGGGGAGGGTGGTGGAAGCTGTACACATCTCAGAATTTTATTAGCTTGTTTTAAATCTTCTGTCATACACTAGCTCAGCTTTTAAGCATGTTCTCTATTTCTGTGCAATGTGATGAAGAGAGTTTCCTCCTCATTGACAGGAAGCTGTTGAAAAATGCTTCCTCTTTCTTTCCTGTTTTTTGTTGTGCTGATTCTTAAAATACCCCATTCTAAAAAATATTTTTTTATTCCCTGGATGCCCTTGAAATACTCCATTGTGGGGATGGACTCTTTTAAGTGTTTCAGTATATGTGTACCATGTTGTTTCATTGGGAATTTCTTCTTGTTTGTCAGGTCACTCAGCCAGTGTTTCCACTTTAAGAACTAAATAAAATTTCTTTAAAATATAAATTTGCAGAAATGGGACCTAATTACAGAATGATACATTAATTATATACAGAATTAAGACTATGCTTAATAAGAGCAATCTTCCTTCCCAGTTACAGCCTCTCTGAAGATTTCATTGCTCTTTCTTTTTGTGAATACAGACTCTCCCTCTATGAATTGAAGCTTAATGCAGACCCTTGATAGTTTGGGTACATGGAAGAAATTGTCTCCAAGTAAAAGCTACTGCTGTCCTGACCTAGAACGTTCTGTCTGTTTACTCACTGAAGAAGAAGTGAAATGATTACTTTACTTTCTTCCTAAGGTTCTTGGAGTAATGCTTCAGTAGCTGCTTACTTCAGAGTTATGGAAAAAGCAGTGCCTGATAGAGACATGAGTGCTTAATTTGTAACAGAGCCATTGCTAAGACAATTTATAAGGATTTTTCTGGGATCAGTGGATTTAATAATATGACTTTAATTCACAGAAAAGTGAATTCTGTGGCTTTTCTTTTGTATTAAAAATATAATGACTCAACAGGGGTTCTAAGTATTGGCATAATATGTGGGTTTAGGGTTTCTTTAGGTCTTTATATATCTTTAGTTTTTATGCACCCTAGAAAACAAAATGTTAAAGCAAGTGCAAAAAAAAAAGGAAAAAAAAAGAAAAAAAAAGGTGGAAAAAAAATGTAACAGCAAAACCAAGAAAGTCTGAAGGTGTAAAAATTTGTGAAATGTGCATAAATGCAGAAAAAAAAATCTTGATTAACTATCAGTGATGTGGGTGTTGTATTTTTCCATATTTTACGTCTGAATATTGACAAACCATTTTAGCAATTGGGAACCTTCACCCTCAGCCACTGTTTTGCCTCTGTTTATTTCTTGGGAGTGGTTCAGAAAATCAGGTCATGAAAGTTCATCTATTTTTCTCTGGCAACTCTTCAAGACCAGCAAGTCCAAAATCACAAGAATACATGAGGAAGACCCTTAACATTGAGTCCATCAAGTTAGTGCATATCATAATAAGCTGCCTGGGAAACCCACCTTGCATCACCTCCGGATTTATTTAGCTTAGGCAGGTGCTGGCACAGTTCAGCTGATTGCAGTAGATGGAGGAGAATTGTGTGACTGTTGTGAAGGCTTTGATTTCTGCCAGTGGGTCTTTAAATGGCAATGGCAACGGACAGGCAATATTAAACAAGGCAAAACAAAGCAAACTTCCTTCTCCACCAACAAAAACCATTTAGGAACACATTTAGATTTCTGTCAAAATTGAAGTGATGATCTAAGGGCAGTTTTTGCAGCGAGACAGGGGATAAAACATACCCTGGGTCTACCTTTAGATCCCTTTCAAAACCGCTAGAGAATAGATGTAATTTCAACAGCATTTTCTGCGATTGCTTGCTGTGAGTAGACTGCACTGCTTTTAAATGGGAAAAAACTCTGTCCCTTCATATACATGTGTAGTTCCTGAAGAAAGCAATGTCTCTGTATAAAGTAGTTTCTTGAAAAGGTTTTCAGGTGCTGAGAGGCTTTGAAAGAAATGGCTGATGAACCATTACTGGTGACCTGAAAGCTGTGCTTTCAGGATGGAGTTTTCAAAAGCTCTTATTTGGGACATCCATAAAACTTGTGGGAACAAAAGTAATTCTCTTTTGAAAATCTGCCCTAAACATGTGAGCTTTTCAGGTGCCATGGAAGAATGTGATTGGGCTGTCTTTTGCCCATGAAAACCTGTGTGACCACTACTGATACACCCTTACTCTCTAATGGGGCATTTCTGTATTCTGTGAGCAGTGCAGAAATGGACGTTGCCACAGCATCCAAGGACTGTCGCAAAATAAAAAATTAGCAATTGAACTCATGTGGAATCAACTCAGTTTTCAGTTGTCTGCTTCTGTCTAACAAGCAAAGCGTGTTACTCCTTCATGAAAATGAATTTCTAACGTGATTGCTTTAATTAAATGGTATTAGATCACTAGCTATATAGAATAAAACCACTGCCATATTAGACATTCAGGGGTATACAGACATTTAAAAGAACCCTGGGCAAAAGTTGAAATTGTGGTCTTTTTTAAATTTGTATTTATTATTAGCATCATCACACAAAGCTCGCTGTGCGTCCTCAAAATATTGCAAACTGTCATTCCTTCTTCCTGAGCCTCATTTCTTGGGAAGCCCTGGGCTATATGTATGATTTTTTTTTTTCTGGTTTAGTTGTTTTTGTTTGCTCATTTGATTTTTTTTCTTCTTACTTAAATTTCTTACTATCCTTTTTCTAACTTGAAATGTGGTCATTGCTATCGAGGCAGTGGAGTGCATAGTGGAATGGCTACTTTTGGTTGGATTTAATAACATCTGGGAGGACACTGTGAGGTCCATTTATAAATTATAGCAGCTTGAGAATCTTTGTGTATGATAGCTTGGGAAATACAGCAGATGTATTGCCCAAGTGCAAGAGCACTTGATTAAAATACTATCAAGAGAAACATACTTACTAGAGTGCAGTAACTCTTGAGTCAGTGCTTAAATTCCATTTTCCTGACTGCTGGATCCAACTATTGTCTCTCATTTTCTATATGCATCATAAAAGCAGCATGAATGTGTTGCTGTTTCTCCCAGCCTGATAAAAGCTGGAGCCTCGGTCAGTGACACAAGGTTTCATCAAGTTCTAGATAATAACTGTGTCACACAATGAAAGGAGCAATCTGTTACATAGATTTTGTAGTGGTGACATCTTTCATCACTACACTATTGCTTTCTACTTACCTTTTAATTTCTTCTCACACTACCTGAAGTATTTTATCTCCTGCATTATATATTGGGTTTAAAATACTACATTAATAAGTAGTTAAGTATTTTATAAATATACAAGCTTTCTTCTTAATACTATTCTTGCACTTTCTGCTAGTTGACATAGATTATTTACTCTTTCTAGATTGGAGAACACTTTAACTCTGAAGATTAGACACGTGGGCTCCAATGCTCAAATGGGATCCACAAAGTGCAGAGGAGTTTGAGTAGATCTCAGTAAACCTGTTGTTTGATCACGTGGGAATGATGCTGCCTGTGGACTGCACATCTGCACCCATCTCTCAGCTATCCTTCCTTTCTAAGGTCAAATCAAGTACACAGCAAGTTAGTTATAGTTTCCTACAGGCCTCAGTGTCTAAAAAAACCCTTCCTGCAGATCTGTCTTTCAAGTGCCACTGTCAATGTCACTGCTTTTATTCCCAGCAAATATATATTTTATTCCAAGCCTTCTGTACTTTTCATGACTGCTAATTTTGTCTCTTTTATGATGTCGTTATGTCATCTGTTTCTTTGGATGGCTTTTTTACAGAGGCTGGAAATAAAGTTGCCTTTGGCATCATGAGAAGAATTTAAAAAACCCAAGAAACCAAAACACTCACAAATAAAACGAAGATTTGACTACTGGATTCTGAGCATAGCCACTGCCTAATATTTAAATGTCAAGATTAGAAATTTTGTTAGCAGCTCTTTATCTTGTACTCAAGAAAGTATAGGCTGCAAGGGTGAGAACTGAGTGTAAGACAGCAGAGCTGCTTGGGGGCAAACACGGAGTTGAGGGCTTTAAGCCTGCCTCTAGGATCTGTCTAGTTCCTTATGCTAACCAGTTACTGAGCGCATTTCATAAACAGTTACCACATAGGGATCTGGAGCATACTTCTCTCTCACACAGCTGCTCTACCCTTGAAGCTACAGAATAATGCTTTTCTTTCTTTCTCCTCTTGACTAAGGAAAGGCTGGAGAGGGCTCTTTCCCAGCCAGAATAATGTACAACCCATTTGGGAGGACACTTTGCAGGGAAATTAGATGCTGCAGATAAAGCTTCATCTCTCCCACCTCAAAGAAGCAGTGAATCCATTAGACAAGTGTATGTAGGGGACCTGAAAACATTAGATAGATTTTTACCAGTGCTGCCTGAAGGAAAAGAGTGATTCCAAGCATATTTTTAAAAGAAGGAATTTCTTTATCTTAGGGAAGTTGCTTTTATATCTCTGTAGAGATCTAGAGAGAGATAGCACTTAAGACATATATGGGTCTCCTTTGCTAATTGCTGGCTACTTTTGGGCTACTTCAGCACAGTTCTCTGAGGTTAATTGGATCCTCCATCAGCCTGGATTGAGTATCTACTTCTGTCATAATACAGTGTAAGGAACTGTGCATCCCATACCTGATTTCTCTCTCAGGTCACATAGCCTGATGCTTTGCATAACCTGCAGAGGTTATGCAAAAGACAGGGGCTTGAACTGCAGTAGCCAAAGAAAGGAGCTGAACTGTTATGTCTGAAAATAGCCTGAGTATATCCTTGAATCAGAGTATATCCACTGAATAAAGATTCTGATTTTTTTTTTCAAATGCTATGCTGGCTGAGATGTATATCCATCCATAGCAAACTTAAGTCTTATTGATGATTAGGATGCTCTTAGTTATTCGTTATGGATTACACCAAGACAGTCTGTTCTTGTATAATGCCTGCAGACTACAAATTGAAAATAGGCTCAGCTACATTCAGCTACTGAAAAAAAGGGGAACCAGCACTTTGTGTTACGTTTTAAAAGTGTTGGTTAACACTGTACTTCAGATGTGCTTGATCATGATCCAGTGAGTCATAAAAATATCTAATGAATTCAGTTTTTCATGGAAGGTAGGCAGGCGATTAGGAGCTTGATTTTTACATTTCATTTTAGCTAAATGCTGTCTTCTCCACATTCCCAAAGAGAGAGTATCTGTGAATGTATTAAAGGGACATTTTAGGCCCCCAGGAATTTTCAAATAGTAAGAGTAGATTACTTGAGCAAACTTTCATCTGAGTTCAGGTCTTATGGATTATTTTCCTGACTAAAGGCAACTCTGTTTTTTACTGAGGCTTATTTAAGTGCTTCTTCACTTCTTTTAGTTTTTTTTTTCATTTGGAGTGACATGAATTAACCTTAAAGCGTGCCTACAAATGAGTGAATTAATACCTAGACTATGCTAATGGTGTTGCTGAACTAGGAAGAAGAATTAGGTACCTCAGTGTCTGGCTGTCTGTGATCTGGCAGCAAGCTTAATTGGACAGCAGCAGCTCCTTGAATTAACAAGTCCTGCTGGCAGCAATGCACCTGATTCCCAGCATGAGCAGAGGGGATGCAAGGGAAAAGAGATCTGAACCAAAAATAAAAAAAAAAAATGCTGCAAAAATTAGAGAAAATGAAGGTCATTTTTTTCCATTCTTTAATTTTTTTACCCTTGATAATTATTAGGTAGTGATCAAACATTAACTATATTTCAGGAGCTGCTAGCTGAAAAATACTTTCTAGATTTTTAAATTTTTTGGCAGAAAGCTCAGAATTTGTATTTTTCTTGTGAAATCTTGGAACAGAACAGTCTTATTTATAGTAAACACTGACAGAACATTGGATATATAATGAACAATTATGCTACTTTGTGTAACAAATAACTTTTCCTACCACTTTCTCTAGTCAGTGTATGGGTTTTAACCGTGACTCAGTGAGTATATAGTGGTGTTTTTTGAAGTATTTTTCACACAGGCAGGGAGAAATTATGGCATACATAATTATGCTAGACCATGTCAAACTAATCACTCAAGAGCTGTAAAAATGGTTTTGGTGGAGGAGTCCCAGTTCTTTAACCATTATGTGTTTCCTTGTCTGTGGAATATAGGAAATGAAAATGATTTTCAGCCTTATGTCATTTTTATCTGCATGAAAAAGCTGAATCATTCAATATGTTAGTTAGTTGCAGTTAAATGTGATGTTCATAATCTTCTTCCTGTGTCTGTGTTTGTCTGTGTGTGTGTGTGTATGTGTAGGACTTCCGAACCTAGTAAAATTGTAAATGTATTTAAGTGTAGGACATAACCTTAAAAGCTGTCCATCCTTATAGTAACTGATTAACTTTCTGTTCCACCCATTTACTCTTCTCTTTTGCTACAGTATGGATTTTGTATGCTTTTGGTTTCCATTTAAACCTGTTCCTTCTTTGTTTAATTTTTCCCCCTCATCAGCCTGGTATCTTGGCTGTCTAGTTAAAAGAGAAAAGGCCTAAAAAAACCAAAATTGAAGAGGACCAGTTTCTTATGGATTTATGTCCCTTGGTTAATAATTGAATTATAGCGGTCTTCTTTTATCTCTGAATTTGCATATATTCTGGTGATGGTATGCTGGCTGCCACACTTGACAGCAGAAATGGGCTGATAAGATCGTTAGCACCCTGCATGTTAATACAAAGATCCTGGTCTCTCTTCTCTCCAGCAGCTGCCGCTTTCAAAATTTATAAGAGTGTAACTATCTTTGAGATTTCTATCTCCTCTGTCACATTTAGTTGAAATCAGGCTACTTAGTTCAGAAATTACAAGGAGAGGACACACAGACTGTGGTATATTGTTGCTCAGTCTTGTTTCCATAGGAAACCAGGCTAAAAACAGCCTGAAAAAAGTCAGCTTTATCTTTTGCTAAAAAAAAAAAAAAAATCCCCTCCCAGTTTGAATGCTGTAGATCATAAGATAGTTGAGAATACTCAGGAGAAATTACTTTAAGATAAATTAGTTTTATTGTATGCCTAATCACACATCACCTTCTGTTAGAAAGAAGCTTTTCACCTGACCAGGAGTAGGTAGGAGTAATCCAGCTATTAAGAGCCTTTTCTGCCCAAATCTTTCCATGCTGTCTCCCATGGATGAAGGCTGACATCTTGTTATGTGCATCTGTGAGGAGGAAAAGTAGATGAAGGAAGGAAGAAGAGTGTTTTAATTGTAATTCTTAGCAGTCAGTTTTATAGCCCCCCCTATTTTATATTGTTATAACATATTTTGTCATTAATGGATTGTTCCTTTCCCCCCATATTGTTGGTTTCGCCCTAGTTGTCCATCTTCCCAAAGACCTGCCCTTTGTTTCCTGAATGTTCCTTGTTCCTCCTCCCACTGACTGTCAATCCCTCCCCATACCTGCTCCTTTGTCTAGAAACTTTCCTGTCATTTTTGTATGCTTCGAGGCCCCATTGGTTTGTTTAAACTGCTCTCCTCCCCTGTAATCCCTTATTGGTTTAAACATTGTATCTCCCGCCTTGTGTTCCTCCCCCAGCTTTTCCCCATTGGTTAAAGTTTTGTACCCACCCCTGAGACCTCCCCCCCTATATAAGTTGATGTACGTCTTTGCTCAGGGTTTTTCTGTCCCGGACCTTCCAGGGAATAAACACCTTTGGAAAGCATACAGGAGACCTCTCCCTGTTTCTTGTCCTACCCTTGGCGCAGTCCACCTGTGCCATAGAGCAGCTGTGCCCTACGGCCACACCCCATATTCAGCAGTTTCTTGGGGGTGGCCCACTCTTGTCAACGGTGTTGGGAGTTAACTAGGTTGAAGCAATCCAGCACTGCAGCAGAAGAGGACTACAGAAAGGTAAAGCATTGTTTCTTCCCTACCTGCTGTTGAAGATACAGATAAGTCTTTTCTTCTGCCTGCGCTCTGCCTCTGTTCAAAGCTCCATTTCTCAGGTGCGTAGGGGACATTATTAAACTAATTGGAAGTACATGATGAAAGAAATCGAAGGTAAAACCTTCCAGTTTTATACTGCAGCAAGAAGAAGCCTTGGTTGTAGAATTTAATATGATACATATGTCAAAATGAAAGAAGGAGTATTTGCGTAATCATAAAAGATATATCAAAACCCAGCATCCCATAGAGATGCATGATTTGGGAAACAGGAACTTCTAAGAATAGTTTCACCTCAAAACACTGTTAAATACAAACCACTGTTGAATTGTGTAATAACATGACTTTGGACATCTCATATCATATTTTCAGAAAAAAAAGTACCACTGTTTTAATGGTAAAAATGAAACTGAATTAAAAAGCAGTCAAAGTCTATTTGCCCAATACAAATAAATCAGTAAATTAGAATAGCTTAACTTGAACACTGCAAAATTTGAAGAGTTTTGGCTTGGCAGGCTTGTTGGAAACTTGCCTAAGTGCATTTTTTTCTGTCTAAGTGTCTTATTTTTTTCTGGGTAAAACATCTTTTTTTGGCTCTGGTAGTGAATTACTGAGTCTTTGGGTAAGTGTTGGTCATTCAGGTCTCATGAAAATAACATACATTTTAAGTCTAGTACATGTAACAGGCAAGTTATACATAGACCAGCTTACTACTCGCAAACACGTGCAAACTAAAGGCTTAGTAAACTGAAAGCATCCCTATATTTTTAAAAATTCAAATAATGATTGTTTATATAGTAATACATTTGGAAGTATAAAGTTCTGAAAATGGTCTAATACATGCAGGTGAAAACTCTCTTATATTGAATGTAGCCACAGATAATCCACCTAATTGGTATTGGATGGGCTGAGTGCAGTTGGTTTTTTAAGGATTAAGCATCAAGCCTCGAGTGAGTTGCAGTTACCTCAGCTCCTTGTGTAGGCAGAGGAGAGAAAGGGGCATCTCCATAGTGTGGCTCATCCTTTGTTAAGTGTGTGACTGACATGAGTGTGGGAACAAGTGAAAAAGAGAGAGAATCTCATTCTGAAGATAAGAAGTATTTTAAAAATTTGTCACTGATCTTGAAGCATGTGTTTCACCTTCAGAGCTGGACTTCAGACACGTGGTGAGTTTTGTTGTGACATCTGCAGTGTGTCACGTATAAGCACATTAAGATGTGTTTAGGCAGTGGCATAGGAACTGTGTCAGGTAAGGGTTTTTTTTTTCCTACAGCATTTTTCAAATGGACCAAGGTTATGACAAGATGCAGGTTGGATATATCTTTTTCTCCAGTTTGCTCAGTGATAGTTTGATTGGCTTATTGAGTTCTAAAAAGCCTTTTTCCCTATTATTATTTAATCAAGCTTAGTAGTAGCAAATATATTCAGTAGCAGTTTTACCATCTGAGGAACAGACTCTGATTGCTGATTCCCACAGTAATGTGGGAATCCAAGAGATGATGTTATGACAGCCACCATTTTTATTTCATTGATTGAGGACAGTAATGAGGTCAAAATCATACATCTAAAACTGGTTCATTTAAGCCTCTAATGAGCTGTGTGATATGTAAGCTTTTTCCGTGTCTTACAGTATAGACACTGTGCAGTAGGAAAAATGCAGATAAGCAAAACGTTTGAAAGAAGTACATCATTTTTAAAGGCTACGGAAGTAGTAATGTTTAGAATTCTTTAACTGTTTTAGTAAATCTGTGGTTGATCAAGGGCTTGCAGTGCAGTAACATGAGGCTGCAGTGCCACGCTGGCTTGCAACCAGAAATTATTTGCCATCATCACCCGAGGAAGGTATGTACACTGGGGTTTAGGGAGTTTGTTGATACCTGCTGGTTGCCCTCTGCATGGTCAGGAGTCCACTGTTTGGAGACCTGGGAGATACTGATCAGGAAGCAATGCTGTTTAGATAGCACTCTAATTTAGGATATGATTAAAGAGGTAGGAAATGCTCCTAAGTGGACAACTGGGGTCAGGAGGCTTCCAGTACCAGTGAAACAAAGCCATGAAAACTAGCTCTGTGCAAAAGTATCACATGCATGTTCTTATTAATTTACTTATCTGTATGCCATTTTTAATTATTTTTTGAACTTTAGTGTAAGGTTAAAGGCCCTTATTTGTATCCATTAAGAGACAAGTGTGTTCATTTACCAAATCAGCCTGTATGTAATTTTTCAGGTATATCACTCAGCTCTTACGGGTTTGCATTCTCTTGGTGTGCAGTTTTTAATGGGCTGGTATGCCAGTTACTGCTACTGAACTGAAATATATGAACTTCAGTATATTGCAGTAGAACTGCAGATGTGTGTTGCTGTCTTAAGAGCTTGTCTTGAAACAACCCTTTCCTTGGTTTGGTATCTTCCTTCTTGAATTTATGGGTTGTAAAACAGTCTGTGAAATTAATCACAGCTAAAAGAATTGCAGTTGAGCTGTACTGTGTAGGCTAAAACCTGCAGTTACCCATGCAATATAACAGGTACCCAGGAAGTCTGGTCTGTTAGTCCCAGCATACTAATGGGTTCATTCAAATATTCCAAATCCCATGAAGAACAAGACCAGAAATTAGTTTTATTTACTTGACGGTGTTTTATCTTAAAAGTAAGAAGATATTGAAAGATCAGTATCTTTCTAGTCTTAATAGTTACAATAAGAATAATTTAAAAAAAAAGAAAAACCAACCACCAAACCCACAGGCTTGAAATTCTCCAAGTAGTAACACTGTCAATGTCACATCTGCCCCTATTTGTCTATAAAATTATTTCATATGTTCTTAACCACAGTATTTTATTCTTTATTATCTTCCCTCCCTGTCACTGTTTTTCCCTGTCTTCTAAGGAGATCGCAATCTCCTTATCCAAACTTTATTCTATCGGTTCGACCTGACATTTTTCTATTTCTCAATAATTCATTTTTATACATTTTTTAAAAATGTGTTTCAGGTAGATATTCTTGACACATGTTGTTTTCCTCTCAAATGCCAGTTGTAGTGCAGAGAACAAATTAAAAGCCATTTAAATTCATGTTGATAAGTGAAGGTCAACAACTGTTTCCCTCATCTATTTTCTTTGGATGATAGACTGTAATGCAGAATATATTAAGTGTTTCAGCACTGGGTTTCAAAACAATTACATTGTATTCCGATCCTGAATCTTGCTTTTTGCATTAAAAAGAAAATCCCGTTGAATCAATGCAAGTTGACTGTATTTAAATCTTTGAAGAAGTCTTCTGAAAGCCTGTCTTGCAGTGTAGAGCCAGGTTGTCACTGCTGTTGTGTTATACATGCCTCACTGATTTTTGTGGGACCACAAGGCACTGGAAGATTTCTGTCCTTAGGGCAGCATACCAGCCATTATTGCAGGACCATTCTGTTTATTTCAGCCTCTTCCCGTGCTTTCTGTGTCCAAGTTACCAGCCTGACCTGCCACATAGGCCAAGCAGAAGTCATCCCCTCTCCTCAGCAGAGTGTGGGCAAAAGGAAGGGAAGCAGCCAGTACCAATGTGACAGAAAGCTGCATAATCAAAAAAAGCCTTGCATTTTTGTGATCATATTCTTTCCCTATTGCCAGTTTTTCTTTTTGAAAACTCATTAATATTGTAAGTTCATTTGCATCTTTATCCTTGGTTCTCCACACCTGAAAGAGGAGAGGGAAAATTACGACCATTTTGAGCCAAGCTCTCTCCAGGCCTGACAAGAGGTCCAGGATGATTATGGATGAAGCTGGATGTGTTGGGTATGGGTGTACATAGTCTGAATGTTCCCAGGTATGGGGAGCCTTTGCTTCTTGTCTGACTGTTACAGGTCCTACTAATGTCCTGATTAACCACAGTGGCTTTGAACGAGGGCACATTCAGGCACTGAGGGACTTCTTGGACCATCTAGTTGTCAAATCCATTTCCACAGTATGTGTCAGGAGAGAAATCTTCCAGAAGAGTTTCTGTTTTGTTCAGAGGCAATAGTTTTTTTTTCCTAGGGACCACAAAAAGCAGCTTTGTTGACACATTTCAGTTTGCTGCTGCTCCGGAGTGTGGAGTGACAAGTTATCTGATGAGACTGGAGAAGAAATTCATAAAGCTATTGCATAGCAAATCTTTTCTGCCTTTTCTGATCTGATTTCAGTTTGGAATGGAGTATCAGAAAAGTTGTTGCATACTTAAACAACAGACCTCAACCGGATATTAGTTTAAAGGTTTTTTCTGTTGAAAATTTATTGCCAAAATTTGAAATTTCTGAAAATAAGGAACGCCATAGGAAATTTAGGGCAATACAAAGGATGAAACTTTCCTCTCTTTATTAAACAGCTCTGTGAATTTGCTTTTAGCAGTGTCTCTAGAAATAATGAGAAGTAGCACAGAAGATTAATGACAGTGCTATTATCATAGTGCTGATTATAATTGGATAGACATTAGAATAGCTTCACGTTGTGATTAGCTGTTCAGATTAGGATTATTATAGGTTTAGAGTTTTGGAATTTTAAAAAGGTTTACCATGGTAGTTAGTTGCTTTCTGTGACACAGTTATCATAGGTTTACCAAGATTTAACAGAGAAGTGAAAGAAAAAATGTTCTTCCTTTATGCAGATTGCTGTTATTTCATTTTCTATTTATACACTTACAAAAGTGTCAGAGTAATACACCAATAAAAAACCCTTTTGTATCGTACGTGTTAAAGACATTTGTAAAATTACTGCATCCCAAATCACTCTTAGTAACAATATCTACCAGCTGTAACAAGATTATTATAAGACTTCTGTTAATGATTATTCTACTTCCCAGCTCCTTTGAACTTGCTTTTAACATGTGGATATGCACATATAAATTGGTATTAGTAAAATCTTTCTTGGTTTCTAAGAACTGCTGGAGAAAGAGTAAAAGAGACAGGTGGCTCTAATATTGCACAGTTTGTATTTGATAGTCACATGTCCTCCAGCACTGATCTGGGATATAATTTTTTAATGTATTCAATATAATACAGGGTAGATGTTTTTTAATAAACATGGAAATGCTTTTCTCAGATGTTTCCTTACAGAATTTTAATTTAGTTGTTAGTAATTCCCTGAATCCTTTAGATACCATTAATCTCTACCACTCTGTCTTCAAACTCTTGCTTTCGAAAGGGAGTTCAGAAACCCAGCAGAAAGTTTTAACAGCCTTATTGGGAAACTAGTACTAAACAATACCGTAAATTTTACCTATACCCACCAAAGTGATGTTTCATATGAAAAAGTATAATAAACTGGTAATTCTTCAGTGTGAAGACACCATTTTTCTCACGCAAACCTGCTTTTAAATGGAAACACAGACCTTCAAATCATTTTTGTTAACAGTTTGTTGCTGTTCAGAGAAATACACAGAATACATATAAAGAGAATTTTAGATATTTGTTAAAACACTGTATTACTAAGTCTTACTTCCTGAATAAGCATGTCCAGTATCTACCACAGTAGGAAGATTTTGAGGTCCCTTTTGTAAATATACTGTCATATTTTCAAAATCATGTGCACATTTTGCCCACTTACCCTTCTTTATCCTTCATGCTTACCCTATTGTCATGGTTTAGGAATGACATTCCAAGACACCAGCTGCTCCTCCCCACCCTCCTGTGGGAGACAAAAGGCAGAGATTATGGGTTGAGATAAGAGAAATTTAGTGGAAGCAGCAATGAGATAAGAAAAAGAACAGTAATAGCAACAGTAGTATACAAGGAGAGGGTGATTTACACGCAAAAAATGCTCAACCAGCCTGGGACAATGAAAAATGGTGGTGGGCAGGCCCTACATGATCAATTGCAAGTCATGCAGCTTCTTCTTGGAAGTGGGAGAGTCCCTTTCTCCTGCCCATGACACAAGATGCTGTCAAATAACAGAAGATCTTGGCTGTGCCCAGATGGCTCCAGGCTCCACCTCATCATGCCCCCTCACCCTTTTATTGGTTGAAATGAATACATCCATTCAACCCATGTGCCTATCAGGCAAAAGTATTCCAAACAGGATGCATTATGAAAGAGTATAGACTCTCTAATTTGATTTCTGGTCCAGGTACTCCTAAGGTACTCTTAGCTTTTGTGTGGCCGCTTTTTCTGCATGATCACGTTGCCATTTCCTAATCTTCTGGGCTGGATTTCATAATGAGTCACCTAAAAGGTGAGTGTCCTCTGTAAAACAGTAGTTGAAGTGGAGATAAAAAGACGGACATCTCGTATGTGTGATTCATCCCACCTCAGATTTCAGTTTTAGTTCAGTATGAATCATGAGCTAAAGATATTCTCATTAAATGCAGAGAAATCCTGCATGGCTGGCTGAGGCTAGACATCTTTTAGATGTCTGAGCTGGATCAGTTCTATGTGATGGTCTGTGATCACTTGAACACAAAGACTTTTTCTTGCTTCTTTTGGTCACAAAGAGGGCTTGCTTGTGCAAGGCAATGAATTTACCTGTGTAAAGTATTCTGCCAAGCAAAAAAGTTATGCAACAGCTAGAGCATTGTTGCCTTTATTCTTGCATCTCTATTGTCTCTTCACAGGGCCATGCGGTACCAGCAATGCTGGAATTAAGTGTCAGTCTACTGAAAACGTGGTTACTGTCAGATTTTGAAATAGCACACCACTCTTCTAATAAAATGAATTTTTCTGTTTATAGAGTTTCTCTCCAAGATTAGTCTTGGGATAAAGTGGTGGATTTAACTTAACATGACAGCCTGCGAAGGGATACATGGGAAGATGGAATGCTTCTATCATTCTGAATAACTGAATTTAATAGAAAGAATCTGCATCTAGGACTCTCTGATGGTTTTCACAGTTTTCAAAATTTTCAGCCTTGCTGATGCTTGACGTTGCAGAAACATTTGTGAGTTTTCCCTAATGCTTTATATATTATTACCAACCTAAAATATACTGTTTTAAACATAAATAATTGTTAGACTGTGTAAAATAAAGTTTTAATATTGGCAAATACCACATAAGTTACTGATAATTTTGTTTATTTTTAACTCTTGGAGAGATTATTCTTGTCTTTATGAGCCTGGCAGCTTGTTTAAACAGTGCCAGATGATAAAATAACTTCCAAGTTGAAATCAGCACTTGATAGTTAAATGCTGATACTAAATTGATAACCAGTTATGATGTGAAATGACCTTGAAGGTTCTATACATAGAACAGACTTCTTTTACTTGATGATGACATTTTAAAGTATTAATGTTTTAGAATTTGCTATATTAGAAGCAAAGGTTTTTATTTTAATATTTAAGTGTTCATTAGATATAGAAAGAATTTCCTGTAGAAATGCAATATTCTAGATAAGAACTATAAGTTCTTTAAGATTTGAATAGAGAATATAATTATTTTGGGCCTACTTATGTCTAGGTTATCTAGAAATTGTATACGTACAAAGGAGTACATCTTAAATACCAGTTTAGAAATCAGCATTTACAGGAATAAACTTATTGCTTACATAGCAACCAAAAATAAGTCCTATCTATCTTGTAGTAACAAGAAATAATCAAATAATCATTTGCTGGTGTTTCCCTTTAACCAGGCAAATGCTGTCACTCCCACATGAAAATGGCCTGTTATCTATACTATTCTAATTTTCCACTGGTTTGAGAATACTTGAAGACAAGCACATAGTTAAAAAAATCTGTAGCTATGGTTCTTGAATCTTTTGTGTCCGGATGATGGCAGGAGGTCAAGACACCAAAGTTTCATGACTCTTGCCTGTCAAGTGAGCTGTGGGAAATCATGATGTCTCTGTGACCATAGTCATCTGCACTGGTGAAGTAAAATACACAACCTTAGAACAGGGGCACTCAACCTTTGTAATTAGGCAGACAGTGCTTATTGTAGGGCCCTAGTGACTTCTGTCAAGGGGTGTCAGTTAAGTGAACAGCATTGGTAGAAACTAGGACAGAAGAAGGCAAAAGAGCTGGAGATGTTCTGATGGCCATAAAATATGGTAAATTCTTCATTATTCAGGTGTCTGCTTAAACCCCTTTGGGGTAGGTGGTGTCAATTTAGCTTTGAAGTGTGACACCTGAGTAAAGTACTTCCTTCTGACTTTCCATCACTTTGCAGGTGCCAGGCATTTTTATGTGGTGTCTTGTTCACTCGTAGAATATCCTGAGTTGGAAGAGACCCACAAGGATCATCACACTCCTGCTCCTGGCCTTGCACAAGACCACCTACAAATCAACAGTGGAGAAAATTATCAAACTTCAGTCTTTTTATTATATGTTAAACGTGTTGGCATGAGATTCACTGTGAGCTTTGTGAGGCCAGTGGGATCTCTACCTTCTGGGCTTTCCTGGCAGTGCTGATATCATGGTTATAATTTCTTCACTACTATTGTGACAGGGTCACCTGGAATAAAGGTAATGTGAGCATTCCTGTCCTGATTGTAAGGAGAGCAGTGTATACTCTGTACAAATGCTCTGTTCCCAGCTTGTGTTTCATAGTGGTGGGGGGGTATTGTATTGGTTGGCAGATAGTTGGTATTCATAGGAGGTGATCAAAAACTGTTCTGCAGTTTCTGTGTGAGAAATTATTTTTTTAAAGTTTTACACAAGTTTGGAATTTTTCTTTTGTAACTGACCTTTGCTATGCACAATTAAAAAGCTGTGCCTGTACCAGGGTATGTTTTTTTAAATTTCTTTTGAAAGTCCTAGTTCTTTTTATGCTTAGAAAAGAGAACTGGTATGTTATATGTACTAATTATCTTTTTTATTTTTATAATTTTCAGTTTATATCATGTCCATATCAATAACATACATTATTCTGTATTGTTGTTTCATGGAAATATGAGAGCACTTGTACTTGGATTAATCAGCTACTCAGTCATCACTCATAATTGTGCACAGTAAAATAACTTCATGCATTTGCCTCTGCTTTTTTTCTAATTTTAATCCATTTGAGCCCCAGCGTGAAGCTGGAGCCTTCATAAATATATGTTGAATGTCTTTTTAGGAAGAATATTTAATTCTATTTAGTTTTGTGGGTTTTTTTGAGAGAAAAGTGTAAATATAGCTGTGCAGACAGAAATGCAAATTTCTTTGCTTAAAAAAGCTGAAGTGTTGCATGTTTTGGGTAATCCAGAGTGTCTGTCCAGGTGACTGAGAGTATTCTCAAGAGACCTGTTGGAAACAATTTAAAAACCTAACAAAAATGAATATTGTATTGATACAGAAAAGTATAGAAACAACCCTGTAAGGGAAGGCACTGGACACTGACATTGGTGAAACTCCAGAGTGCTTGTTTGTGCTTTGCTCCAAGTGGATGAGCAGGCAAATTACTGGTAAGTGTGATATGGAACTAAGAGACATGGAGAAATACAAAATAGTAGGTATCATTCAGCATTACTTTTGTTGAAGGACGTTGAATCACTGAACTCTAAAGTTTTCTGGAAGAAGTAAAGGAGCACGCAGGTAAGTTTTTGCATTATTAGTAATCAACAGAGAGGTGTTGTATCACCTGAAGGCAGGCCCATGGACATTGCTACAAGCTCTTCCAGAGCAAAGTAACTGAGTGATGTGCTTTACAGATGTGCTTTAAAAGAAGCAGATACGTCTTTCACTAGTCTGGGCAAAGATAAACTGATACAGGACTGCCGTTGTACTGAGGTTTGCATCAGCAATAACAGAGAGGAATGCAGGAGTAGAATACAAGTAATTTAACTGTCTTCATGAAAAAAAATATTTTTAAATAGTTTTTGTTTCAAGTTTTGCAGTTACTTCTGGTAATATAATTCTCATGACTTGGGATGTAAAATGCATGCAAAAGTTGGAGATAAGTGTCCAAGGAGTGTCCTCTTCTGTCTTCATATGGTAGTTTACTGGCCATCCATGGTTTCAGATTATAGTGAGATTCAAATATGGCAGGTATTTTTGGTCCTGTAATCAAAACAGCAGTGGCTTCAGTGTAGCTGAAGAGATTGATGAAGGAGGGCACAGTTCCTGTATGTGCAGGGCTCTTCTACCCTTCCTGTACTTGCATATGGGTATCATAGAGAATGTTGCTGAGATGCCTTCCTCAATTCATGGAAGAGAAGCTTGTCAAAACAAATCCTAGGAGGCCACAAATACCATGTTCCTCAATATTATGTCCTGTGTTATTGTCTGGAGGTTGGACTTGAAGATCTAGGAGGGCTTTCCCAACCTTAATAATTCTGTAATTTTATGACTCTGTGATTATGTCTGTGATGGTTTAAAAAAATGGTAATTAAACTCTATATAAGCTGTTCCCCTTCCCCTCACCCCTCTCTGGTGAGAGAGGGACAAAGGCAGAGGCTGTAGGTTGAAATAACCAGTTACTGAAAAGAAACAGCAATGGGATTAGAAATGCGCAGTATCAGCAATAATATTAATAACAAAAATATACGAAAGAGAAGGTGCTTTACACACAAAATGTGTTCACCACCTCGACTTCGTTCTGTGTTGCCACCAAGACAAAGACAGGATGGTGGACACTCTCCATGGCTCGTGTTCCCTGCCCCTGAGCCTGAGACAATGAAAAACAATGATGAACAAACCCCCCAAAAGCCAGTTTGTCCATGCTGCACCACCTGATCCTGGACCCTGTGCTGGCCAGTATTTGTCTTTCCCCCTCACCACTTGGCTTGGGCTCTGCCAGGCTTGGGCTTGTCTCCACCTCTCTCTGTTTCCCATGTCTGTTTCCTGCACGGATACCCCAGCGCTCCCCTGGGCTCAGCTGTGTTTGCCACTTAGAGCTGTGCTCTTCCCAAGGGAAGTGAAAGGACGGGCAGCCGTGGGAGGAGGATGGAGTCTGCAGGGCTGGTCTTGGCAACTTCCCGTCGGAAGAAAACGGAATAAAATGGGAATAAAATGGCGCCGTTTCCAGGGTGTGCTCACCTTTTCTTCCCCCTGAAGCTATGCCCCAGGGATGGGTGGGTGCTATAGAACAGCAATATAGCCACACCTGCACTGTTCTAGGCTGCGCCCCTTCTCAGCACCTACAAGCAAAACGAGGACAGGTCGAGGAACTGAGATTCATCTTGGCAAACCTGAATGCTTGTTCTTGTATTTCCAGTACTCACCCGTAATGTTAGCTGTATTAACCTTTATTCAAAAGTAGTGCTTTTTCCTCCTGTGTTTGTTCCTCCAGAACAGTATCTGTCAGGAAAAAAATTTCTCTTATTTAAAGCGTCCTTTGCGCTTTGAACTATTGTCTCCAAATTCATTACAAGATTTGTAAAATCTTTCATTGCAACATTAATTGCTTCATGATTTCTTCTTTCTGATCTATTACTTTTATGTTTTTTGTATTTTCTTGTATTGTAGTTTTTTGGGATGAAATAATGTAAACAAAAGCTATAAACCAGAATGTCCTAATAATGAAATTTTAGTAAAACTTTTATTGCATATGTGATATATGGAAGAGACTGTTTTTATCTGTTAAGGAAAGGACTGTTATCTGCTGGCACCAAAGGCCAGTGTTTTCTTAAATGGTCCTTCATTTTATATGTGTACTTTTGTAGTAATAAATAAATAAATAAATGCATTCAGTTTTAATAATATAGGAGGCAAAAGCCAAGGTAAAATTTTAAATTGGTTATTTTGTGGTATACCATCATGAATTTAGTTTCAGCAAATTACTGTGAGTGTTTTTACATAGGCATAGCATACTTCCTAAAATGTGCTCTAGTTATATGCTGGTCCAGACTTAGCTGGGATTTTTTTTTTGTAAGTACTGCTATTTATAGAAATTATTTTTGCTGTATTTTCATTTACATTTGATTTACTGTATTTACTCAAATTGACTAGGTACTTTAAACAAGTAATTAAACAGAATCCCCTGCTGTGTGCAATTTAAGCAAAAAAAATTGAATTATTTCCAATCTTCTTTGGTAAATGTGTGCAAGTATTATTTTTCAAAGTGTAAATTGCAACTGAAAAAATATTTTTTAAAAAGATTTCAAACTTGATATTATGTAGGTGTTACTGGTTTAAATTATATTATCTCTGAAAGGTGAACAAGTAAAATGCAGCAAATCTAGTTTCAAGACTGATGCCTTATATTTAAATTTTTGTGATACTTTCTGTTCAGTTATATCAAACCCAGGTTTTTCTTGGAGATACTACTGATCTTCCAGGATTTTAGATTACGTTTTTTAAGAACCAATTATTCTGAAAGTATTGACCCATTGCACTGACCCATCCCTTGCTGACCCTTCTACTTATTTTTACCTCAGACTCAATTTGACATGAAAAACACAAACCAGATTTTATAACATGATTAAGAGGAAATTACACTGGGGGAGGGGGAGGATTGTATTACCTGAAATGGTAGCAGAGTAAATAAATACACTGCTGATATCTCCCGTTAGCTTTCACTGCTTTATGATTTGTGTGTTACAGCTTAGAAAAAAAACAAGGGCACAAAAAATGCCCCCTAGCAAGACCAATTAAAAAAAGCCTATAACTGCAAGTTGAGTTCAGTTCCTTTCATTGTGTAGTACAATAACAGTGGTTGTTGGTTGCAGTTAATGCTCTTAGGCAGCAAACACTGATCTGCCAGCCTCTCTGTTGGTTTGATGTAAGGTTGAAAGCACAACTGTTACTTCCAGTAACTGGAGGGAAGTTAAAATTCATAATTTCAGTTCCTATGAACTATACAGAAGGAATTTAACCTCTCAAAATCCCCCTTGTTTGTTTTGGTTGTATAAAAATAAAATAAACACTGATTTTCTTGAATTGCTTAGAGTTGTTGCAGGTTTTCCTTTTTCCCCAGCTGTGATGAAGCACACTTGTTGAAATGGACATTTGACTTGTGCATGGGATTTCAAGCCATCATGCTTAGCAAAATAGTGCACCAAGATGTAGGACTGGGATGATGTCTCGATGGCTGGTCCCTGAAGTTGGTGTGGCTTTGGTTATAGAAGACACTGAAGCCCACTAGAGGGCTCACAGTGTGGGAAGACACCCAGCTTTCCTATCAAGTCAACAGCTTTCCTGTACTTCCCTGCAGGATCTCACTGAGCTGGGAAAGAACCCGCTAGCATGTGGAATATAGGCATAGTGAGTACAAGTAGAGAGCTCTCAAATTGTTTTAAGGAGTACTGTTGACTACAAATTCCCAGCACTCTGGTGTGTGCACCAAGTCTCTGTAGGACCCTTGTACAGTCTGCATGCACTGGTGCATATGGCATTTTCCCTTCCCAGCAGCAGTTCAGTTTTCTGCTCTGCCTCCTAGCCCATGACTGAAAATTCAATAAAGACTTTATTCAGCTTCAGAACAGAAATCTGAGTGTGAACCAGAGATCCAGGCTTCTTGTATTGAAAGGACACTTTTAGGCAAATCAGTCAGCATGGCTGGGAGCACTAATTGGGCCACAGTAAAGTTAACACACTGAATATGATTCAGTTGGCTGCAGTGGTCCAATTTGAGGTGCCCTGATAGTTTACAGATGCTAGTTTAGCAGGTTATTTGTGTCCTACCTGTGTCAGCTGCATTGGAGTGGTTTGGATTTTTATAAAATCTTAGAACAAAACTTCAGAGGAGGCAGCTAAAGCAATTGCCTTTGGCCCACTGAGTAACTCCTACGGTTGGTTTACAAATTTCTAGACATTATGACTAGTAGAGTATCTATCTCAGTATGCATGAAGTTTTTAAGCAAAGCTAAAGCAATTTCTTACAATTTTTTCTACCCCTCTACTGCTGTCCACCAAGAATTAATTACGTGCATGCTAAATTTATGTTTGGCATAATTCAGTCTTTGTTTATTATCAAAGCAAAAATTGCTTCTGATGAAAGGAGTGAGGTCCTTATCCCAACTGTGCTGGGCTGTCTTCTCCACAACCAGGATGAACATAAGTAGGTCCTTGGAGAAGACTTCCTGTTTCATTCAGGATGGCTATATGCTAAACAGGTGCAGTGATTGATCAGGACTGAAAATACTTTAATACCTTTGTATTGTATATCAACTTAGTTTGGCCTTCTTGACAAAGAAAGAACATCTTTTGTAGCCAGAAAAGCCGTACATATCCTTTGAATAACATTATTTTGAAGCCAGTTTTACCAGAATAATTCAAAGTCCCTCTGCTTCTATCTGAAAATTGAAATATGAGAATATGAGTGTTTGGAAAATCTATAGATGTTGATAAGTATCTAAACCTTTATATATATATAGATAGATAGATAGATATATGTATATAATCAAAACAGAAAGACACTTCAAATATCAAAGTAAGACACAAAGAGCCATGGTTAGTTTGTTCTGATTTATGCTAATGATACTATTTTAATTTTGATGCTTTTTCTTTACATGTGGCTGCTGTGTACTTAGAAGGGAACAAAACTTATCTTAAGTATCTTCTAAACAATTTCTACTTGAGAAAGAAAAGGATTTCTTAGCCCTGAAAAAAACATTTGGAAGCACACGAATGAAGAACTAGAATAAAGTCAGGATAATCCTCTGTCCTTTATTATGCAGAAGGTCAGATTAGAGGATCACTGAGATCTTTGTAGCTTTATAATCTATGATTAACATATTAATTTTTAACTGTGTGCTTTATGTTGGTTCTTTGCAACAATGCAAAGAACTTTTTTAAAAAAAATTATTCCAGCTAAGTAAAACTTATTTGATATATTTCTTAATTCATAAAATTGTTTCTTTAAACAAAGAAAAAGTACTAAAACCTTAACGCTTTTACTTCTTTTTATTTTCCTAAATAAAGTGAAAGGCAAGAAGACCACCACTCAAAAAAATATGCTTCAGTGCAAACATTCTGAAAGACTGAGAGAGTTCAGGATGTCAGGAGTAGAGCTCCAGTCTGCAGAGCACTTCAACATCTGGCTAATTTTAACCCCTTGCTTTGGCTCCACCTGCTCCAAGTAAAGACATGTACATGTGGCACTTAGGGATAGTTTAGTGATAGACTTTGCAGTACTGGGTTAACATTTGGATTCAGTGATCTTAAAGGTCTTTTCCAGCCTAAATGATTCTATGACTGTATGACTAATTCTCCAGATGTGTGTTGGGGTTATTGCTTTCATTACGAAGTGCCTGTGCCAGTTAAAATCAGTAAGTTCATAGCAGTGTGGTACACCTTGAAATGTATCAAGAAGAGAAATAATAAATTCATAGGCCAGTAGTAAAAAGGACCTACATCTTACTGTAGGAAGGATTTATCCCTCTATCTTTCATCCCTGCTCCATTTGGTTCTGTAGTTTACATCTCTCAGAACGTTTCTATTACAAGTAGATTTATAAATGTAATTCATAGACAGTGATATGATCAGCAAATTGCTTTGCATTTGCTAAGTTTCTGTCGAGATTTCTGGCACTGATTTGTTATTCATACACCCAGTATTTCTGCATAACTTTTTTGTGTGCTGTTGTCATCTGTCTTCAAGAATCTCGATGAGCTTGGTTTACTGAGTTCTGAGCCATTTTTTAGCTGCTGCTCTAGCCACTGCCAGTGTTTTCAGTTACCCAGATGCTACGAGTAGGATAGCTGCATCTATTCTGGTGAAATACACACTTTCTTTCTGACAAGCTTAGTCGTTTCTGCCATCACACAATTCTCTCACAGTTTTCTTTCATTTCTGTTGGTCTCCTTTTCTGCCACGTCTTATCTTTGTTTCTCCCAATTCTCACTGTACTTTATCCCTTCTGTCTGCAATTCCACTTGCCACAGCCTTTTTCCTGAAACTTCATTTTCCTGCTTGCTTGTTAGATAGTTCTTCATCTGTGTACTATTTTGCTCTCTGCAAAGCCAGCTCTAAGTGTTGACCAAAAACGTGTTGACTAAAACTAAAGCACCAGATAATGAGCAAGAGAATCAGCAGAATCTATATAAAAATGTAGGTGATTCCAGATGGCTGGCTGATTTGTAAAATCACCCTGTGAGTGTCTTAAGACATTACGATAATGAATAGTTTTTGAGGTCCTGTTTCTCTTTGTGTGAACAGGTTCTGGGTTTTGAGCTGGGGAGCTGCCTGGTTGTCAACTGAGATGGTATTTAGGACTGTGCACAGACAGCAGTGGGCAAAAAAAAGCATAGAAGCAGTAAGAGAGTTTATCCTGCATGCCTCTACCTTTTGGCAAAATTGCACTTTTACAGTGGTGGAGTTGATTTGCGATTCTTAGCAAGTCTACATTAGCAGTCCAAAAGTCTGCTCCAGAGTTAAGGTTGCCAAGGGCACTTTCAGCTCTTGTGTTCAATTACTTTAAATTCTCATACAATATAGTAGTGTATTTTATAACACCAGAAAATGATGAAGTAAAGTAATGTTGACTTCAGTTTATGAAAAGCACTTGCAGGTATGCCCCAAAATAATCTAAGGCTGCCCTCCTGAATAGACAGGTAGTTACTGGGAAAAGCAATAGTTGTACAGTGGTACCCCTAAACAGCAGTGGAATTACTTGTGCTGTGTGTCAAGTTTTTCAGTTCAGCATATGCCTTGTTTGTTATCCAACAAACAAAATTCACAACATTGAGTTCAAATGTACTGAAGAGTGGGGGATTGGTTGAAGGAGATTGTCAGTGTTGTGAATAAATGTGGAAGCCTGAGGCTTCAAGTTATTGTCACCTAAATATTAGTGTCTGCGAGCAAGGGTAGACTTGCACTCAGGTACCTCAGTTTAGGTGTTAAATACTATTTGAGCTGTCCTGCCATATCTGAGGCAGGAATGTAGGGCTAGTGAATGTGATAAGGCCCAGATGGAGATTGGAGTAGTGGACCCATACTTTCCCCTGTGTCCTCAAGAACATCTGGTTCGTTTTTATCATGAGTCGTAGTTGAGGTAGCCCAGTTTATCCCAATGATGGGAATCTAATAAATACTAATGAAGCTTACTGTTCTTTGCAGAGCCTGTGTTCTGTCATCTCTGTGCATATGTTAAGGGTGCCACACAGGTCCTCAAATTATTTTAGATGCTTGTATTGAAGTATTTGATTCTGTCTGTGACTGTTTATAATGGTGGGAACTTCTTCATATTTAGACACCTGAATGTGTATCAATGAAGAACTACGTATGTCTCACTTAGAGTACTAAGATTCCATATCGCCGGTAAAACTAGGGTGTCATGTGTAAATTGGGATGGAAAACAAAGTAGTAATAAGAATGATTGAGATCTCTGCAATTACATAGAGGCAGTTAAGGAAGAGCAGAAGAGCAGAGGAGAAGTACTGAAGTTTACAAGGGCAGTTTGATGAGTGTTAGAGTGGAAACCATACTTAAGGGAATGGCTTTCTTTTAGCTTATGCCTGATGCACTCCTCTTGATTTCACATAGTGATTTCTTTTCCCATGTTTTTTCTAAACCATTCTTCAGCATCTGTAGTGGAAATGTTCTGACCCCATTATTAAAGAGGGCAGAATTGAGGTTAACATTGTTAAATATTCTTTCTTTGATTTTTCTAGTGGCTTTAGGATATTTTAGTTCAGGTGTGGCATTATCAAGTGACCCTGACTGTGCATGAGCTGGTGGGTTAACCTTATCCAGAAGTCAGATGCCCACCCTGTTCTCTTGCCACATCCCGTGCAGCCTCTCACATCTACACAAGCCTTGGGACCTACACCCGGTACAGTATGAAATAGTATATTCCTTTTTGTGCTGATGCAGGAAATATCTGTGCTTCCCTCTGTTCCCTGTAGTTGTCTGAAAATTGTTCTGACGGGAAGAATTAACCCTTTTTCTGCTAACTCTTTTATCTCTACTTAGATTTTTGACCTTCCTCTTTTGAGGTGAGGAAGTGGTGTGAGTACGTAGTGTTTGATGAACTAAAGAAAAGAGACAAAGAAATTACTGAGTGAGATGAGGGGTGACATACTATGTGCAAGAATGGAAGGGAAAGGGGAATCGTCGTGACAGGTACATCCCACGTGTCCGGACTTACTCTCCTCTTCATACTGTCCTGCCTTGTGCTTGCCATAAACATATCCCATGAAGCAATTGGTCACTACCAATTAGAAGAAAAAGGGAAATTTGTGTTTCTTTCCACTAATCACAGAGCAACAAATGATTCTCACAAGAGATGCTGAAACTGATGCCAAAATTAAAAAAAAAAAATTTACAGACAAATAGTATTTCTAAACTTTTATCCATTAACAGTCTCTTGTCTGTTTCTTAGTATTTGTAGTTTTTGTAGTTTTTCTCAGGCAGAATTACCAGAAAGCAAAGGCCAGTTTTGATGGGCCATAGATACAGAGTATTTTTGAAAATCTACTTCTTCATCATGACAATAACCATATTGGATTTGGAGCCCTGCCTCGCAGCTTTGTGGGAATTCCTAAGTCAGGTTCACATTGATAGGAGGGTATGATGTTGCTTTATCAGCATGGCAGTGGAAAATTATTATTAATGATCTCTTTTGGAGGTGCTTGTGTATAGTTTAGGTGTGTTTCTTTAAAGTATGTTCCTATATTTATGCAGTTTGTTTGTGGAAAGATTTTGTGTTTACGTACAAAGTATCTTTTGAGAAAAAAAAAAGTCATAAGACAAATCTGGATTTTTTAAATCAGTTGATTAAAGCTTTAAATTTCAGATTCTTGAATATATATGCAATACGGCGTACTAGACTAGTTTGCATGTTTAATCATCTTCTTTATTGTGGTAATCTGGCTTGTTGAGAACAATAGTTTGTTTATGTATGTAGCGAGAAAGGGATAAAACCCTTCAGTTTTAATCTGGAGGGGGAAAAAACCCCAAACCAACCATGTGAATACAGCTACAGCACATTCGCTTGTTGTGCCTTAAAATACATATTTTCAATTATATCTTGAACTAGGGTATTTCAGCATCAGTAATATATTTATTCATACCAGGATACAGCCTATGGTCTAAAATAATAGCTGGTGTTTTCTCCATTCTCTCAAGACATAATACAGAGAACTTTGATCATAAAAAAATCACACAAGCAGGATTTTCCCATCAGTAGCTTTAGAAGGTTATCTGTTTATAATCCCTTCTCACTTCTTGAACATGATTTTGCTGTTATTGATAATGCTGAATCTTCTCGTAAGGATTGTCTTCAGCTTTTGTTACAGGGGTTTTAAGTAGGGTAATAAAATCTAGTGATGTGGTCATTGTTGTAAACTAAAAGCCTAGAGTACAGCAACTTCTGCCAGAAGTAAAATTGGGAGCATTATCAATGATGATGTTTTGTAAGGTAAGATGGGTTTAATTATGTTTTATAAGCACAGATGAGGAAAAAGTGTACTTGTTAACTACCATTTCATTCCATTTATTCACTACACTTCCTCCAGTGTACTGTATATGTTTCATAGGAAGCTCTCCAAAGACAATATTTTAAAATTAATTGTTGTTACGACTTAGGTTTTTTGCTTTTTAAGAAATAGCACTTCAGAGAATCCTTGACTTTCCAAGGGCACTGCACTGTGTGGCCCTATGATGCAAGGAGGTTTGCAGGACAGTAAAAATATAGATGGTGCTTTTCCCTCTTTACACACCCTTTAGGAAAAAAAGATCAGTGAAACTATTGCTTAGCATCTGGTTGCTGGTTGTGTCCCGTGGGGGTAATTCCTATTACTCCTTGTCAGCAGAGAACTACTTTGTTGAATTTGATATTTTTGAGTTAGTGAAGCACTTCTTGGTTTACCTATTTTCCTTCCCCCCCTGAAATTATAGGTCCATTAACTGTTGTTCAGTCAATACCTTTGTTACCTGTTCTGTGTTCTACATTGTAAAGCTTGCAACAAAAGGTCTAAAATTTTTAGCAAGGATGAAAGTCTACTAGGAACTAATAGTAAGTTAAAGCCTTGATTTTTCTTCTTATAATTTGATAAGTAGGTTAAGTTTTAAATTCTATCTTCACAAAATATTCCCAGTGTATTTGTTTATACAACTCTTCAGATGAACACTATCTTTGCCAGAAGTTCAGCTTCTATGGCTAAGCAGTAATGGTGGCAAAATAGCAGGAACAAAAAAAACCTCTTCTCACCTTATTTTCAATGGCTACATCAGAGATGAACTGTAAATAACGTGATAGAAAGAAATAAACACCTCTCATTTTTAGCAGAATTCCAGGTTGCTCCAGTTGATCTCTGCTGATCTGGTCAGCATTAGGATGGGATGCCTTCTCTTCTGTGACTGGAAAAAGTGCCTACAATGAATTCCTTAAAGGTAGATGTGTATGGCATAAATATTGGGACAGATAAATTCCCATTCCGAACTTCACGACACTTCATTAATGCTAAATTATATTTTGCATAAATAGAGGCAAATAGACATACATAACCTATATTTTTCTGTAACTTAGGAGATACTTTTCTTCTTACTAAAAATTCTATTTAAAGATGAGTGCTTCTGTAAATCAGTTTTCAGCTTGTTTATGGGAGGACTGATTGAGTTGAGCAGATTCTGCATTTAATGACAGAATAACATAAAGTTGTAATATTTTAATTCCAACCTAAGCCTACTTTGTAAAATACTTTTAAATATGATCGGAATGCAACAGGAAGTTATTATTAAATGAAGTGGAAGTGTTTTGAGGACACAGAAGCACTAGGTAGTAAGTGACAGAGTATGGATAGGGAACTAAATCAAGAGCCATGCTCTTTTCCAGAATACGTAAAATATTACAAGCTCCTGATTTTCAAGAATGTATATATCAAGTTAAATGCAGTATGAATGTAAACAAATTAGCAAAGTTTATATTAATTGCATCTTCTGAAAACTTATGGCCATGTATCAAATATATGTGGAGATAATGACATGTTTAGCTTTGAATTTGAAAATTTTAATTTTTATTTTAAATCACTTTTCTTTTTCCGTACTTTTTTGAGATAAAGAAGAGGTTTTTATATGGAATATTTTAGATTAGGATGTTTGAATCAAATGCAACAAATTAAATTCTGTGATACTATCTCATATTACAGAAGGTAGTAATCATATTTTTCAAATACACTCATGATACAGGGACTGTGAACAAAAACCATGTTTTAGGAAAGCTCTTAAGCTTATTAGCAGAGCCATTCATGTAGATACTGGAAAGATCATGTTTTTAAAGTAAGTTTAGTTTACTAGACATGTCCAACAATTTGAAAATGTTTCAACAAGTTGTTGAGTTTAATTTTGTTTTCAAAGTCGACAAATTCCAAGAGCAGCAATTTTCAAAATGTCTTTTGACTAAGTGTGAAGCTATAGTAAAGCCTCATATATCAATGATTAAGAGTTCTTTATAGAATATTTCTAATCTATTGAGAATCATCAAAACCCCTTCTGCAGGGAAAAAAACCCGCATAGCTTGTCCCTGGTCTTCCTGGCTGTCCTGGATAAAAAAGATACGAGCTAAAACTCACGAAAGTTATCAGAAGGATTCCCTTGTACCTCAGCAGCTTGGATTTGGCTTGCTGCCTCTTGCCTCATCAGAACTAGCTGCATGATTTAGTTAAGGTTTATTCAATGGCAAGAGGCTTTTCTGTGCAGTGAAGAAGAGAAAGCAGCAGCATTACTTCTTCAGCATGGCCTGCTTTCCTGTCCAAATCATGCTGTGCTTTTCATCTTTCAGGAGCTATTTCCAATCCAAGAAAATGATTATAGTACTGATGGAGGCATTGCTTTCCTCATCAGACTGGGATGTGTCAGCTTCTGGAAAAGAAATAGGCGAATGTGGAGTCTTACTTCTCTGCTTCCTTTGGGTATTCCTTGGCCTTCTGCTTGCCATATGACAAGCTTCTGGGTTGGGAAGGAGCTTAGGTGTCTAAGTCAAACCTGACATTAATGGTTGCTTTTGTCTCTTTTAAATCACAGAATAATACAACAGCACAGGTTGAAAGGGACCTCAAAACAGCATTTGCTCCAATTTTTAGCAGCATCACAGGTTGCTCCACTTGATCTCTGTAGATGTGTAACATTGATCCTTATCATAAACACTCCTATTGACTGATTTTTAACTACCACTTGTTGAAAAGACTGAGACTGCTCTCTGGGGCAGCATTGAGGACTTTTTCACAGTCACAGAATCCCAGAATGGTGATTTTCCACATGAACTTGACCCAGCACGAGTTGTAGTATCATACAGGAGTGTGTAGCAGCACGTGGCCATGCCACTATCAGCTGAAGCCTTCACTGGGTCAGTTTTGTGTCCCAGCTGATAAGCTTTAGTTCTCCATTGCTGTTCTCCCCAGGCAGATTGTTGTAGTTGCAGCACTCTGGTGGTAAAACCATTCCACTTCTGGCACTGTACCTTGTGTCACTCACATGGCACCTGGCTTGAACAGGTCATTGCATCGTCCTTGATACTGGTACCTTTAGCTCATGTCTGCCTACAGCTCCTAAGAGATTTGCTCATTTGAGGTGTGCTCAAGCATCTGTCCCTCTCTATCTGTCCGTCTATTTGCGTGTTGCTCTTACTGCTGATACATCGATGTATCATCTTCTAAGCCATTATTATTTTCATTAATAATTATGTACTGTAAACTGGCAATTTTGCATAAATTATAACATATATAAATGATATATATATTTTACATAAATTATGACCCTGCAGGTTTTTGACAGACCTATATCTAGGATCCAGTTAACATAGGAAACATTTATAGTGCATGCTAGAGAAGTTTTCTGTTGAAGTAAAAGACCAGAGAAGAAACTTTTTGGGAACTGAAATTAAAAGGCTGGTGCTCTCTGATGGATAAAAAAATTGTAGGGTATTAAATATATGTTTACTTGTGATTTTATTTCTTGATTATGTCATTAATGAACAGGATACAAATAAAATTTTCTTCAGGCAGTCTGGGCTACTGAATAAAAAATGTACCTGCTTAGGGATCATTCTCACCCCTTCTGTGAACATCAGTCAAAGGCTAAACATTTTTATAGAATCAGATGTACTTCCTAATAATCATTTGCATGTAACTGTGCACTTCTTCACTTGATTTGTGTGAAGGTTCAAACATGGATCTTGTTCATATATGCCCTGGTGATAAATTGGGTTAAGGATTGAAAGGAGCATTTGATCTCATTGATAAAAGCTTGTTGGTTTTATTAACTGCTGAATGCTTCCGCTGCTTCGGATGAACGCTGCCTTAATTCTCAGGCCATTTTACTGAAATGAATAGGCTTTCCTCCTGAAAGAAGATGACAAATATGGTAGAAAGCAGACCTTAATTTTGCATGATAAGATGAAAATATATCATTTATTTTATACTTATTACTCTAATTCTCCAAATGTTTTGGGAAATAGCAATAAACCATACATCCTTTAACAGATTTTACTGGAGTGTATATATGCTTTGCATGTATATTTGTGCAATTAGCTGCTGGCAGTGGGCAGTAAAATGGCTATTACATACTCTTCTTTCCATATGGGTATGAATTTCAGAATTAAATTTAGCTTATTGCAGAGGAAATGTGCTGATCCACTGGCAGAAGAGTGTCATCTATACCAATGACTGTCAGCTCCTTAGCAGACAGTGGGGGCAGTGGTAGTGCTGGCGTGGTGGCCAGCAGCAGCATCTGAGAAGCACAGAAACACTGGCAGGAGAAAAAGAGAGGCCAGGCAACACAGAAACAGTACTTATTCCCAGAGACAAAGATAAGAGATTTGAGCATGGCTTTTTTCATTATTATTTTTTCTCTTCTGAGATCACTCGTGAGAAGAAGAGTTAAGACATACTCAACCGTGAAGCAAAAGAAAAGGAGAGTCTGCTTAGTTGGTACCAATCTGCAAAGGGACTAGGAAATGTCCTAGGAGAGAGAGGAGAACCTGCTGGCATGTATGCATCCAGCCTCTGGGACAATGCAGGTCTGTAGTTCAGAATATGAAATATGAAAACCGCTTCACTTTCCTTAGTGTTGATTTAGCCTATACTGCGTAAGTCTTGGCCTTCAAAAGCTTTTAATGCTTTTTTTTTCTGGATCTACTCCACTCTCTTTCATCAAGAAAACATGCCAGTCAAAAAGACACTCAGTTTATGCAAGTAACTCCTGTAAAGCTCTCCTCTCCTCTGTTAGGAGTTCTCAAGGCACTCAGTTCTCAGCTGCTGCTCCCACTAAATTAAAAAAACTGTAGTACTCTAAATCACCCATCATCTTTCTCTCAGAGAAACAGGAAAACATATGAGTTTTATTTGGTACTGTTCTAATATTTAAGATATTTCTGTGGAAATTCCACCTTGGACAAAAACTTACTGCGGTAATAAATAAAGGAAAGAAAGCACAATGGAAATTATGTGCAGCTCCAATGAAGGGGATAATAGTTTATCCCCATTCACACAGGAATAACAGTTTATAAAACTTCCATAATAAAATTCATAGTGATGTTATTTTGCAAATAATGAGTTGAATATTTGTGATGACAGTACTTACAGTATTTGTCAACAGAAATCTGGTTTGATGCATCCAGACAGGCATGAGGTGAAAGGGCTCACAGGATTAGAAATGGGATAAAGAACAGTAAGCTTTGCATTCGTAATTCAGGAATATTGTGTTATTAGCACTTCTTACTAGTATCATATAATTTGGGGTTTCGACTAATTAGCCATAGAAGCTATTGTCTGTAAGCAGATACTCATATTGCAACTCGTTTCTCAGACAGCCGAGGTCATTAAATTGCAGAAATCTAAAGGTCAAACTGTCTTGAAGAAATAATCTAATTCATCACCTCTCCTGAAATCAGGATCAAGTACATCCATATGTGACAGATGCTGGTGTATAGTCTGTTCCTAAAGTGAGAAAGCTTTTCCTGAGATCAAACATAAATCTTCTTTGCTACAATTTAAGATAATCTCTTGTTATCTGCCGTGGTCACAAGGAACAAATGATCGTTGTGTTTTCTGCTCCAGCTTCTGCCTACTCTACTCAAACACCTCTCCTCTTGCTCCTTCCTGCTGCCACTTCCTCTTGGCTACACTTTGTGGGCTTCATTTGGGTTTCCTTCATTAAAATTGCATGTTTTGGTCTTTTAGTGTCTTCTTGTTTTCATTTGGGCTCTTCCATTTGTCTAGGCTAACTTGCCCCAAAACACTGACAGTTCTCTGTAAAAGGTCCACCAGTGATAAGTAGAAGACAGTAAATATTTCCAGTGTGTCATATGAAATACTTGTTAGTTAACAAAGCCTAAGTGACTTTGCTTTTGTTCTGCAGCAGTGACATGTACAGGTAGTGCTCACTCATACATTAGGGAGCCATTTTAAATCCCCAGACCCTTCCTGTCATTCTTCTGAGCATCCAGGTTGTTGGCATTTGAGCATTTGGTATTGTACTTGACACCCTACCCCTAACCCCCTTTTCTTTAGTATCACGCCTGGGGCTATGGCAGTAGACTTATTAGCTCACCAGGTTAGATTCACATGGCATTCTGGTTGTCTGCATGATTTTGTAGAACCTTCCCCAGAGTCTGTGAGCACTGTAAGCCAAGTCTGCTCTGCACCACTGCTGAATGAAGCTGGGTCCAGAGCAGACTTGGGTGGTTATGGTTGCCCATTGTCCGCAGTTCAATAAAGAAACACCAGCAACATTATTTGTGTTGTTTTTCAATGTGTTTTGAAACACATTGTGGTCTGGGGCTACACTCACTTGTACCGTGTAGACACCAGATCTGTTTGAGAGGTCCTGTGTTTTCTGCCTGGCTTCCAGATTCTAGATCTTGTGGCCAGGCAGGGTAGGCTGCTCCTAGAAGGTCTGTGTCATATCTGTGGGCCTTGCCTTGTCTCTGGAGATTTGACGTGTTGGGATACCTGACCCTATTTAAAAATAAATAATATTTGCCATGAATGGACTTCTGTTTTGTCACAGTGTCAAAATATACACGTATAATTTCAGAGATTTGGCATGTTTTCTTATTTTCCTCAGAAGTGGATAGAGAAGCTTTTGCTCCAGTTTTCCTTTCTTACATGTTTTGTTAAGATCAACTGGTAAAGATTTTCCATTATGCCATTAATTTCTTGGAGTCACATTATTTAAAAATAAATACTATTTGGGCTAGATATTAGAAATACACTTCGTATTTTATCTCCTTATCTGTATAGGGAAATCATCTTGCACAAAACATGGAAGTAACTTAACTGAATTATTGTTAGACTGCAATGTCTTATGTACAGAGTTGTCACACAGAAGTAAAAGATTGAAATAATTAATACAAGATAAATTTCTATTTTTCTAACTTTTGATTTTTCTTTACCTTTACAAAGGATTAAGTGCTTTCAGAAGAGATCCTTTCAAACAGCGTATAATTCTTGTGTTGTGAAGACAGTCAGCAAAGTTGATAAGGATAATTTTAGAAGTGAAGCTGAGTGGCTCAGTTTTTGCTGTGAAAGAGATGTAACTTCAGTAAATGAGAAAATTTATGTGTGGCTTGTGGGAAGAACCTTTTGATTTAGTTGAGGCAGTCACTGCTGATCTTACAGTTTAATTTCTTAATATAAATTGAAACATTTCCAGTAATTACATGTATGTTGATATTAAACCTTTCACTGAAGATAGTAATCATATTGATATAAATACATTGCACAAGGATGGTAAAACTTGAAGTAGCTTATTTTATGTTAATCCAAAATGAATAGCTAGAAATAAGTTGAAAGCCACTTATTTTTTCAATGTTATTTGCAATAATAGGGATTTTTGTTTGAACCCTTTTTATCAGTATGGCTCCAGAATACATGCATTAATTTTAAATCCCTTTGACGATGATTGCCACAGGAAATTAGCTTTTATTATTGCATTGGCCTTATGCAGCTGAATAAAGCTTGAAAAAACAAAGATCAAAAAAGAAAAAAAGTACTTTTCCTACTACACTTTCATTTTCTTCTCCATTTTTTTTCAATGGAAATCGTCGGTTTACTTCTGGTGAAATTGCTTCCTTCTGACTGAGCAGTGTTGTTAAAGTATGTTTGGGATTAAAACGAGCTAGCTATAGATTGGGTAGATACTGGTGAGACTTAGAAGTTGGATTCTTTTAAATATTTGAATGAGCTGCTGTTACTGAACCTGAGAAAGCTTTGTCAAACGTCAAGAGTTACTATGCATATAAAGAAATTTTTACCTTCCCAAATCACTTTTGCTTTCAAGGGTTAAAACTCCATGTAAACTATGAAAAAAATAGCAGAGGGACATCTGAAGGTAAATTCATACCATGCTTCTTGATATGTTTTAAAGTATGGCTGAATTTTTATTTGCAGTATCTTTACTGTTTCTCCTGAGAAATTAGTGTTTACAGACATTTTAGAGCACCTGTACAGCAGACACAAACCAAAACATACTGTTGACATTTAGCAAATTCTGAGGACCTTTCTACAATGTACTGGGGCAGCATTCATGGAAAAAAAAAAGAGAGAGACCAGATGTAGTTCAAAGGACCTTTTCTGGCTGCCTTGGTGGGCTCCAGTCGTGATTTGTATTCTGTGAGCTGTAGTGGAAAAGTGTGACTTACGACTGATGAAGTGGATTAATGTTGCTGTATTCAGAGGTTTCAAAGAATCATTTTGTCTGTGGAGACATTGGATTGCACAGTCTGGCAGGTGGTGGTGATGGTAGGGTAGAGAGCCCTCTGGGATGCACCGTATTCAGAGAGTGAGACAGCATCACAGCCTGTCTTCAGGTTGCTGGGTCCCATCTCACTCTATCATCTGTTTTGACTTCCGTTCTTTACTCATTTCCAGTGGTTGGCAGAATCCTTGAAAAATACTTAAAGTTGTACGTGCATGAGGAAAAAATTAACTTCATATGATGCTTCCTAAAAGAACCCCAGTTATATCATGGCCTTATAGACCCTTATATTGGTTCTAGAGCAGCGGTAAATATTCAGTTTACAAAGACAAAAAACCCCCATGTTTTTATTGCAAAGATAGTTGCCCATTTTAGATATGGGTGCCTCAGTTTTACATTCTTCATGTGGGATTATGCCGTAGAGCTTATGTTTTAACAAAGATATTTCAATAGTAAAGTTTTCTTTCTTACTTACTTTAGTCATGGTTTAAGTATAAAGTTAAGTTTCTCTTGGCTGTCACAGGAATATTTTAATTATGGGTCCTAAACATATTAGCCCCTGGCAGGTATTGCAATTGCCTGGAGGAAATTTTTGAAGTGTTTTAAAGTGCAGTGTTGTGAATAGCTGAGTTAGCAGTATCCCAGTTTCCCTTTTAAGCTTGACTCCAAAGTGTACAAGGTTCAGTGTTTGTGCACAAGAATAAATGTTAGTTTACCTGTTCAGCAGCTGAAGTTACCCAACTGGAGGAAAGGCAGCTGACAGGCTGGGGGGCATGGCCACACTTTGGAGGGCTTTCACTAGCCCAGGTTGCTCAGGTGTCCCTACCCACGGCAGTGGGCTGGAACTAGGTGATCTTTAGGATGCCTTCCCACACAAACCATTCTGTGATCTATGGTTCTGGGATGCAGCTGCAGTTTGCCACTACCTGTAGGACATTACAGAGAAAGCAGACTTTCAGCAGTGCGTTATGGAAGGACCAAAAGCAGCTGTCACAAACTGCAATGCGAAAGATTTCAGCCAAGTATGAGGAATAACAGTAATTTAGAGAAAAAGTGGTTTACAGTAAGAAAAAAAACTGAAGAGGGAGGTGGTGAAATCAACTTCAGTCTGTTCCCTGGAGAATTTCAAGTCTGCTGGCTTGAAGCACTGAGCAATCTCATCCAGTTTTTCCATTAAATGCTGTTTTGAGCAGAAGCTTGGGACTAATCCCCTGCAGAGGTACCTCCCAGCCTCTGTCTCTCTGTGGTTCTTTGAAGGCAGCTAGCAGAAAGCCTCTAGAAAAATGTAGTTGAAAATGTTAAGGGGGTTTGCTCTCACTTTCTTTAACCTGCTTAGGGAGGACATAAAATGATTTATTGCATCAAGAAACAGAAAGTGCAGATCATAATAAAACCAATAAATTATAAGAGAACAAACTAGTAGGGCTGATGAGTCAGATCTCATTGCAAATAAATCTAGGAGAAAAACATTTACAAGCACTGGCAGTTTACCCCAGAAATTATATTTAAGGGAGAAGCACAAACCATTTCAATACTTGTGAAGCCTGGGAAGTAGCTCCCATAAGTAAGCCTTGACTGCAGTGGCCTAAAGCCCAGAAAAAAAAAAAAAAAGCCCTCAGAAAGTGGAAACAAGGGAAACTAGGTCAAATTACCAAATTAGTGTAGATGAAATGGTACTAATAGGAAGGGTGACAAAACTGGAAAGGCCAAGACACAAAATTATGCATGACATAAGAAAAAGGACATAAAAGGCAACTAAGTAATTTTATAAACACATTAGTAATCAGAGCAAGGTAAATAAAAAGGTTGATATGCTATCAAACAGTGAAGGAAATAAATTGAAAAATGGTATTAAACCTGAAAAAATGTTTAATATCTTTTTAAATCACTTTTCCTTAATTGGAGCTACTGTGCATTAATGCAGCTACTAAGCCTATGAAAGGGCTAAGATGTGAGATTGGAATGCTAAAAGAGCTTCCTGAACAATTATATATTTGAAAATAATCCAGGTTTAATGAAGTTTATTGTACAATATTTAAGTAACTAGTTGAAGCCTTCTCAAGATCCATTAGCAGTTCTCTGTTGTGAAGAATGGGGAAAGTTTCAGAAAATTCAAGAAGAGCTGACTCAGTGCCTGCCTTTATAAAGGAGAGGAAAGAAGAGCTGTGGAATTACAGACCCATCAGCAAAATTTAAATGTCATTAAAAAACCCCAAACAACTGGAACAAATAAATCAAATTAACTGTAAGCACCTGCAGAATAGTGGGGAGATGAGTTACAGCCAAAATGCATTTATCAAGGAGAAATTGTGTAATACCAGTCCCATATCCTTTTGTGACAGAGTAACAGTTCTTGGGAAGGTGGTGAACCAGGAGATGTCATCTGTCTTGACAAGTAAATCTTCTGACATTATTTCACATGACATTTTCATAAGAAAGCATAAAAGAGAAATTACATTATATTATGTGATTATGTAATTAGTAAGGAAGCTGTGCAGAGTGTGTTATTCCCTGTCAAGCTGACATGTGTCCTGTAGGAATATGCCCTCAGTCTTGTACTATTGCACGTTTTTAGTAATGGTATGGACAGTGAAATAAAGACTACTTTAATGAAATTTCTGCAAAATCAGTGGGAGAGAAGGATAAGCCAAATCTGCTACTTGGATGAGAATTCGAAAATGTATAAATTTTAAAAAACACCAAACCACTAAACACCACAATTCTGTGATGACAAAGGCAAGTTCTTATTTTAGGTGAAAAAAATCCTGATAGAAATACAAATACAAACATGTTTAGAATTGAACTTCAGATGACCTGGGTTTCTCTCTTACAGTCATTTAATGTCATCTCCATGATTGCAATGATAATTCTTAATTTAATTTTTTTAAGAAACGTTTCAAGTAATGTAAAGGAATACTTTTACAGTACATAATTACTATGAAGGTAAATAGGAAAAAATTGCATATAGATCTTCCAATGTCCTTAATTTTGATCTTACTACAAGTTGTTGCTGTAAGAGAGGTAGAGTTTAAGCTTTTCAATTTTAGGAAAACATTCTTTGCCTTTTTCCAAAACTTAAAATTCAGTACATTTTCATCCTACCCTCATAACATTTTAATTTCTAGATTTTTACAATCTTTCCCATGCTCCTCTTGAGCAATGATGCCTGGTTTATAGTCGCTGAGTTGGGACTACAGCATCATAATAGTTTTTAATAACTAACAAAAAAAAGTTAAGCTTTCATAATGTTTTCAGTCAAGAGTTTTCTAAAATATATTCCTGAGGAATATTAAGGGCCCAGAATTTTTATCAAATCTTAATAGATATCTTTATAGATAAATCTTAATAGATTCTCTCTGGTGGATGCAAACCCAAATTTTTGGGCATGAATTTTCACCATTAGTAAAAGACTGTAATCATCTTTACATCATTACAGTATTTTACTAATTGAATCAGTATTAATTCTGTTAAAATGATATTTCTATATGTGTGGTTATTGTAGACTCTATTGTTTACATTTTTTCCACTTCTACACATATAATATCATTGCATTTCTTTGTCTTATTTTCATACTCTAGCCAGCTTAAGCAAAGTGTATTTCCAAGAGATATCTCATAAAATACAAAAAGGAAAGTAAAAATTGCATATTAAGCTTACCTAGACTGAAAGAAGTACATCAAATAAAGTGATATAATTTGTTAGTGCTCTTAAATTTTACTGAGGCTTATGTAACCTTACTCTAACATGAGTAAACTAAGAAAATTGTCAACCTAGGAATTCTGCAATCTCTGTTCAAAATAAATGATAAATTTAGAAAAGAGGCATTATCTCTGGTTCATATTTGTTAGTTGAATACCACCACATTCTTTAAGAGGAGACAAAGCATTCAGTTCTGATTGCTCCGTATTTGAAGCCAGGGCAGAGGAAAAAAGGTGAGTCAAGGTACTTCCCTCTCACTTTTCTGCTACAGAATGTATGTACATGCAGACAGTCGAACATTTTTAAAAATCTTTGAGCAGGATATGCAAAGAACCAGGAGGGGAAGCCAAAAGCTCACTGGTACAGTCGAGAAGAATTTTGTCAGATTAGTGACATTCAGGTTAGACTCTGGGGCCTGGATTTACATCACCTAATTTTAGACATCAAGGTATCACACCTCATTTAAGTCAGGCTGGCCACTGTCTGTAAAAAACCTTTCAAAGGTGCAGTATAGAGACCAGACACTGCCACACAAATACATAAAAATAATGGTGTTGCTCTACAATGAGAACTTAATCATTGACAGTTCCTTTGGAATTCATTTTAATAAAATTAATAATGGAGTACTCAGTTGGGATTAATATGGATGAAGTACTTAAAGGATTTCAGTGTTAATTGACCATTATATTGAAATGTCCCTACATGAATTTTGAGCATGGGAGCATCACAGTAAAGATGACTTGGTTGTAAGTTAGCTCTAGAGCTACAGAGGTGTGAGCTTGTGATTTAGATCTGGGGATGGTTCTACATCTTTACTGCACAAACTGAAATCCGCATGTAAGGTCCTTTGTGGTTTGCTTTGGGACTTAACTGAAGTTGCTGGATCAATTAATGTAGATGCATTTAAGTCAGTGAATGCCTGTGCATAAAGAGATAGTAAGTATGACCAGCAGGAGTTAGGCATTTACAGTTAAATTGCCTAAATTTTGTGGAAGTTCTCAAACCACGAGCTTTTGAATGTTGCTTTGAATAACTTTGTTCTGAAACTAAGCCCCATAGGCTTAATATGGGTATTTGAACTGTGAAAATTGTCCTTTTGATTCAGGATGAGCTTCTTTCATACCGAGCACCTATCAATGGGCAGTAGATTCAGATCATCTGAAATCAAAAGGAACTATGCTGGTAGTAGCTGCAAGTGGTTATCTTTAGGGTTGCAGATTGGTTTTATATCTATCTCCTTCTTTTGATTATCTCGTTCTCATATCTTACTGAAAAGACCATCTCTTGGATTGTGCAAATTTAAGTTTTTGTGAATATGTTTTTTCAATTTCTGTTTTGGAAAATCTTCAGTGAAGTTTGAGGTCTTCCTGTGCAATGACACTTTTTACTCTAAGGTCATAATTCATCTTCTGTCTTTTACGATTTCTAGAGAATTGGGGAATGTATGCATTTGTACAAATTTTCTACATTTTTATAACTAGCTAAAGGTAGAAAGATTATAGGTTTTTTTCTCTCTTCCTTTGAAAGGAAGTCTGCAGTTTGTATGTGAGTAAGAATGTATGTGGCGCTCTCTGTTTTGGGGCTGAAGTAACGGAATCTGGCTTCTGCAATTGAAAAATTTGAAAAGCAGACTAAACCCACAAAGCATTAGTGTTATTTTGTTTTAAAATATTTTGTTATCAATGTTGTGTGATTGACAGCTGAGAAGAAACCTGAGCAAAATTCAGCACATGCAATGTTGTAATTAAAAAAAAAAATCAGAATCTTAAGATTGCACTTTTTAAAATTTTTCTTGGTTATCAAAGTCCATGGGCGGAGCAGACTGAGCTGTCCATTTCTTTAATAGATTAAACAATAAATACAAGTCTAGTCCAGGGTGTCTAACTTGAGTTTAGAAATTTTAGACAATTAATTCAGGTCAGGTCTGGTGTAGTGTGAAATACTATTTAGGAAAGCAGAGAGCACTATTTATAGTTTTCCAGATTCCCTACTTTACTCATTTTGCCAAACTCCTTCTCTACTGTAACATGAAGCAATAAATGTTTCGGGGTAGACTTTATGAAGAAATGAAGCGGTAAATTGCATTATGTTTTGTATTATCTCTGTCTGCCACTAAACAATGCAGCATCAAATTGAGCTCATATGTACAACAGCTTTTACTAGAAAAAAACATCAGTTCTGATAAACTCATTCTGTAAATGGCAGGTTTTCTGCCTCATGCAATCTCAAGTTGTTTTTTGGTGAACTTTGTGAGCGTGTTGCACAGATTGTGAGCCCAGGTTCATTAGTTTTTGAGGTCTGTGAAGACACTTCATTTAGTGCATCAAACCACTCAGTCCCCCAGTTCCTGGAAGTTGCTTGAGATGAGGAGGAAGGATGCTGTGGTCCAGGTGAATCGTGCTTGCTGTAGCATTCCAGTGAATGCCCTCACTGCTCATTCGTGCTGTGGGCAGCATATATATATACATATATATATAATATAAATATACACACTCAGTACAGGCATCAGTGCCAATAGCTCCAGTGCTGGATGGCCAGCATCCACCATCCTCAGCTGCTGCTAAGGAGATATGTGACTCTCAAAGTCAAAGCAGCTGAACCAAGAGTAAGAATTTAAAATGCATTATTTGGGCAATGTGAAGTCCCTGTTTGTTAAATTAAGTAGTATTTCTTCTGAAGAAACTGGTCTATATCTCTCTGGTTGCATGCACATATGTATTCAATGTGTGTTAAAGATAAAGTCAGTTGGCTTCATGTCCCATCTAGAAAAAAATATTTGCTGTGGAAAAAAATGGTATAAAGGCCAGGCTGTTCAGTGCTTTCACTAAGCCCCTGCAAATGTCAGAGCAATCATACAGCTGTTGTCTGGAGCTACTCCTTTATCTGCTCCTAAGCAGGTCAGTCTCCCCAAGCCTCAAGAAGAGCAGGATGTACTCTTGGCAAATAAATAAGAGGAGCTGGAATTAAACCCCTGACTGTGATGTACTGTTTAATATACACTCTGTCCATGGTGACTCACAAGTTAGAGATGACCAATTCCAGTCATCACTGAGTACATTATTCTTCATTACCACCCATTTAAAGATCATTACAGTGTAGGTAAAAAGGACTTCTGGAAAGAAAGAAAGATGGCTGAAACTTAAAATGGTAAGCACACAGAAGTTTTTAAGTTTCCTTGCTCCGTGACACTTTTTAGTGGCCCTTAGGACACTTTTTCTTCCTTTTTGCAAGCAAATCACTTGCAAAAATTTGTTACATTTTTCACCTCTGAAAATGAAGATGCAGGATTCTGTGTCTCAGTTCCCAGAAAAAAAGGTCCTTGAAAGCCTTTTCTTAACAAAATCCTTTCAACCTGGGGGAGAGGAAGAGATGAACGTAAATGACATTAATCTTCTAAGAAGAATTTTCCTTTTCAAATGTCTTCCTGCAGGGCATGTAATTTCCACAACTTCTTTATACATGTTGTTTAAAGTTGTTGTTTAAATAACTTCTGTTATTTTCGGTTATATCAAAAATTATTGGTAAAGGAGCCTATTAAGAGCAAAAATATTGGCCAGTCATTTTACAGATACTATTAGAAATTAAAAATTGTTTTTTATAAATAAAAACCCTGTAGCAAAATCATGCTCCAAAACCTGCAGTACTTGAGCAAAAAACCTCTACTGAGGGAAACAGTTTAACTATAAAACAGCTGTGTGCACTGATGGCTGAAGAAATTCCCATTTTAGTGTAATGGCTCATATTGTTGAAAAACTCCACTAAAGATGATGAAAAAAAGAACAGTAAATGTTTTTTTATTATAAAATATGATTAACTTTTCACATGATTGGGCCATATGAAAGAGATGGAAAAGGAAAAGGTAATTTAAAAAATAATTAAAATTGATATTTGCAGAAGGATTATTACCTTGATTTTTAATAAGGTTTTCTACTAGCTGCTCTACTCCCTGCTGTTCCAGATTTTTCTGCTAGAAATCAGTCATAGATTTTAACAGTAATTCACCTGTCACCAGGAATTTTAATTGTCAGTGTGATCATTTATTAAAAACCAGAGGTTGATCTGCCTTCTGCTATGCAGGGTGCATTTCCATAGATTCAGATTAAAGAAATAGTGCAAGCATGTCTTTTACAATAGAAGTAATGCCACAGGAAGAAAACCTGCTGTGTGTAGATAATTCTCTAGTGCTGGTAAAGCTGAAGGTGGAGATACCAGCAAGGGGGTCTAGTACTATGGGCTATGGTATACACTGCCTTGGAAGAACTTCTTTTGTGCCGCTAGGGATGTTTGAAAAGTCTTTTCACTGGAGGAGACTATGCACTGAAGAAGAAAAGGGACTTTCAAAGAAACTGCCCTTTATCCTGGCTCTGCTCAAGGCAGCAATAGGGCAGGCGCTGGATGGGGACAGCTTCTGCTCTCCTGAAGTAGTAAATGTTTCGGTTTAAGATTTGAAATCCACTTGTCTAAGAGACCACATGGTTAAATGTATATAGATTGTCACTGATAAAGGCTGGAACTAAGTTATTTTTTGCAGTGATGAAAAAAAAAGGACCCATAATGAGTAATAAATCAAGAAAATGTTTTCTAGTAAATAGTAAATAAAAATTACTCTTTAATAGTAATAGTAGATTGCTATTTAGTAATTTATGAATTAGTAAATTGAGTAGTAAATAGTAATTGAAGAGTAAATCGCCATCTTTCATTTTAGTCTTGTTCTTTAATCATGGGAAAATAGTTTCACCTTTTCCTATATGAATTAATAACTTAAAATATAATTTTAGTACCAAACCTGCATATATAAAGAAATATGAACTCTTAACTCTTGCCTACACAGGCTGTTCTCATCCCTAACTTTACTTAAAGCACCTGCTTGAGTCACTGTCTCTAGAACCGTACTTTGCTATGAGCTCTCTACCATTAGAGGAGAGAATTACAGCCTGAGATGCTTTGAGAAAGACTAGTATATCCATCTTCATTGGCCCCAGAAGGAACTTCACATCATTGAAATTCAAACTTAGATGGCTCAAATTTTGGTCCTTGTAGCCACATTTGGGACACCGAACTCTGTGGCTCTGTATGGAAACTTTTATTCTGTACATTTTCCACCTCTTTTCTATAAGTTCTCCTCTGTGATGACAGGAACAAGGAAGAGGGAATACAAGAATATATAGGTGAAATCTTATTTACCAGTCTCAAGACTATGCATCTTTATACACAGTGATGACTTAATGAAAACTGTGCAAGTAGTCTTGAGTGCAGAGTATCTCTTTGCTCACTAATGAATGGAGAAACCAGCATGCACATCCAGCCATACAAAGACTGGGACTGGCTCTGAAGCTTTTTAATTTATGGAGATTGCTGGTCTCTCTTTCTCATTTTCATTGCAACAGCCTTACACTGGTCTGATTCTGCTAAATCAAGTGGAATCACTGAACTGCATCAGCACGGGTGCAATCCAACGTGGTCCTTTGAAATCGTACAAAGGTGCTTAATTTAAATAGACAACTTCATATTAAGCATGAAAATGATCAGACATCATTATTTAGTGACCAAGAGTGGCTTATCTTTTAGCATAATTCTCTGTACCTGTGGATGTTATAACTTCCTTTAAAAAAGGCTTGCTTTCATTGTGGACTTGGTGTAGTCCTTTCTAGAACCAGAAATCTGCACTGTAATGGAGGGAGGATGTTGAATGCGAAGGATTAAAGCACTCCCAACAAGTTCTCAAGAAATGTGTATGCAAAGGAAAAATAATAGCCAAGCCAACAACTAGGAGAGCTGGTATTCAACATCTTCCACCAGGAACCTCTTTTTTGAGGATTTCTTTCACAAGAGATCCCCCACTTCTAGCAGAGGGGATTATTTAGGCACTAAAATGCAACCACCCTATGAAATAGAGTAAAACTCATCTTATATCCTGAATTTATACTAAGTTTTGCCTAGCAGGATAATTAAGCTGCAGAGTTTAAAACTTCCCTCCAGCAGAGGTTTATGTTAGACTGGCGACGTTGATACCCAAATAAAAAATACTACTTTGCAGTGTGATATCTGGAGCCTGCAGAATATAGAATGAGTTCAAAAAGCTACTTCTGTCTTCACCTTTGAACACAAACCTGGTTTATGTTTCCCTCTCTGTTAGTGGACACTCTTTTTTTGTTGTTCTTTTTTATTCTTTTGTGCTTCAATAGGTTTGTCTTGCAGTATACACTGAGGCCAGGTTCGCACACATTTGGGTGACTTCCAGGAACTCAAAATTTCACTTAAGCACCAAAACTTAATATCGTTCTGGTCAGGAAAAATATTTTATTCATAGAAGTGGTAGTTTGGTAAATTCTAAGAGGTAGCATTTATTAAACCCTCTCCCTTTCAAAGTCTGGATTTAAATTAAAATCAAAGGATTATGTAATCTGTTTTATTATTTGTAGGGAGCATTGCTTCAGTTAAAATTAAAAGGAAATGCCATTAAATTAAGCAGCAGTCTAAGTCATTTTTATATGACTCCTAGCTCTTAATAAGAACATAACTGTTCGTGTAATTCACTGTGATGTTGGATAGCAATAAAATGTCTTCCTCATTACAATCAATACCTATGAATAGCAAAGACCTGCAGCGTGCCATGGCCTTTCTCAACAGGCAGCCTCACTTGGTGGTAAGGAAAATTGCTATTGTCTTATACCAAACCATTTCAACATCACCCTGAGCTTAATAGAGCAGTCTTTCATTGCCTGTTAACAAGCTGAGCTATTGCCAGGAAGTGTTTAAACTGACAAATGTTGTCAGCGCTCTTTCCTTACAAAGATTAATCTTTTTCAGGTGTGTAGTGTGTTAACATTAGTTTGATTTCTATCAAAACATGCGTTGATTATGATGTTTGACAAACCAGTCTGTTAGTTCAGGAGGACACAAAAGGTCTCTCAGTAACAACAGACAGGTATGAGCACTCTGGTGATTAGTGGAAGTCCCTGTGTTTGTGCTTAAATTCATCATAAATTCAGGTGCATTAAAATCTGGAGCAGATACAAACGTTAGGGGCTGCATGGTGCAGCCCAGCCCTGTGCTCAGTAGTCACAAGTTGTTCTGTGCAATATACAAGACTTTGTTATTAGAGTGACAGCCCATATATATCAAATGTGATGGAGTGACAAACGTCTCATAAAGGCCAGACCTGCTGACATTATACAGGCATTTATAGTCCTATATGTACTTGCAGCTGCACAGAGTGCATACTGATAATCACATACATAAAACAGGACAAATGAAGGTACACGATATTTATAGAGGTTTGGTGTAAGGTGAGCAGTCACAAAGAAATTCGAGGAAAGGATCATTGCATTACTCTGTATTCTGGAAAGGAAAAGATCAATCCTAAAAAAATTGTTAACAGGAAAACAATGAAATGTAGACTTTTTGGGAACATACATCAGTTTTATGATTTCAGCAGTTTGGGTTATAATACAGATGCATTCTTTGTGCTGCAGAATCTTCTAAATTCCAGAACTGGTCAAGCAGACTTTGCCCATCTGCCTTCCATTTTTGTAAACCTTTTCACAGGCAGTTAGAGACAGTAAGAGGCAAAAAGAAATGCTGAAGAAGAACATGGGCTGGTGTGTGCTGCTGTAGGCACCTTCCTTCCTGTTTTATTTTATTGCAACCATAATTTATCACAGGGTAACCCCTTTCCACTCTCATGGCACAAAGCTGTACTTATCCTGCTGCCTCTTCTGCTGAGTGCTCTTCGGGTAGACCCAGTGGATGGTACCTATTATTCTTTTGAGTGTCATAGAACTAGTTGTGATTTGGCTTCTAAGTCTTACGGTTAGGATTGTACTTTTCAGTAAAGTCAAACAGAGTTGGATGTGCAGGGGAAGGATGATGCAATTAGTCGTCTGGACATTTTAATTTCTGCTGGTTTTCATGAAATAATGAGCAATTTCACAATATCTCTTGATTTGAGCTGGAACAGTTATTAGGCTCTTCAGATAGAATCTTCTATTTTCATGAAATCCAGAAGCAACAAAATCCCCCTTGAAATAGATTAAAGATCTGTCCTTGAGTGTTACTTTCTCATTCTGCTTTCCAATGTAAACTTAAGTTGTAGATTTTCTGCAACATGTAGTTAGGATGTGGGAAAAAGTTACTTTTTAAATGTAATTGTTTTTCTTTATGCTCTAAGGAATGGTTGGAATACTGCAGTGACTAAAAAGGAAGAAAAATAATTAATTAACAATTTTCTTATGCCAGCTGTGGCTTTGAATCTGTATTTCTTGCTACTTTTCTCAAGATACGCAGACCTAGAAATAAGGTTTCAGAGTAAGAAGAAAAGTGAAAATATAAAGAAATACAGAATCTCACAAAGGGGGGGATTTTCTTCTCTTTTACTTGAAAAATCTCATGGAATCAAAAGGAGGACAGAGCAGTGCTCTACAGTGCCCTGAAAAACAGTCCTCCTCTATATCCTGGAGAGGGAGGATTTTGCATCAAAATCAGGCTCGTGCTACAGTAAGTCTCAATGCAAGCACTGTATTAGTTGAGACATGAGGAAAACGAGAGGAGGGAGCAATCAAAAGGGAAACATACAGGAAACTCCCACTTAATTTAAAACACTTCCAAATCACTAGGTTCCTGAAATAATGTTTGAGACAACTCTGAAATTCCGTGCGTTCTAATTATATACTGCAAAATGAGATAAAGATTTTTCAAGAACCTGTTCCTGATTTTCCCTTTTCATGTCTGTGAAATGCCAGTGATCATTGAATGTACTGCCCTCTAGATCAGGAGACCAAGTTAAATTGACTGCTGTCACTGCATAATAACAGTGTTCTTCTTCATAAAGTGTGTGTTATTTTGTGGGCCAAAGGTTTCCTGTTTCCCTGAGCTGTGGGATTTAGCACAGCTGTGTTAGTTCTGAGAATTTTATGCAAGAGCCAGTGGTTGTGCTCCTGATATCACAGAGATATCAGAAGGTTTAATTAGCTATACTTTGTGCAGCTTGTGAGAAAAATTTGGGAACACATAATTTCTAGCTCTTTATAGGCAGGGTTTGAAAGATACTTTCCAAAATGCCGAGCCGATTTGTTTTTTGGAAATAAAATTTATTTTTGTTAGTTTATAACTTTTTACCTGAACATGTAAATGAGAAATGGCTGAAACCAATTGATAAAAAAATAATTCCTATGGGTACACCACGTGAATAGAACATACAAGGTTAGTACATTCTAAAAAGTTTGCATACCAGTGGGGATGAGACCAATGTTTTTGTCATCTGGTCCTCATGACTATTTCAAAAAAATGCAGAAGGCGTTTCTATGCAATCTACCATAAAACAGTTTGGAAGCAGAAATCTTTCTGTTCGTTATCACATAATTGTTCTTCTGTTCCAAAATATGTTTATCCACACTCTGAAGTTTTGGAGTCTAGCTTGTTATAAGTTCTGGACTTCTAAACATTTACACTTACTTTGAGCAGATTTTAATTTTTGTAGAAGATTCTAAATGCTGAACAGAAGCATTTTCACTGAAGATTGCATTTGCTGTAAAGGAACAGCAAATGGGTGGTAATATCAGTGAAGATATTCACACATGGAGAATTTTCTTGGGTTTTTTGTTAAGTTTGCATAATGTCTCTGGAACATTGCTCCCCTTATCTTCCTGCATCAATACATTAAAGCCTTCCAGAAAGCAGGGATGCTGTATTAGCATTTGCATTGTGTTCATAAAATTATAATCAGATTCCTTTTATTCAAGTAGATCTCATATGATCTTTAATAGCTGAAGAAGTGAAATCGGCTTGTTGGTTGCAGAAGGTAAGGATTTGCTGGGGGTCAGAGGATGGCGCTAGCAAAAGAGTAGTGCTAGGGAGTTTGAATCCAGATCAAATAACAATGTCAAAAGTGTGGGAGAGATGGACAAACATTGGACCTCTGTCATCTAAGAACTGGACTGAATCCCTTTATTGAAGTCTGCTGTGCTAATTGCCTAAGAAATCTCTTTTAGATTGCTTTTGACTGCACGCAGGTGAAGCTTCATTAATAAAAAAAGCAGAAAAAAAAGTGCCCATTGTAGTTTCAAGTACTTTGTGGTCAGTCTTTGGTTTTTGCTGCTTTATGCATCGATCTGTAAGCAATGTAGCTGGGTAAACAAAGGGATATGCAAAAAATCCTATGGTTTGGAAGCAGATAGCTGAAACAATATACATTTATTTTCCTGCTTCAGTCATTTAGTATTGTTTGGAGAAATAATTCAACAGTGTGATTAAAAGAAAATATATGCACAGTTTAATGTGCGTAACCAAGGTAATGCTGAGGTCTGCTAGGAAGGAAGAGGATTTATTTTGGAGCCTGTTTATAAAAATGTGTATTAATTTGTATCTCAGGATTGTGTCTGAAATTCAGTTTCCTGTTTTGACTTTCAGTTTCACAGAATCTGCCTGTGTGAGAGCTGAATCTCTCAAAAATGCTGACATTAATTTTTAGGCTTTGAATCCAATTTTGAAGGAAGCTTTTACTGCAGGGAGTTGAATTAGGGCCTATAAACTGTACAGTCTGTGATGACACACAGAAAAGATGTGGTAACTTTTTATAATAAGAGCTTGTGTTTTCACATACTTGACACTTCTTGAAACTTTATAAATGTAGTTTCTCTTTCAATTGTCCTCTGAATTCTTGCTGCCACATGCAAACTTTGCCTGATTAAAAAAAAAAGTTCTGATCCTCTCTTTCCATCTGGAAATACTGAGTGGAAACATAAGGTGGTTTAACTTGTAGATAAGTGTCCGGGCTTTCAGAATAGCTTTCAGGGAGAAGTTAAAGGTCCAGGCTTGCACTGACAGGTTGCATTTAGTGCTGTTAAAAAGCTTGCTATCCTGTTGGAGTGCATTTCGGGATGGGGTTGCAGTAATAAGTTTCAAAATGTCTGCTGCTTTTCTGCTCATTTTCATTTAAGGAGTGTTCATCATGGCTGACTCAAAATCTGTAGCTTGTGGATCTCAAGCAGACTTTTGCCCTTCCTATAGTCTTCTGTTTAGCTCTGACAGTAGATGTGTTAGTTTAATAATAAGAATGCAGTCATGAGCAATGGTCATGCTGGAAATACTTGGTGGAACTGTGCAACTGCATGGCTTCTGAAATTGCTATCTAAACTCAGAAATTCACATCTAGTGTTTTCAAGGTCAGCCATCTGAAGCAATTACATCATTTTGCATTGATGAAATATTGCATTAGTAATATATATATGTTGATGAAGTGTTATTGACAGTCATTGGTAGCTTGCTTTTGCTGCTACTGCTAAAAACCATGTATTCCTGCAGACTTCTTACAGCACAGGTAAACAGTTTTACATAAAAATTCAGTGATCACTTAGAGAGCTGCTTACAAATATGTTAACTAATGATTCTGTTGTGTCTCATTTATAAATATGAGATGCTTTTTTTTTTTTTTTTAGGGATTTGTGGAAATCAATTCACAAGACTCAGTTCACTAAACATACCAACACATAAATGTAGTTTTATTTCAAGCACAAAATAAGTTGTCCGCTTGGATGGGACTTTGAATGACCAGGTCTGGTGGGAAGTGACTCTGCCTCCATCAGGGTGGCTGGAACTAGATGATCTTTAAGGTCCTTTCCAACCCAAACCATTTATGATTCTGTGATTATTCAACACATGATTATAGAAATGCAGTGAGCAGATCTTAATCCATCTGTTAAGAAAGAGATCCAAAACCACCTCCTTGGACTGCTTGGGATTCCCCAGTGCAAAGCTCTGTTTTATAGTCACTGAAAGACACATCTTCATCCCTCAACCCTATCGCTGGAGGCTTTGAAGCTGATCTAGGTGTTTGCTAAGGAGAGCATGTTTTGTTGTACTTTGGATAGTCTGAAATTGTGTGGAAGAGATAAAGCATTTGTTAGCATGTCACAATACCCATTTACAAATCTGGTAAACAGTCCTGGGTGAAAAATCCTGGTAAACACGCCTAGCTCAAATCTGTGTAAATTATAAATGTTAAAAAAGTTAGTTCCCATGCTGTCTATTTTGCATGTTGTAAATGTTTCTAAAAACTGATCAGTAAGTGAAAGAAAAAACATGCTTTGTTTTTTGATTTCAGCATTAAAACTAAAAGGTGTCTCTATGTCTGTATACATTACATAGTGGATTATACTTTCTACATGCCATTCAGGTTCCTTTTGGGAGACAGCTGCTTCCTAGCAGAAATGTTAGTTTTATAGCTAATCTTTCTTGAATGTCAGTAGGCATCTGGATAGATTTACTTGTTCTCCTTCAGTTCATCCTGCCTTATTAACTTCTACTTTTGTCAGGACCTAGTTTTACTCTTCCTCCAACTGAAACAAACATTTCCTTAAGACAGCAAAAATAACTTTGATGAGTCAGGTAGCAATTCCTGTGTTTGATGGTCACCTATGAGGGAATGAGGTGGGCTCTTGTACTGTCCTCCTGTCTGGTGACCTGCTGAAAAGTGTCTCCAGCCAACAGACTTAATATCTGCTATGTCCACTTATGTGATCTGTGAGTCTGTGTGCTAAGAATGCAGTTGATGGAAACATGTATGGGAAATAATGTGTGTAGTCATTACTGAGTCATGATGGTTCCTAGGCCAGTGGTAGCTATCCAGGACAAGCAATTTATATCCTTGTGGATCTCCACCCTGTCTTTTCTAAATACACCATTCTGAATCCCATAACGCAGTAATGAATCTAAAATCTAAGAGACAGCTCTGAGGTTCATAACACTTGAATGTGAGTTAACACAAAGTGTTGCAGTTTCCATACTGCTGATGTGAATAACCATAATTCAGTCTTAAGGTGTTGCAAATGTTTAGACATGAAATGAAGCCATAGTTGAACTTAAGCAGTAAGAGAGTGAAGAAGAGGGCTACAGTTGTCTTGACAAGACAGATGAGGCAGTGTAATGCTGAATGACAGCACTAAATACAGTAAGATTGAGCTGGAAAGTGAAAGACATTACAGCATCTTTTGTTTCTACTGTCCCTGCTTGCCTTTTTGCCTTTTCCTCAGCCAGAGGGGTAAAACATGAGGGTGCATGTAGTGCACTGTGCAGCCCTGGGGCCCACCTCATGAAGCAGATTAAGGGATCCAATTAGTGCTTGTTTGTCACATCATCCCATCACTCAGCCCTGGCGAGCCTGGTTCAGTCCCTTTCCCTCTTGCAAGCTAGTTTGAAGCTCTGTCAATGAGCCACAGCTAGCTCCTGTGCTAGAGGTCTTTCTCCCCCCTGAGATACGTGCATCACACCAGGTGTCCGTAGGCCAAGTGTTGAGTAGGATATTTACCCTATTTGAAAAGTTAGATTGTAAATACATTTTTTACAATACTACATTTTTTACATACTACATTTTTTCAAAGAATGCTCTCATGTATCCATTCCTAAGTAGCAGATGAGATTTAGTTTGGTTTGCTGAGGACAATTTGGTTATTGCCTATGGGGATTGTAGTCAAAGATCATGTCTGACTACAAGTTTGAGAAGATAATTTTTGGGTTTTTCTATGCCAGGGAAGCTGGAAAATGAATGAGCTATCCTAGAACTAGTTGGAAACATGATTGCTTCATATTTATACAAGAAGAGAGCAAGAAGGAGTACTTCTGGTGGTCTGAGGAGGAAAAAGTTCACTAAATTCTTAAAGTTACTTTGAATTCTCATGAATGTTGTCAGGTGCCCAAGTTTTTAAATTGCATACTTTAGGAAGTCAGTCAATCATATTCCAGTAGTGCTTTCTATCTGTACTTTTCACTTTATGCTCTAAGTAGAGGAATGAATTTGTACTTAAAGGAAGACTATAAACATTCTGATTGCCTGTAATGGGAGTGATAGATTTTATGTTGTATATCTTGTCAGAGAATTTTCACCGGGACCTTTCCCCTCCACAGTATTTTAGGATTTTATGGATTGATTACTAAAGCTAAAAAAAAAAAAAAAATCTGCTTCATGACCATTCTGCTACATCTTGCCCTTCTGTCAAATTGATATATGTGCTTCAGGGCTTCAGTGGAAGGAACTTTGGGATACATGAAAATAGACTGTTCGAACTCTTCCTTCCTTAGTGTAAAGTGCATGTAATTATTTTAATAAATTTTTGTTTTTTACAGTGAAAAGAGTTATGTTATAGAGAGGTGAATAAGCAGATGAAGCAGCACTTAAAAGGGATGAAGAAAAAGAAGTTGCACCAGGTCAGAATCTGAGGAATGCACAAGTTGTGTGTTTGGATGGGAAGGGCTGCATTTCTTAAAAAGTTTGATGAAATACTCTGTAAGGTGAAGATAATATCATGAGTATAGGGAACTAGACACACCACTTGAACAAATTATAGGCTTTTATGTATGAGGATGGAATTATTCACAGATACAGAGAAAAGAAAGTAAAGATCTCTCAGGATAGAAAGTAAAATTAAAAGTTCTCTTTTGAACTATTATTCTCTTAGGCCAGTAGTTAAGACCTTCTTGAAATGTATTGGTGTTATGTTAAAACAAAATTAGAGGAGTAGGAATAAAAGCTGAAAGGAGTGATCCCAAAAGCTGCAACATGACTGTATTTCAAGAAAAAAAACTTGTGCCAGAAGCATTTGAAGATTAGAAGGGTGAAAATTAAGCATTGATTTTGCTTTTGGTTAAGAAAACCATAATGAATCTTTCTGAGAATGTCTATGGAATATAAAGACAGTAGAGAACATTCTGAGAATGTCCGTGGAATAGAAGGACAGTAGTTATGCTGAAGTAGAGAACTGTAGACACTAATTGTAATTAGAGAAAAATAAGAACTTAGAGATAACTGTAAGAAAATATTTACGTTGCTGGCATCAGTGAATGGAGGTGGTTGATTTTGAAACAGACTTGTTTCTGTTGCAGTTTTTATCAAACTGAAATGCCTGAGCATTTGGATAGATAGGCTCTGCCTAAAGAAGTTACCATATCAGTCTTTTGCCTTCAAATGCTGTGAGGAGGACTGGAAAATAGCTTAAGCAAGTCTTAGTTCCCTTCATATATGTATTGCAGCTTCAGGATCCAGAGCATTATTAAGTACACTACTACTACTACTGTTATTAATAGTAATAATAATGATAATGATAGTAACAATAACAACAGCAACTCTATCAGCAATAAGAACATATGAGTGATAGCACAGGATGAATCTGAAGAGACATTTCACTGTAATACTGTACATCTGGGAGGCACCACTATGAGCTGCTGAAGGAAGAGTAGAAGTACTAGGCAGCATACAATGGTGTTTGTGTACTTGCCCAGCCTCCAGCAATTTGTAAGTCTTGGGGTTTTGTTTTTGGTCTTTTATTAGTATTTCTTAAATTAATTTCTTCTGTGATTTAGGCAGCATTGCATTTCACATTTCAGTAAATTTGATGATGGGCATAGCCTGACATAGCCAGTCATTTTTCTATGGAAATGATAGCTACAGATAGAATCTGACATATACTTCACTTGTGGTCCTCCCTAACTGCTCCTTGCTGCAGAGAACTTTCTTTTAAAGATGTTGACTCAGTCCATTTGTCTTTACATGATTTCCTTATATAAAGTACTGTTCTTTCTCACTTACTATGATTTTCCATGTTCAGAAAAGGCAAGAGAGACAACAGGATTTCAAAGGGTGACAAAAGATAGGATACCATGGCTTTGTTTTGTGAAGAAATTAAGAGATAGTTCTTATGGAAAAGATTGTGTCACTGCATGTTCTTTTTTGACATCTTTGTAGCTTTGGACTCCAATAAACTGTGGTTACATACCTAAATACCTGTCAGATTTCAAGGATTTGGTCTAAGAATCAGTATTTTACTGTCAGACTTTAAAACCTATTCCTCAAATCTAAGATCTTAGAATAAAACCCCTAAACAGTTGAATGATTAAGACGCATCATACTGCTCTGGAAATAGAATGAAGC